>OZ005744.1:80213312-80218312 GCA_963930735.1 Dioctria linearis | reverse complement strand
CGGAAGAGTTTCAAAATCAGACCAATGTTATATGAATATTTTATTTGGTTGTTCTCATTCTTGTTTTATAAAAGATTATACGAATATATAATGTAAGCAGCGGCGACAGAATAATTCGTGGAAAAAGGATAAATAGGTTAAAGTAAAATGTTTAGCTCTTAAAAAAATATCCGTTCGTATTACTCTTATGGCTTAACTATTTTACTGCCTTTATAGAGACAGGATACATTTAAGCGACTAAAGACTGATGTCTGCACTCTGAATGCACAAATTGCTGTTTATGACAGTACCCGTCGTAAACAGAATTCTAGGAAGGATTGTAAAAGTATCATAAAAATGATAAGTGAAAGAAACGGAAATCTAGTGTAAATATCTTGGCGGCAGTCTATCGCTGGTAATCAACCAAACAAGATTAATATGAATACAGCTAAGTTTATACCTAGTTGCATTTATTTTTTTTATTAAAAAAACTGTGTTCCGTATAATCATATATATAAAAATGATGGGATCATAGATAAAGTGTGTACATGAGTCATAGATCCTGCAGGCAAAACGAAAACAAAGCCTGTTAGTATTAGACGACGTCGTCAAGTACAAACAAGTTCTGATTCTAGAATCCGTTGGTTCCTGAAAAATCTCCAGTTGTTAATTTTACACCGAAAGAGAAGAAAAAAATGCTCTTCTTAATAGTGAGCTTGATCTTTTTAAAAAGAGAATGAACTCCATCTCCGTGACTCTGCCATAAATCGACAAAATTTTATTGCGACAATTCGCTTTGTTGAAGACTTCCGAGCAGTTTATGGATGGAATGTAAATGTGAAGTTATTTTATTTCTACCTAGTGGGTGGGGTGGGGGGGGGGCATGGTAGGGACAAACAAGAAAAATACCTGTCAACTATTCGGGTCTTCCATACAAACCCCGAAAGTTTCATCCAAATCGGACGTTATCAATTCACACTCAGCAGATAACTTTCATCGCCCTTCATATGACATCAACGTCGTGTCACCGGCCTTTAACCGTCGGTGCGCCTATGACACCAATGCTGTGCACCGGCCATGCAAGTGTTAAGTACACGATGCAAGCTGAACAGCTTAATATAGGAAATGATAACAGTTGGAAACCTTGCGACAAACTTATAAGTTATGCTAATAATTATACTTTTCATGCAACTTTTTTGCAATGATTGTTAAGGACATATAACTAGAATAGTTTCATATAAGTTCCTATTCTCTCTCGCTATCAAAGTTTGAATTTCGTTTATTACTCTCACCGAATTTAAAGCTTTTAATTTAGATACTCTAGATATTGTTAACTAGAATGGTCAGGATTTAGATCCATTTTATATTCTATCGAGAGCTTTCAATTCGATTGCCGCAAACGAATGGAGGTCTTTCACTCAACGATGCGCTTTAAATAGGTCCTACAACAACAACAGGATCTCTTCAGTATCCTGACACGATTCCGAACATATAAATATGTCATCTAGGCGGACGTGGCGAAAATGTACCGCGGCACAGCCAGTGCAGCATTCCTAGCAATTAATTTCCTACATTTATATTGATGATATGTTGACAGACGCTTCAACGATGACTCTAAGCAACTTCAAAGATTCATTTCAACTTTGCTCGCTCGAGGATACTTCGCCATTCGTAAGTGGGCTTAAAATCATCGTAGTGTCTTGTCTGATGTCTCACAATCCCATCAAGGATCATCCACAATCGTCAACCTATTTGGTCTACTTTCGTCAACATCTCAACATATATTATCAGTATCCAGAGAAAATATTAAGGTTCATCTTAAAACAACCTAGAATTCTATGTTGTCAATGATTTCGTCAATCTTTGACCCTCTCGGTGTCTTTTCACCGGTTACCTTTATGGCAAATAGCTTCGCGCAAAATCTTCAGTGGCAGCCAGATATCGATTGGGATGATGTCTTACCATCAACATCATTACCATCTTGGGAAATTTTCTGCAAAGAACTGAAGTTTGTATCTCAAGCAAGCTTACCCAGATGTGTTATACCAATGATGCAAATACAAATACATAGCTTCGGAAATGTATAAGATGCATCAGTATATATTCGAACATCTGACCGATCTGGTAACAACTATGTCCACCTGCTACGAAGTAAATCAAGGGTAGCACCAATCAAGAAGACTACAATACCTCGCCTGTAGCTGTGGGCACCATTGCTGTTAGCCCAGCTCACAAAAAAAGATAACTTCCTCTCTTAGCATCAAGTTTAATCGAATTTTTCTGTGGACAGATGCAGAGATAACTCTCTATCGGATTAAGTCGCCATCCTCAAAATTTCTGACGTTTGTTGGTAAGACATGGACACCAGAAAATCTTACACTCGGGCCCACGCGCACTCTTGAATCAGTTACGCCAGAGGTCCTGGTTAACATCAGCTCAAGGTATACGCTCAAGGTTTGCGATACTGCATTTCCTGCTTTCGAATAAAGCCAATCTCAGCTGATCAGCTAATGGGCGACTTACCCAACTATCGTGTCCAGCTTGCTAGGGCTTTTGTAAATGTCTGCGCCGATTATAGTGGACCTTTCCCAATCACACCGAAAATCAGAGGAAGATCACAAATAAAAATGTACTTGGCAAAATTTGTTTGTCTTACTACAAAAGCGGTTCACACTGAACTGGTAAAATATCCAACCACACAAGCGTTCATAGCCGCTCTTCGTTGCCAGATCCCACCCAGGCAACATATTCTGCGATAATGCAACTAATTTCAGCGGTGTGTGCAACGAGGTTCAGGAAATTCAAGTAATGGTTAACGATCACGATAAGCGTGAGGAAATTCAACGTTTCTGCACCAACGAACACATGCAATGGCACATGATTCCTACCCGAACTCTACACGTAGGTGGTATTTGGAAGCCTGCTGTGAAAATGGCCAAAGCACATTTCAAGCGCACGTTGGTCTTACAAATCCTAACGGCCAGTGAATTCAAAGTCCTATCAACTCAAATAAAAGCTTGTTTAAACTATCGGCTGCTTATTGAAGACTCAAGGTCATCATTCGATCTCTAACGCTGGGTCACTTTTTAATACATGCTCCTTTAACAGCAGTCATAGATCCAGACTTGTCACAGCTTAACATCCACCGTCTATCAAGATGGCAGCTGGTACAGCACATTGCACAGACTTTCTGGAAGAGATGGTCTTCTAAATACCTGTCGTCACTACAGCAACCGGCAAAATGAAATATCAACCAGAATAATTTAGACATTGGAACCCTGGTTTTGCCTAAAGAAGCAATTCTTCCACTTCAGAAGTATATTTTGGCACGCATCTCAGTCACATATCCAAGAACGGACGGCCATGTTCGCGCAGTACAGATCAAAACTACTACGGGCACATTTACTCGCTCAATTGTAACGGTCTGTCCATTACCCATCGACGACATCGTTTCAATAGAAAAGAAGGTATTGGAGTAGGATTCTGAAGCTGCCGGCAAGTTAATGAGTATAGTTTCAGATAAGTTCCTATTTTCTCTCTCTGTCAAAGTTTGAATTTTGCTTATTGCTCTCACCGAATTTAAAGCTTTTAATTCAGTTACTCTAGAAATTGTTAATGAGAATTGTCAGGTTTTAGAGCCAAGCTTTTGGTCTATCGAGGGTTTTCAATTCGACTGCCGTAATCTGTATGCTCACCGGTTTTAATAAAGAATAAATTAGCAATAGCGATACGAGGTTTTCTTTAACGGCCTATCGATATTAACTTGTTTACAGTCGACGTTTCTTCATTATTATTCTTACAGAATGATAATGATAAATTATTTGAGTAAGGCAATATATGATTCTAGTTTAGAATTTATTTTCCTAACTTAAAGCAAAACATATTAATTACTGAAATTCATAATAATCCAATATGCAATCCAATTACTACCAGGCATTCTATAAAACAAAAAAAACAAAAAAACAATTCGGAAGTAAATCTTTTTAGTAAATTCTTAAGAATAAAGAATGAATGAAGCGCTCTTGAAAAGTTGGACGCTATAACGCAGGAACCAAATAAATCACGCTTCTAAGACGAAAAAAATGCTCTAAAGATACATTAAATATAGGCGGACCTCAAAATAGCAATATTTCATTCTACTGCTTCTTACTTCTTTAGTTTTGGTGTTTTTTATGGTACCTACATCCCATTAGCTGAAAATCAATTTGGTTACCGTATTTTAATCACCGCAAAAGCAAAAAAATACGTCAATTAACTACATATTTATAATAATTAAATAATTTCCAAATATTCTGTTAATAATAATATTCTGTTATTTTATTTTTTTAAATGTTGTCAAAATTCAAAATTGTTCTTTTTTATAATCTTTAAAGGGCTTTTATCCTTTATTTCTACAATTGCTTAGAGCTCATTAAGGTAAATAATTGTGCAAACGATGGACCTTCTGTTAGGTACTGTTACCTAGGCATATGAACAATTTTGAAATCTACAAAAACTTTGAAATGATATTTGGAACAAAACTTAATTTTAATCTAAGTCCATTTATTAATTCTGGGAAGAGCAACATCTAATAATTAAATTTGTTTCTTAGGTTTCCAAAATTAGGCAGTCTAGATAGATGGAGGGCCTCGTTTAACTAACCTGGTGCATGAGTGGAAGCTAGGAGTATATTCAATGTCAACAAAAATTTATCTGGCAAGCTATCGCGCGGCTATATACCGGAGACAGACTTGGGGTTTCTAATTGAGATATTGATATTGCAATTATGTGATATTGCAATAATAGAATTTTAGAGACACATTTTCGGTTTAAGATACTGAAAATTAATTACAGAACTTCATTTTACTAATTATTTAATTTGAAATTTAATTTTCCATATGACGGGGTTAGGCCACGCTAGGATTTAAAATTTTTTTTTCAAAGGTAGCTTAGTATCTATAGATTTATATTCCAAAGATGGTGTACGTGAAAAATCCAGAAATACTCGATTTTCGTATTTTAGCGCAACGCCTGTTGCTCTG
>OZ005744.1:80201536-80203112 GCA_963930735.1 Dioctria linearis | reverse complement strand
ACACACATACACACACACACACACACACACACACACACACACACACACACACACACACACCACACACACACACACACACACACACACACACACACACACACACACACACACACACACACACACACACACACCACACACACACACACACACACACACACACACACACACACCACACACACACACACACACACACACACACCACACACACACACACACACACACACACACACACACACACACACACACACACACACACAACACACACACACACACACACACACACACACACACACACACACACACACACACACACACACAACACACACACACACACACACACACACACACCACACACACACACACACACACACACACACACACACACACACACACACACACACACACACACACACACAACACACACACCACACACACACACACACCACACACACACACACACACACACACACACACACACACACACACACACACACACACACACACACACACACACACACACACACACACACACACACACACACACACACACACACACACACACACACACACACACACACACACACACACACACACACACACACACACACACACACACACACACACACACACACACACACACACACACACCACACACACACACACACACACACACACACACACACACACACACACACACACACACACACACACACACACACACACACACACAACACACACACACACACACACACACACACACACACACACACACACACACACACACACACACACACACACACACACACACACACACACACACACACACACACACACACACACACACACACACACACACACACACACACACACACACACACACACACACACACACACACACACACACACACACACACACACACACACACACACACACACACACACACACACACACACACACACACACACACACACACACACACACACACACACACACACACACACACACACACACACACACACACACACACACACACACACACACACACACAACACACACACACACACACACACACACACACACACACACACACACACACAACCACGCACACACACACACACGCACGCACACACACACACACGCACACACACACACACACCACACACACACACACACACACACACACACACACACACACACACACACACACACACACACACACACACACACACACACACACACACACACACACACACACACACACCACACACACACACACACACACACACACACACACACACACACACACACACACACACACACACCACACACACACACACACACACACACACACACACACACACACACACACACACACACACACACACACACACACACACACACACACACACACACACACACACACACACACACACACACACACACACACACACACACACATACACACACACACACACACACACACACACACACACACACACACACACACATACACACACACACACACACACACACACACACACACACACACACACACACACACACACACACACACAC
>OZ005744.1:80194036-80196536 GCA_963930735.1 Dioctria linearis | reverse complement strand
TTAGGAGACTGGCGCAGATATACAGTAGGGGATAATAAAGGCATCTGATACCTGACTAAGCTAGAGTTTATTCATCGACTGTGGATATCATCTTCCACTCACGAGCGAGCATTGGGAAATGTCTGTTTCAGATAAAAGGTAGTGAAACATTATTCATGTCCTGACTTTCTACAAACTTTACACGCGTTTATCTCAAAACTAGATATTTCAAGTCGGCCGGTTCATTAGAAATTTTTACGGGATATTTAGAATTACGGTTTCTACGTAGGACCTTTTCATTTTGATCTATGTTCTTATGTGCTTATAAATAATTTCCTGACGAATTTTCTACTTTTTGATTTAGAAATGAGCAACTTTTACAAAAACAACGTAAAACATCCTGCGTACTTCTGTAGCTATTCTTAGGGTGTTTCCTCTTAAGAGGTCAATAGAGCAGGCGGTGATAGTACTCACCTAGAGAAACCAAAAATTATATGGAGGGGGGGGGGGGGGAGCACATCATCCGTTTAGGAGTTACAGGATTATTAAAAAAATAAGCTAGTTTTTCACAAAACACACTGTATCTTAAAAGGTACAGTCAGAATTAAGAGCTCATTGTACGCACAACAATTGCTCAACCAGCTCGATACTCATCTCATTTCAGAGGTTATTATGGTCCACACACACACACACACACACACACACACACACACACACACACACACACACACACACACACACACACACACACACACACACACACACACACACACACACACACACACACACACACACACACACCACACACACCACACGCACACACACACACACACACACACACACACACACACACACACACACACACACACACACACACACACACACACACACACACACACACACACACACACACACACAC
Organism: Dioctria linearis; assembly: GCA_963930735.1. Classification (NCBI taxonomy): domain Eukaryota; kingdom Metazoa; phylum Arthropoda; class Insecta; order Diptera; family Asilidae; genus Dioctria; species Dioctria linearis. Next base: position 80,195,638 of record OZ005744.1, on the reverse strand, counting down.
ACACACACACACACACACACACACACACACACACACACACACACACACACACACACACACACACACACACACACACACACACACACACACACACACACACACACACACACACACACACACACACACACACACACACACAACACACACACACACACACACACACACACACACACACACACACACACACACACACACACACACACACACACACACACACACACACACACACACACACACACACACACACACACACACACACACACACACACACACACACACACACACACACACACACACACACACACACACACACACACACACACACACACCACACACACACACACACACACACACACACACACACACACACACACACACACACACACACACACACACACACACACACACACACACACACACACACACACACACACACACACACACACACACACACACACACACACACACACACACACACACACACACACACACACACACACACACACACACACACACACACACACACACACACACACACACACACACACACACACACACACACACACACACACACACACACACACACACACACACACACACACACACACACACACACACACACACACACACACACACACACACACACACACACACACACACACACACACACACACACACACACACACACACACACACACACACACACACACACACACACACACACACACACACACACACACACACACACACACACACACACACACACACACACACACACACACACACACACACACACACACACACACACACACACACACACACACACACACACACACACACACACACACACACACACACACACACACACACACACACACACACACACACACACACACACACACACACACACACACACACACACACACACACACACACACACACACACACACACACACACACACACACACACACACACACACACACACACACACACACACACACACACACACACACACACACACACACACACACACACACACACACACACACACACACACACACACACACACACACACACACACACACACACACACACACACACACACACACACACACACACACACACACACACACACACACACACACACACACACACACACACACACACACACACACACACCACACACACACACACACACACACACACACACACACACACACACACACACACACACACACACACACACACACACACACACACACACATGTTATGTACGACGCAGTTTTGATGATTCTAGTTTAGAATTTATTTTCCTAACTTAAAGCAAAACATATTAATTACTGAAATTCATAATAATCCAATATGCAATCCAATTACTACCAGGCATTCTATAAAACAAAAAAAACAATTCGGAAGTAAATCTTTTTAGTAAATTCTTAAGAATAAAGAATGAATGAAGCGCTCTTGAAAAGTTGGACGCTATAACGCAGGAACCAAATAAATCACGCTTCTAAGACGAAAAAAATGCTCTAAAGATACATTAAATAACTGCTTCTTACTTCTTTAGTTTTGGTGTTTTTTATGGTACCTACATCCCATTA
>OZ005744.1:80031536-80189036 GCA_963930735.1 Dioctria linearis | reverse complement strand
GGGCAAGCAAAGGATACGAAACCCCCGTTGGCTTGTACTAAACATCTGCGGTTGAAGGGTGCCCAACTAGCTCGGGTGGGATGCGGCAGGCAGAACGTTGGTTCGCCTGTCAGTCACTCTTGAATAGGCATCCCAGTTAATGCACGCATTAAAAATAGAAAAACGAAGTTAATTATACATTTCAGAAATGGGATACATTTCCGCTCACTCCACAATTTAGATATTTTAGCTAATTTAACGGAAAAGGAACAAGATATTTGATTTTATCCACGTGGAAATAAAACTGTGACTATAGATGTTTTGTTTTTTTAAAAACTTTTCTTTTGTATGAAAGTGAAAAACATATACAGGGTGTTTCCGGCTAGGAGGTCAGTAGAGCGGGAGGCGATAGTACTCACTTAGGCGAACCAAAAATTGTATGGCAGGGTGCGGGCATATCGACCGTTTAGGAGTTACAGGGTGATTAAGAAAAAACAGCCAGTTTTTCACAAAACACTCTGTATCTTATAAACTACAGGGTATATGGTCACACTTCAGAGCTCATTGTATGCAGAACTTCATGGCCTTTCCAACGACTGCTCAACCACCTCCACACCCCTTTCCAATCATGAATTATGGTTGTCTAAACTAAAAATTTCGGTTTTTCTTACCATTTTTTTAATTTAACCTCTATTATTTTTGCAAAAAGGTCGTTAGCATAACTTTGTTTTATAAAAACTCTAAGCTGCAGACCCTCCTCTTTAATATGACCTATTACACCTAATGTGCTATCTAAAGCCCTTTAAGAGTTATTAGCCATAAACCTATTCTCAAACCTATTTTCAAACCTATTATCAACGATAATTTGTTCCCTTAGCACGTCATTTTTTTAAAAAATATCGTCTAATTTCGATGTGACCTCAACAGGTTATGAGTAAATAACTGTTTAACGGCTACAGCTAACACATAGGGTGTAATAGGTCAACTTAAAGAGGAGAGTCTACAGTTTATAGTTTTTATAAAAAAAAGTTATGTTAATGACCTTTTTTCAAAAATAATAGAGGTTAAATTAAAAAAAAAGGTAAGAAAATCCGAAATTTTTAGTTTATACAACCATAATTCATGATTGGAGAGGGATGTGGAGGTGGTTGAGCAGTCGTTGGAAAGGCTATGAAGTTCTGCATACAATGAGCCTTTAAGTGTGACCTACACCCTATAGTTTATAAGATACAGGGTGTTTTGTGAAAAAACTGGGTTTTTTCTTAATCACCCTGTAACTCCTAAACGGTTGATATGGCCCCCTCTGCCATACAATTTTTGGTTCGTCTAAGTGAGTACTATCACCTCCCGCTCTACTGACCTCCTAGTGGGAAACACCCTGTATAGGTGCAAAATTTTGTAATTACTGGATATTCGGAATTGCGCGGAAGAGTTTCAAAATCAGACCAATGGTATATGAATATTTTATTTGGTTGTTCTCATTCCTGTTTTATAAAAGATTATACGAATATATAATGTAAGCAGCGGCGACAGAATAATTCGTGGAAAAAGGATAAATAGGTTAAAGTAAAATGTTTAGCTCTTAAAAAAATATCCGTTCGTATTACTCTTATGGCTTAATTATTTTACTGCCTTTATAGAGACAGGATACATGTAAGCGACTAAAGACTGATGTCTGCACTCTGAATGCACAAATTGCTGTTTATGACAGTACCCGTCGTAAACAGAATTCTAGGAAGGATTGTAAAAGTATCATAAAAATGATAAGTGAAAGAAACGGAAATCTAGTGTAAATATCTTGGCGGTAGTCTATCGCTGGTAATCAACCAAACAAGATTAATATGAATACAGCTAAGTTTATACCTAGTTGCATTTATTTTTTTTATTAAAAAAACTGTGTTCCGTATAATCATATATATAAAAATGATGGGATCATAGATAACGTGTGTACATGAGTCATAGATCCTGCAGGCAAAACGAAAACAAAGCCTGTTAGTATTAGACGACGTCGTCAAGTACAAACAAGTTCTGATTCTAGAATCCGTTGGTTCCTGAAAAATCTCCAGTTGTTAATTTTACACCGAAAGAGAAGAAAAAAAATGCTCTTCTTAATAGTGAGCTTGATCTTCTTAAAAAAGAGAATGAACTCCATCTCCGTGACTCTGCCATAAATCGACAAAATTTTATTGCGACAATTCGCTTTGTTGAAGACTTCCGAGCAGTTTATGGATGGAATGTAAATGTGAAGTTATTTTATTTCTACCTAGTGGGTGGGGTGGGGGGGCATGGTAGGGACATACAAGAAAAATACCTGTCAACTATTCGGGTCTTCCATACAAACCCCGAAAGTTTCATCCAAATCGGACGTTATCAATTCACACTCAGCAGATAACTTTCATCGCCCTTCATATGACATCAACGCCGTGTCACCGGCCTTTAACCGTCGGTGCGCCTATGACACCAATGCTGTGCACCGGCCATGCAAGTGTTAAGTACACGATGCAAGCTGAACAGCTTAATATAGGAAATGATAACAGTTGGAAACCTTGCGACAAACTTATAAGTTATGCTAATAATTATACTTTTCATGCAACTTTTTTGCAATGATTGTTAAGGACATATAACTAGAATAGTTTCATATAAGTTCCTATTCTCTCTCGCTATCAAAGTTTGAATTTCGTTTATTACTCTCACCGAATTTAAAGCTTTTAATTCAGATACTCTAGATATTGTTAACTAGAATGGTCAGGATTTAGATCCATTTTTTATTCTATTGAGAGCTTTCAATTCGATTGCCGCAAACGAATGCAGGTCTTTCACTCAACGATGCGCTTTAAATAGGTCCTACAACAACAACAGGATCTTTTCAGTATCCTGACACGATTCCGAACATATAAATATGTCATCTAGGCGGATGTTGCGAAAATGTACCGCGGCACAGCCAGTGCAGCATTCCTAGCAATTAATTTCCTACATTTATATTGATGATATGTTGACAGACGCTTCAACGATGACTCTAAGCAACTTCAAAGATTCATTTCAACTTTGCTCGCTCGAGGATACTTCGCCATTCGTAAGTGGGCTTAAAATCATCGTAGTGTCTTGTCTGATGTCTCACAATCCCATCAAGGATCATCCACAATCGTCAACCTATTTGGTCTACTTTCGTCAACATCTCAACATATATTATCAGTATCCAGAGAAAATATTAAGGTTCATCTTAAAACAACCTAGAATTCTATATTGTCAATGATTTCGTCAATCTTTGACCCTCTCGGTGTCTTTTCACCGGTTACCTTTATGGCAAATAGCTTCGCGCAAAATCTTCAGTGGCAGCCAGATATCGATTGGGATGATGTCTTACCATCAACATCATTACCATCTTGGGAAATTTTCTGCAAAGAACTGAAGTTTGTATCTCAAGCAAGCTTACCCAGATGTGTTATACCAATGATGCAAATACAAATACATAGCTTCGGAAATGTATAAGATGCATCAGTATATATTCGAACATCTGACCGATCTGGTAACAACTATGTCCACCTGCTACGAAGTAAATCAAGGGTAGCACCAATCAAGAAGACTACAATACCTCGCCTGTAGCTGTGGGCACCATTGCTGTTAGCCCAGCTCACAAAAAAAGATAACTTCCTCTCTTAGCATCAAGTTTAATCGAATTTTTCTGTGGACAGATGCAGAGATAACTCTCTATCGGATTAAGTCGCCATCCTCAAAATTTCTGACGTTTGTTGGTAAGACATGGACACCAGAAAATCTTACACTCGGGCCCACGCGCACTCTTGAATCAGTTACGCCAGAGGTCCTGGTTAACATCAGCTCAAGGTATACGCTCAAGGTTTGCGATACTGCATTTCCTGCTTTCGAATAAAGCCAATCTCAGCTGATCAGCTAATGGGCGACTTACCCAACTATCGTGTCCAGCTTGCTAGGGCTTTTGTAAATGTCTGCGCCGATTATAGTGGACCTTTCCCAATCACACCGAAAATCAGAGGAAGATCACAAATAAAAATGTACTTGGCAAAATTTGTTTGTCTTACTACAAAAGCGGTTCACACTGAACTGGTAAAATATCCAACCACACAAGCGTTCATAGCCGCTCTTCGTTGCCAGATCCCACCCAGGCAACATATTCTGCGATAATGCAACTAATTTCAGCGGTGTGTGCAACGAGGTTCAGGAAATTCAAGTAATGGTTAACGATCACGATAAGCGTGAGGAAATTCAACGTTTCTGCACCAACGAACACATGCAATGGCACATGATTCCTACCCGAACTCTACACGTAGGTGGTATTTGGAAGCCTGCTGTGAAAATGGCCAAAGCACATTTCAAGCGCACGTTGGTCTTACAAATCCTAACGGCCAGTGAATTCAAAGTCCTATCAACTCAAATAAAAGCTTGTTTAAACTATCGGCTGCTTATTGAAGACTCAAGGTCATCATTCGATCTCTAACGCTGGGTCACTTTTTAATACATGCTCCTTTAACAGCAGTCATAGATCCAGACTTGTCACAGCTTAACATCCACCGTCTATCAAGATGGCAGCTGGTACAGCACATTGCACAGACTTTCTGGAAGAGATGGTCTTCTAAATACCTGTCGTCACTACAGCAACCGGCAAAATGAAATATCAACCAGAATAATTTAGACATTGGAACCCTGGTTTTGCCTAAAGAAGCAATTCTTCCACTTCAGAAGTATATTTTGGCACGCATCTCAGTCACATATCCAAGAACGGACGGCCATGTTCGCGCAGTACAGATCAAAACTACTACGGGCACATTTACTCGCTCAATTGTAACGGTCTGTCCATTACCCATCGACGACATCGTTTCAATAGAAAAGAAGGTATTGGAGTAGGATTCTGAAGCTGCCGGCAAGTTAATGAGTATAGTTTCAGATAAGTTCCTATTTTCTCTCTCTGTCAAAGTTTGAATTTTGCTTATTGCTCTCACCGAATTTAAAGCTTTTAATTCAGTTACTCTAGAAATTGTTAATGAGAATTGTCAGGTTTTAGAGCCAAGCTTTTGGTCTATCGAGGGTTTTCAATTCGACTGCCGTAATCTGTATGCTCACCGGTTTTAATAAAGAATAAATTAGCAATAGCGATACGAGGTTTTCTTTAACGGCCTATCGATATTAACTTGTTTACAGTCGACGTTTCTTCATTATTATTCTTACAGAATGATAATGATAAATTATTTGAGTAAGGCAATATATGATTCTAGTTTAGAATTTATTTTCCTAACTTAAAGCAAAACATATTAATTACTGAAATTCATAATAATCCAATATGCAATCCAATTACTACCAGGCATTCTATAAAACAAAAAAAACAAAAAAACAATTCGGAAGTAAATCTTTTTAGTAAATTCTTAAGAATAAAGAATGAATGAAGCGCTCTTGAAAAGTTGGACGCTATAACGCAGGAACCAAATAAATCACGCTTCTAAGACGAAAAAAATGCTCTAAAGATACATTAAATATAGGCGGACCTCAAAATAGCAATATTTCATTCTACTGTTTCTTACTTCTTTAGTTTTGGTGTTTTTTATGGTACCTACATCCCATTAGCTGAAAATCAATTTGGTTACCGTATTTTAATCACCGCAAAAGCAAAAAAATACGTCAATTAACTACATATTTATAATAATTAAATAATTTCCAAATATTCTGTTAATAATAATATTCTGTTATTTTATTTTTTTAAATGTTGTCAAAATTCAAAATTGTTCTTTTTTATAATCTTTAAAGGGCTTTTATCCTTTATTTCTACAATTGCTTAGAGCTCATTAAGGTAAATAATTGTGCAAACGATGGACCTTCTGTTAGGTACTGTTACCTAGGCATATGAACAATTTTGAAATCTACAAAAACTTTGAAATGATATTTGGAACAAAACTTAATTTTAATCTAAGTCCATTTATTAATTCTGGGAAGAGCAACATCTAATAATTAAATTTGTTTCTTAGGTTTCCAAAATTAGGCAGTCTAGATAGATGGAGGGCCTCGTTTAACTAACCTGGTGCATGAGTGGAAGCTAGGAGTATATTCAATGTCAACAAAAATTTATCTGGCAAGCTATCGCGCGGCTATATACCGGAGACAGACTTGCGGTTTCTAATTGAGATATTGATATTGCAATTATGTGATATTGCAATAATAGAATTTTAGAGACACATTTTCGGTTTAAGATACTGAAAATTAATTACAGAACTTCATTTTACTAATTATTTAATTTGACATTTAATTTTCCATATGACGGGGTTAGGCCACGCTAGGATTTAAAATTTTTTTTTTTCAAAGGTAGCTTAGTATCTATAGATTTATATTCCAAAGATGGTGTACGTGAAAAATCCAGAAATACTCGATTTTCGTATTTTAGCGCAACGCCTGTTGCTCTGCAGCGAGTTCCTTTTATGAGCGCAGTAGTAGGTTGTAATTTAGGAGACTGGCGCAGATATACAGTAGGGGATAATAAAGGCATCTGATACCTGACTAAGCTAGAGTTTATTCATCGACTGTGGATATCATCTTCCACTCACGAGCGAGCATTGGGAAATGTCTGTTTCAGATAAAAGGTAGTGAAACATTATTCATGTCCTGACTTTCTACAAACTTTACACGCGTTTATCTCAAAACTAGATATTTCATGTCGGCCGATTCATTAGAAATTTTTACGGGATATTTAGAACTACGGTTTCTACGTAGGACCTTTTCATTTTGATCTATGTTCTTATGTGCTTATAAATAATTTCCTGACGAATTTTCTACTTTTTGATTTAGAAATGAGCAACTTTTACAAAAACAACGTAAAACATCCTGCGTACTTCTGTAGCTATTCTTAGGGTGTTTCCTCTTAAGAGGTCAATAGAGCAGGCGGTGATAGTACTCACCTAGAGAAACCAAAAATTATATGGAGGGGGGGGGGGGGGGAGCACATCATCCGTTTAGGAGTTACAGGATTATTAAAAAAATAAGCTAGTTTTTCACAAAACACCCTGTATCTTAAAAGGTACAGTCAGAATTAAGAGCTCATTGTACGCACAACAATTGCTCAACCAGCTCGATACTCCTCTCATTTCAGAGGTTATTTTGGTCTAAACTAAAAATTTCTGATTTGCATACCTTTTTTTATTTTGACATCTATTATTTTTGCAAAAAGGTCGTTGACATAATCTTTTTTTATAAAAATTGTTAACTGCAGACTCTCTTCTCTAATTTGACCTTACACCCTATGTGCTATCTGTAGGCCCTTTAAAAGTTTTTATCTCTTAACCTATTGTTAACGACATTTGTTCCCTTATTGACTGAAAGCACGTCATTTAAAAAAAATATCGTCTAATTTCGGTATGACCAGAATAGGTTATGAGCTACTAACTGTTTAACGGTTACAGATACCCCATAGGGCGTAATAGGTCAAATTGAAGAGGAGAGCCTACAGTTTGTGTCAGAAAAAGTTATGTTAATGACCTTTTCGCAAAAATAATAGAGATCAAAGTAAAAAAAAAGTAAGAAAATCCGAAAGTTTTAGTTTAGACAACCATAACTCTTGGACGGATAGAGGTGCCGGGTTGGTTGAGCAGTTGTTGGAAAAGCCATGAAGTTCTGCATACAATGAGCTCTTAACTCTGACCGTACTTCTTAAGATACAGGATGTTTTATGAAAAACTAGCTTTTTTTTCTTAATCACCCTGTAACTCCTAAACAGTTGATAAGCCCCCCCCCCCCCTAGAACAGAATTTTGGGGTTGGCTAGGTGAGTACTATAATTACTGCTCTCTCGACCTCCTAAGGGGAAACACCTTGCATAGAAAAAACTTTTATAGGAGCTGTTGGTTCGGCCGTTGACCTTCCAGAAATAAGGACGTCATCAGAAAAATGCTGCACAGACGCCACTGTGCTGTATTTAAATCTGATTTATTTTATGGTTTCGTTGAAAAAAACATCACGACATATCCATTTTTTTTGGCCTGCATTGTGGCCCAATCCCTTACCAAATGTCAGAAAAAGTTGCAGCCAACGTTGCAGTATAAAATTCCGTTCTAAAAATTTCGTGTATTAAATGATTATGGCTTATAACTAAGGTCATTGTTGTTGTTGTCGGATAGCGTCTCACTCAGTTTTTGTTTTTCTTATTAGAGGAACGTCGTTTACCGTTTTATTTGGTGGGATGATCTGACTTACGGTTTTTTATACGATTTTGTTCCTGACAGCAGATGATCTGGTTTGCGATATGAGCGCATTTGCGTACACAGAGTCAGATTCGAGACTTAGAATCACTTTATTTCGTTGTGGCTACATTGTGGCTGAACCGCGACTGATCACTGACTGATCGAAACTCATTAATGTACTGTCAAAACTTAACAGCAAAATTTAACAGCACGATTTTCATGTGACACAATGCGTAGGTAGCGCTGTAGTGCACTCTTGCCAACTTTGAAATTTTGACGCCCGCCAAGATTGACATTTGTAATTTCGAAGCGCTTCGTTGGAGTGAAACAACATGGACAATTTTGATTCAGAAAAAATTATTGAAATAATGAAAAAAGATATATTGTGGAATCTATTGCATTTCCTATATAAAAATAGAAAAGGAGTGGAATGAAATATCAAATTAGCTTTTACAGAACTAAGCTTCAGTATTGTATTCATACTCAGCTACAAGGTAAGCGGAAGAGCATGTGCCAGCGTCAGTTCCAAGTACCGACACCAGCGTCAACCCCACATTCTCTTCCTTCCAGAATATAACATCCTTCGTATCGTGGTTAAATAATTTTTCGAAGCCAAGGAGAGCATTCTTCCGTGCCGGAGAACCTGTTTTCTCAATTTGGGACACCATGCTCGTCTTCTCACTTGCTATGCAAATCCACTGTTCAGGTTGAGTTGGACTATGTCATAGATCCCTTTTCAATAACATACATGAAAACTGATCGATTCTCATCCGAATCGGGGATACGGTGAAGAAAACCTAGTGCAATCGTGCTTAATAGCTAACATCAGTTCAGGTAAACTCTCATCCCATTTTCAATGGACTCGCTCTATATACTGCGCGATCTAGTTTTGATGGCGCTGTTGACTCTTTCTGTGCTATGTTCACTTCTTTTATTATGTTAGTCAATCGCTTACTCGAATATTGGGTCCCGGTATTGTCCTGGAGTAGTTGCTTTTCGTAGGTGTAGTAACGTGGTCCATTTAGCGAATTTATATAAGAAGACTAAAATCATAATATGACCCGTCACGTGAAAACAGGCTGATAAAATCCGAACTCACGATTTGCCGCGGTCGGTTAGTAGGGGTTGAATTCATTCAACCTGCTGGCTTGTGTTGCAATGCTTTGTAATGCAGGCATGATTCGCAACTTTTCACATTGTGTGATATCGCTAAATATCCGTGGGCAGTAATAGTATTTAGTAATTGCGGCTTTTGTTTTTTTGATTCCCAGACAGCCTACTGTGGGGTTGCCATGATTTTCTCTCAAGACTATTGTTGCAGCGGATTTAAATCACATAATTTCCATTACACGGTGTCATAGGTATATTTGGTTGCATCATAGACCTTTCGGTAGATATTCCCATCTCTCATTTGATAGTTTGTAAATGTTCAGGTTGCTCTAATATCGTGCGAAGATTAATCGTGGATCATGCAAATTTAGTCATTTTCGTATTTAATGTAATTATTAAGAGTTTTGCGTCTGCTTCAGTGCTCGGTAAAGGCTGATGCGACAGCTCATCGCCTAACTTATTTAGTTTCCCTTTTCGATATTTTATTAGAAAAACAGATTGGTGTAGTTCAACTGCCCATCTTGCAAGTCCACCTGATGGATTTTCTAGAGACTGTAGGCATTTCAGGTCTGGTGATCTGCGAGTACTGCGAACGGGTACCCCTCTAGGTATGGTCCAGCTTCTCTTATGGGAAATAATATTTCTATAGATTTATTTCCAGCTTTGCAGCAATAAGCCGGTCGAAACTTTGTTTCTTGATGTTCCTCTCGATGATGTCATCGTGATATGCGAATGCATATATATATGGCTCCATCTGAGCTAATTACTTGATCTACGTCCCTCTGAAATGTAGCTAGTTCGGAGTGAAGACTAAATTGTATTACTTTTGATTGAAATAGTTCACGCCTCGAATAATAAATGCGGTGATAGGGCGACTTTCAAGGCTATGCCAGTATTGCCTTTCATTTGTCTAGGATATAATTATTCTACGGCAGGGGATATGCATCTTTTATCGAATACTCATTGATGTGTCTATAATCCATACGCAGTCGCCTTCCACCTAGATCTTTCCGGACAAGTACAATTAGAGAGCTGTACGGGCTAATATGCCTACATGCGATTTTTTTTTTTCAATGTAGGATCGCTCGGATAATAGCGCTGTTTAATTGATTGGACATACTTCATTCGAATGTGATGTTGTTTTATCGGTGATGCATCTTCTACTTTATGAAACCTGTTTAGTTATTCGGTGACCAATCCTGCCATTTTTTGTTCCTAATTTTGATATAGCTCTGCGGCAATTACCACCAAACAAATTATTGGGGGGAAGTGCTTCTGATTTTGTATTCATCCGATCCGGCTATATTTCATGGTCTCATTCTCATAGATAAAGCATATTTTGGAAGGAAATCTACTCGTAATATCAGTGACTCAGACAGCCCCAAGTATTATAACAGATGAGAAAAATAGGGCAATCCGATTATGTGTGTGGTCATATAAGGGTGTGTCGTTGGTACAATATGTAGTTCTAGTATAGCAAGCATTTCTACCCCAATGAAGGATATTGCCGCAACGGTGTCGATTAGAGCGTTATACGGAGTCTCCATTACTGAAACTGTTATAAAAAATCGGCTATCCTTATGATGTATCTTATAAGTTATGGGATAGCCGTACTGAACCTTCTGATTAAGGTTCTCGTTTCCGGGGTACTCGGTTGCGTCGGTACCTCTGTTTTTTCTGATTGCTTGGTGCTCGAGGGTGCAATGGCAATCTCAAGTTAATATTCCCTCTTAACCAAAATGGGAACAAAATAACTTTGCGTTATTTCGTCAGATTATTCTACGGTGTCCATTGCTTACACTTCCAACAACACTGGCTTCTTGATTACTGGATTTTAGTAGTGGCTTGCTGTTCGATATTTGCTGTACATAGTAAGGGTTCACCGCTGATTTGAGGTTTCCAGCTGGTTAAGTTTTCGATCGGGTCTATGATCTAATATTTGGGATATTTCTTAAGGAAAACTGCGCTCCTTGTCTTATGTTTTTTTTATTTTATTCACTCGACGTTTCGGGCCTTGATTAGTACCCTTCTTCAGGAGTTAGCTACATTAGAATACAAGATAGTATTACGTATAATTAAAATATTTGGTGTTCTCACCTTTGTTCTTGATATGATGAAAAAAATTTTGTAAAAACATATTATTGAAACATATTTCCCAGAAAAATACACATTAAAAATATAATAAAAAACGTTAACTGAACATATAAATAAATAAATAATTTAAACAAAATAAATAAATTATTTAAACAAATAAATAAATAGGTAAAATTTGGACTGCTGTTTTATTTAAGGGACCCCAGATGAATGGTGTGCGGAGTTCTTTGTCATCTTGTGATGTCAAGTTTCAATTTTCTAAGTATGTGTTGGTAATCTTTATTTATTAGATCTGGGTCTTGTCTTAAATTAGTTAGATTAGTTTTTTCCATGGAGATGTGGTATGCTTCTTTGAATTCGCGTTTTGTTTTTTTTTTCTTTATGTTTATAATTGTCGCATTATAAAATGCGAATGCGTGTCCGGTTTTTATTGTATGGGAGGCTAATGCCGAACTTAGTATTTTCTTGGTTATGTATGTTTTATGTTGTGATAGGCTGGTTATGAGTTGTTTTTATGTTTGACCTATATATGCTGTAGTGCAGTTTTCACATATTACTTGTTCTTGTGTGGGTATGGGGTTCTTTAATTTTGAGTAGCATCTATTGAATTGCTTTATAGGTTTGAATGCCATTTTTATTTTATTATTTGTTATTTTGAATTATCCTGGCGATTATTATGGATAATGGATGTAAGTATGGGATGGATCTGAATTTTGGGGTAGTGTTGTCTAATGTTATTATGTTGTTAATCAATCTATTATGTTGGGTGTTATAATAATGAGTATTCCTTCTTGCTTTCTTGATTAATGTATCTATTGTGTGGTGTGGATAGTTGTTTTTGTCAGAACGTCTGTTGCAATTTTTATGTTTTTCTGTGTGAATTGCCGATTACTTATTTTAAATATTTCATTGCTGACTGATTTAGCTGTGTTAATTTTTGTTTGTTGTGGGTGATTGGAGAAACAGTTCAGTATTCGGTTTGAACTTCAGGGTTTACAGTACCAGTCAGTTATTATTTTATTTTTGTTTGTTCTGATTAAGCGGATGTCCAAGAATGGGATTGTTTTATTATTCTCTTTTTGCATGGTGAATTTTAACCTATTGTGGATGCTATTGCGCGAATTCTATATCGGAGCATTTTGATATAGCGCAGATAATGTCATCTGCCTACTTTTTTATAAATGTCGGTTTTATGTCGGATTTCTTTAATACTTCTTCCATCAAGTAATCAAGCGCCATTTAAGGTAGAATGCCAGATAGGGGGTTTCCCATAGCAAGTCCATATTTTTGTACAATTCAAAATCAAATTCAAATTCGTTTATTAATATATATTACATTTGAGCTAAGGCTTTTTTGCATGTAATTATTCAAATTTAATCAATCCATCAAATTAACAATAAAATAAAAAAAAGGAAGAAAGAAATGAAAACTAAGGCTATTACTACAATCAACTAAAGCTTGGATGTGCCCATTTTACTGATAACCAAATAATATTAAACAAGAGTTCATAACTTGAAGAGAGAAAAAGAAAGAGAAAAATACAAAAAAAAATTTTTGAAAATAGAAATAAGGATCACAAGAAGAGAGAAAACAAAATAAAATTAATTAATCATGCTAAAATTACATGTTCCATGCATAACAAAAAAAACAAAATCGAGTGAGACTTGCAAAATGATTAAAAGCTGCTACCTTAACCCGGCGCAAATGACGTGAAAATAATTACGCGAACAATGACATCGGGTCATTATGACCCGGATTATTTCGACAAATTATCACAAAATTAAAAGAGTTACCTTAATTGTAATAAGTATTTATTTAATAAGGGTTCTTTCTATATGTGGTAAAATAAAGATAATACCAATGTATTCTATAAATCAAACTTTTATTAGCTTCCTCAATAACACATGCAAAATCAACTTTGAAAACATAACTTTGATATTCTTTTAATTTTTGGTAAAGTATTCTAATTAATAATATGAAAAATAATCCTATATACTAAAAGAGAAATCACACGAACTTCTTATCATAACGATAATAATAAATCAGTCTTCTACTTCCTCATTCAGAGACATGGAACTACTGCAATTATTGCAGTATGGAACCAAATGGTCTGGGCATATGTAAATGTGGCATGCATTGCAAGTATGACATGTTTTCTTATCCTTTTTGGACGGACATATTTGACATCTTTTACGAGTTCCTGGGAACTTTTGGGGCGGTTCCTCGGTGGGTTCACCTGCGAAATCTGCTATTCTCCTGCGCAATTGTCGAGGTAAATTCGCACGTGTTCCTCGGACTTGTAAATTCTCGTGTATCAAAGCGAGTCCCAGGTTTTTTAGGAAATGTCGTCTTTTCGTACGTGTATCGTTATTATTAGCCCGATATATTATATTTACATTTATGCCCGATATATTCAGCATTGCAAAGAAAATTGTCAATGGCCACCGTTTTGAGTTTCTGCTCACGTTGTAAGTAGCACAAAGCTCGTCAGCTACATCCACTCCGCTCTTGATAGAATTATAAAAAGTTATTATTTCTGGTTTCTGTTTATCGCCAGTAGACTCATCAATGTTGTCGTCGTGGTGTAAGCTCGACATCAAGAGGACAACTTTATTTTTCTTCGGAATGTAAGAGACCATAGTGATATCTTTTTGATGTCCAAAAGTTGACGAATTTGGGTCCTTTCCACGCGTTGTGATGAATTGAGGTGGGATTTGCTTCTTGTTTTTTCGTAAGGTACCCACTGAGGTCAGTTTGTGTTCTTTTAGGAGATGAGACACCAATTCGTAGCTTGTGAACCAATTATCAAAAGTAACATTGCGGTGAGTTTTGGAGATAGGCAACACGATGCGATTTACTACGTCAAAAGGTTTGTTACTAACTGAGTACAGGCCATTAGGCTGCTTACCGGCGTATATCTCCAAATTGTTCACATAGAATGTCTTTTGAATCTGTTAAGGCAAATATTTTTATTACATATCTTGATGGTTTAGACGGTATATATTGCCGAAATTTACATCGTCCTCTGAATGCCACTAGCATCTCGTCAATAGTGCAATTTTCTCCCGGCGAATACATTTTTTGACACTGTTCTACAAACGCTTCGAAAACTTCCCGTATTGGTGCCAAATTATCAACTTGCTGTGTTTCAGCACGTGTAGACATGTCATCGAAGCGTAGGCAGCTTTGTAGAAAGTAGAATCGCTGAATTGACATAGTGAGTCTAAAAATTTCTACGCCTGTACCATCTGCTTGCCACAAGTCGTTTAGATTTTGTCTGTTAGAACGGTAAAATCCAGCAATATACAGAAGTCCTATGTACGCTTTCAATTCACTTATTTCGACTTCACCCATATATCTATGTTTACTCAAATCTACACACGATGCTCTTCTTTCTTTTATATATAAATTGGTACATGTTTGAATCTGACACAGCATATCATTGGTTATAAATAAGTTCAAGCATTCTGAAACAGTTTTGGCACCTCGAGCCACAAGTTTTACACCAGATGATTCAGATATTATATTTTCTGATCTTGTGCGTACATTTGGTCGTGCCGGTGCTTTTTGCCACATCGTTCCATCTTTTCCTTTGAAAAATTGCTGATGCTGTTGATTTAGTACGGTTAAAAGATTGAGATTGTCTGATGAATCCGTAGTCGTATCGCTTCCATTTTTTTCAGTGTCGCTATTGTTACTACGTTCGGATAAGTAGTCCTCAATATCGATGTCCGAAGAAGCAATTGACTCGACTTCGTCAGACTCTGACTCTTCTAACACCGCCAAAAAACTCTCTGGGTGGTTTCTCAGGGCCATATTTACCAAATCACTAAAAAAGAACAAGATGAATTAACAACAAACACTAAATAAACAAATGAAAGTATGTCACGAAAAAACTACGCCAGCAATGACGCAGGGTCATATTTACCCGTATTGACTTAACGCACGTGTATCTCGCTGCGCAGACGGCGTCACACTGAGAACATTGGCGGGACGAGTAGAGGGAAGCTCTATCTCCAGCTAAACAAACGTTGAAATTGTACGGGCAGCGTGAACAAAAAATATCACCGTGTTAAATTGCCTCGGGTCAAAATGACCCAGCGTCATTGGCGCCGGGTTAAAACTGCTTAGTGTTGCCAAACGTTTCACATTAGTAGGCAATGAGTTCCAAAGTTTGACACCGTAAACGAAAAAAGATCTTGCACTTTGAATGAAATTACTCCGAGGTATAACTTGTTGAAGGCCACGAGCTGACCGAAATTGGCATATTTTCCCATGTAAATATTGTGGAATATAATTCTTGCATACCTTGAATACCATAAGGGTAGTGTGATATTTCAAATAATTATCCCAAGATATGATAGGAGTATTCAGAAATATGGTTAAATCGATTTATATTAAAAACATAGCGCGAGCATGAATTGTACGCTACATTTAACTTTTTTTGACTGATACTGTCTAAAGAACAACAGATCTGACAGCCATATAAGATAACCGGTATTATTAAGGCTATCACTAACCACAGCTTAATGGTCTGGGGAGTAAATTTTGCATAATACCAAAAATATTCGTCCCACAAGCAAGCCAATATGCATATCCCAACTCAAGTTATTCACGGATTGAGAATAAAGAATCACGTCTGTTCGAACCAAATCGGTTCGAATATATTTTTGTTTTTACCGATTACTCTTAAAGGGAAAACATTCTGAAAACAAAGCCATGTAATTGTCATCTACATAGCACATTGCACAAATACAATACAACAATATAGCCTCATTGAGCAGATCAAATTAAAATTGTTATCGTATGATTGAAGCAATTAGATTCATGCTAAAAACAATTGCTGAAAAAAGCAAAACAAATTCAATCTAATTACAAATTATCCCAAAAATAGGTACAACATCTAACCAAAGCAGGTGTTGTCATGTAGCATATAATGCATGGCACAAATACAATCAGATCAAGCAGATCAATTTGCAACTCTATCATCATTATAAGTACTATCGAACGGGAACTTCTTCTCTACGTGATAGAGATAACATTTTTTGCAAATATACAGAATTCAATTTATTACAGCAGCATGGGTTGCTTTAAATTTCTTGTTGCTATACATTTGTGTTCGTTGCTATGCATATTTTATCTCTAGTACCGTAAAATTACAGATGCACGGCCAATTCTTGTGATCATGCGCCTCTCCTACTCCATCATTGGTGTCGGTGTGCAAGCAAGGGCTATATAAACAGCAATTTAACTTGACTCGATCTCATTTTCAGTTTGGCAGTGGAGTGAGTGACTTGATAATTTTTTCTTAGTGGTATTTCCTAGTGTTGTGAATTTTTATTAACAGTCTAACACTTTATTTGGTTGACAATTGCAATAAATTTTTCTTATTCTGGGTTGCGACTAGATTAGGAGATTTATTTGGATAGCGACTAAATAAAGATTCTTATTACGGGTAACGACTGTAATAAGAAATTTTACTAATACTATACACTTTATTGTGGGTAGCGACTACAATAAAGATTCTTATTACGGGTAACGACTGTAATAAGAAATTTTACTAATACTATACACTTTATTGTGGGTAGCGACTACAATAAAGATTCTTATTACGGGTAAGGACTGTAATAAGAAATTTTACTAATACTATACACTTTATTGTGGGTAGCGACTACAATTAAGATTCTTATTACGGGTAACGTCTGTAATAAGAAATTTTACTAATACTACACACTTTATTGTGGGTAGCGACTACAATAAAGATTCTTATTACGGGTAACGTCTGTAATAAGAAATTTTACTAATACTATACACTTTATTGTGGGTAGCGACTACAATGAAGATTTTTATTACGGGTAACGACTGTAATCAGAAATTTTACTAATACTACACACTTTATTGTGGGTAACAACTACAATAAAGATTCTTACTACGGGTAACGACTGTAATAAGAAAATTACTAACAAAACACTTTATTGTGGGTACCGACTACAATAAAGATTCTTATTACGGGTAACGACTGTAATCAGAAAATTACTAACAAAACACTTTATGGTGGTAACGACTACAATAAAGATTCTTATTACGGGTAACGACTGTAATAAGACAATTACTAACAAAACACTTTATTGTGGGTAACGACTACAATAAAGATTCTTATTACGGGTAACGACAGTAATAAGAAAATTACTAATAAAACACTTTGTTGTGGGTAACGACTGCAATAAAGATTCTATGGGTTTCGACTGCAGTAAGAACTACTCACCTCACTTTATTCTGGGTATCGACCAGAATAAAGAATATCCCAATCCCAACCTCAATTAAAGTTATTAAAATCAAGTCAATCAACTGCTCAACATAGATCAGGTGAGTACAAAGTTTATTGCAACAACATTATTATATTTATTATATATCTTATATTTTCCGTTTATTGAAATTTGATAAAGTGTGCTATTATTATTTTAAATTTATCGAGTATTAAAGCTCTAGTTTAACAGTGAAGTGTATAATTTGTTGACATACAATTAAAACCACTAACTTTATGCCAGTGGTATCAATTCTCACCACATTATTCATTTTTTCATGTACGCTCAGACTACGGGCAGTGCAACGTCATTACCAAAATATACAGGACTCAGATGGGACGTATTAACACGTTTGATAATAAAAATTATTGCATGAAATTTAACTGCATTTAACCTGAGCTTGTTTACCCGCGACCAATTCAAGAACGTTTCAAGGTCATCATTCATTCTGGAGACTCCGTCAGATAAGTTAGAAAGAGCAGTGGATACCGAAAACTGGACATCATCTGCATAAATTTGAACACTCACATTCTGTACACATTGAGGTAGATCATTTATGTACAATAAAAACAGCAGAGGACCAAGGATTGAGCCTTGCGGAACACCTGAGGAATAAATTTTGTAGCCCAATTCCAAGGATGAGGTAACAACTTTCTGAAAACGATCACTTAAAGAAGATATTAAACTTATTGCCGAGCTGCCAAAGCTGAATTCTGATTTCAGTTTACAACATAATACGTTAAAATTAACACTGTCAAAAGCTTTTGAGAAATCAAGTAGGACAAACAAAGATACCAGGCGATTATCAAAATTGCATCTGATGTAATCAGTAAGGTAGAGGAGTGACGTTGTTGTGCTATGATGACCTCGGAACCCCGACTGAAACTCATACAATAAAGACCCATTAGCTAAAAAGCTCTTGGTCTGATCACAGAGTAACCTTTCAAGGACTTCTGAAACAAACGAAAGTGCACTAATAGGGCGGAAATCTTCCTTACCTTTTGGACTGGGCTTTTTATTAGTCGGAATAACTTTAGCAAGCTTCCACCATGAAGGAAAACAAGATGTTGTAATGCAAGTATTAACAATATGCGTCAAATGTTGAATAATAAAGGGTAAGATAATACGCAAGAACCGAGGATTTATATCATCAACACCCATCGTATCCGATTTGATCGATTTAATGGCAAGAATTACATCTTCAACATTAACTGTAGAGAATGAAAAACCCTCAAAACTAATCCCATTATCACGGGCACACGGGCATTAATAGCAAAACTCTCACTGTTTCTATCTCCACTAACATAGGCCTCTACAAAGTAATTGTTTAGTACTTCTGGATCAATATCACAATTAACAAGGTGAATTTCGAGGACCAAGTTGTTTAATATTCTTCCACAGGAATTTAGATGGAAGAGATGGATCAAGTTTACAAGTAAAGAATTTCTGCTTGGTGTCACGAATAGCTTTAGTAGTTAAGTTGCGAAGCTTTCGATAATTAACTAGTAGGAAATCAGTCTTAAAAATTGTCCAAAGCTTGTAAGCATAGTCCCTCTCGCGCATGAAGGCTATTATAGTTTTGTATAACCACCCCGGTCTATTTCTTAATACCTTGGATTTAATGGGAACAAAATCATTGTATAGGTTTAAAATTATATAGTTAAAGTGTTCAACCTGAACGTTAACATCGTTCGTTGTATAAATGGGACCCCAGTCAACAGCGCTAGCTCTAATAAAAAGACCAGAAGTGTCAACATTGTTAAAGTCTCGGAACTCAAAACTGGAGGAAAGATTCGGAACAGGAAACTTAAATGAAGCAGTAACGACTTCATGGTCCGCAATTCCTGGTAAGACAAATTGTCGAAGATTTAACAGAATGTCATCACGATTCGTTATAATAACATCTAAAAGAGAATTACCTGAGGAGAAATGTCTTGTCGGCAAACTGTTAATCACTTTTAAACCACTTCCATTGATGGAACTTAAAAAGAGTCGTTTTTGACTACTATCAGACAAACTCCACATTTAAATCACCAAGAATTATAATGGAAGAATATTGACTGGAGAAAAGCATAAGCTCATCATAAAAACTACTAAGAGAAGAAACCCTAGGTGGTTTATAGTCACAAGCAGCAAGAATTTTCTCAGCAGAGAAAGTTACCTCAAGGAAAAGGTACTCAACCTCAGGGCCTGGACAGCTTGATAATACGTGCATGGATGCCTTGACGAACATATATACCAATGCCACCACCAATTGAATATGAGTGATCAGCCCTATGAAATTGATAGTCCGGCATATTCACAACATTACTATCAATATAATCTGGTAGCCACGTTTCGCTTTTTCCTATGATATCAGGCTTGAAGTTCAAAAATACATATTTAAATTCATCAAAATGAGCTCTTAAACTTCTAATATTAACATGACAAACTTGAAGTAAGTTACAAGTTAAACGAGTTACGGAAATTTCATTCACGGTATCAAACAGACTCATAACTATGGTAATTCATAACAAAAACAACCCGCAGCATGATAGCATAGCATAGCACGATTATAGAGGAAAGCACTAAGGATTTGAATAAAATTTGAACATAATCAGAAAAAAAGAAAATCAGGAAGATAAAAAGAAAAAATGAAAGATAATTAGAAAATGAAATATAGAAACTAAATACACTCCCATAACGATGATCATTATTCCTGTTAGCTGCACGCTCCGCAAAATTTCGTTTAGAAGGTCTCTCGTCACCATAACAGGGGATTCCTCCGCTGATCTCCGAATATAAACAATGCCATTGTATGTAAATACAGATTTAATCTTCTTCTGGCGTTTTGTAAGGCATAGCATTGCGAAAAAGTTCTAGTGATCTAGAAGTGAGGCTTTCCTGAACAAAAATACCCGTTGAACCAACAAATCCGATATCAGACAATCTTGGCTTGGCTCTTTTAACAGCTTTGATAAATTGGTTTTGCCAATGAGTGCTTGGAAATTTAACAATTATAGCAGAGAATTGCCTGTTATCTCTACGTAGGCGAAATGTTGTTGGATTAGAATCAGATTTGTAATTAACTGCTTGAGAGATATTACTGATGATAGCATCAAGATTTTCATTTGGCAAAGTAGGAATTCCATTTAATGTCACATCAGTGAATTTAATATTTCGTTCTAGCAAATCCACTTTCAGTTCCAGGGAGTTTGTGCGAGCCAAAATCCCATCCAAATCTTTTGTTACCAATTCCAGGGATGTGGAAAATGAAGAAATAGCTTCATTTAATTTCGTCTCAAATGATTTTAACACTGCTGGGAATTTATCCGCTACCAATTTAGAGATTTTTAATTCCAAGGATTTCTCAAGTATCTCAAATTTAGTATCCATTGATGAATCCAGCATTTTTATTCTATTGCACAGATCTTCCAAGATGATTTGACTTTCAGAAAGAGATCCACTACGCAGTACTTTATCTATTTTGGGTGCCATTTCACCGCAAACTGCAGAGCAGAGTAAGAAAAAACAAAAACCACTTCACTAATAATCAGAAAAATACGAAATGTATATGTCGGATATTATTTGACCAGCAAGGTAATGGTATTTTAATTAACTAGCGGACTTTATTGGATAACCGAACTTAAATAAAAATTGCAAAGCGAAACTAAGCACGTCTACTCAACTGCACGTCTGCACATCACGACTTCAACTCCAACTACAATGTAAAATGTACTTAAGCGTTTCCGAATCTCCTAGATAGTTCTTATGTATTTATATCTCTTTAACTCGAAGATCGTTCTTCCTTCTTCGGCGAACAGATGGCACTTTAAGTTATTTCCTATGTTTCACCCACAGTCTGTGTTCTTCCATTGTTCCAGTTTGTAACGGATACCGCCTATCCTCTTTTACTTTCACTGATAACATGCTGGTACTACCCTCAGTGGTCCAATCAAGTCTCTGCTCTGTGGCAAAAGTTTTGGATTGGATGCTGATTAACTCTAGAGGAAATCCAGATTAAAGGAGTTGTCCAACGATAAATATAAATGATAAGTCGTGTACGACTTGTTGGCTTGGCATAACTCCAAAACATAATACATTAAACCTCAAGTTCTAACTGATGCTTAACTATAATAATTTGTTTCACTTTTAACTTATTAATCCATACATACGGACAGTTTCATATACTATGTAATAGAAACACTCGATAAACCGAAATACGGATAGTCTCGTATTCAGTTGTCCAGACGTGGATGCAGACATCCCAGAAAATATAATACAAGAGGGAGAAATATATGTAGATTAAAAATACCAACCCGCTAGCTCACCCAAGTGACATAAAGAAGCACTTAAATATTTCTATATAGCGGAAGTTGAGCTTTCTCCGAAAAGTGAAAAGTACTGAGCGTTATATAAATGAACTGACCGATTTGCTATTTCATGTCACACCAAATTCACTATACCAATTTACGAAGGCACATTTTTACAATCACTTTTTTTTTTTTTTTTCCACATATGCTGAGCCCAGTAATAATTTTTTCATGTTAAGAAAAGGGTACCGTCGGAGTCTGGAAGCTTTTAATCTACATGTAATGGATATATGTACATATGGCATATATTATATTTTGAAATTTTAAATCTTTATTTCCAAGAAATCGTTCTTGGTTAATTTCGGCTTTGTTTACCTTGAAAAATGCTAACATGAAGAATGAAAGATATAAACGAGTGGTGCCATGTGGGAAAATCCATTTTTGAATCGACGAGCAGTTCATTTTATGTATATATCAGTGATAACAAGAAGAATTATCTGAATATGAGCCGTTTTGCGGAAAAATTTAATCTTTACTTAATCTTTAATTTTATGTTTTATGAACATTATATAACTATATGAGAATTTAAATAAATAGTAAAATATGTTATAAAAATATTTCTCGATTACCTACTTGTTTCCTTACAATAGAGTATGCTGCAAATTATTTATATTTTCTTATACTTATGCATATTCTATCTTTTACATCTCCAGCGAAAATGTAGCTTTGACTGTTACATTCTGATCGTTTTGTAAGCTACTATTTAGAAAAATTTATCCAGCTTGGGTCATTTATAATCATAATTCACTGTATATAATATATATATATATAACTGCACAATCGCACCTATTGACGGTAGGATATATGGGCATATAAAAATTTAAAATGTTGTTAAGTGTGATTTGTACAAGCGCAAGCCACTTTGTACTAACATAAAGTTATAATGAATAAAACAAACTTAATATGTATACCCATGATTTCATCTAGTCCAAGATATGAAAATTCAATGACACCAAAACACGGTCTTACTTATAAACCAACGATCCTTCAATTCTGTTCGGAGATCCACAATCTCTGCCACCATTTAATAAGATCTTCATGCTCTCACTTGAATTTCCGGTGACACCAATATAGGTTGTATTTTCGTACCCATCTAGATTTCCATTTCCGCTATTTAAATTACTTAGTGGGTTTTCGCCAGCTAAAAACTCTGTTTCTCCTAAATATTCTTCTCTAGATTTTCGGGCTCCTGTTTCACAGTGAATTGTAGATGGTGACATAGATCCACGACTGCAAATCATTTGAATAGGCAAGCTGTTTACAGGATTGTCACAGTGAACCGATACTGAACTGCCATGAGCTATAGTTAAACCCGATCTATAGCCACCCTGGAGGATGCGAGGAATTTTAAAGTTTGATAATTATTTAGCTTTGCGTTTAAATATTTACTTCGTAAATTATATTGGGTATAGAAGGAAGAACACATGGTAGTGGAATACACTCCGGAAATGTAGTTACAGACCAGTTTCCGTGAACGCATCGTAGTTGCGCTGGGCCCTGGAAAATGCAAAAAGGATTAGTTTATTAAAATTAATTTTGTTATATATACATATATTTGATATTGATTTGAAAAACATCAAAAATGCCTCAAATAAGATCTGAATTGAAAGTGTTGATTGTACACTATAAATGATCGCAATTTAGGATGAGCTATTCATCCCGTAGCAGTTACAAGGGTAGAATATTTTGCTTTTAATCGCTCTGTATCTTTAAAAACACCAAACAATATTTATTGTAGCGTAAGTTTATTAAATTAAATATTGAAGATAACGGCTTTTACAAAGAATATAAAATAGTATGACAAACATGACCAAGTACGTCATGAAAAATTACACAATTTTAAAATTTGGATCTTTACGCCACCAAAATAGTACATTTGTTGAAAATGCTACTCTCCATCTCCATGAATAGCCTCAGCTTCCCCTAACTACTACAAGTAGATGAAATTATTTCTTCCACTACACATATAACTCCATAATGTTATGAACGCTTACAACCAAGGGTTTTGCAAATGTAGATATTTAAGATATTTGTTAGTTGTTCGCTAGACTTCGCATTGTCAAGATCAATCTAATTGACTTGCAATAAATTAAACTCAGGATAAATCTTTCGAGTCTTTATTTACAATCTCCCAACTTACTATTTTCGACATTGGTGCCGAAACCCGGGAATTATACGCGGACTTTTAATCACGTTTGCTGGGATTTGATAAACGCGAGTTGTGCAACGGTACCCTGTCAGTGAACGGCGTCGGGTTTGAACAATGGACAACGCGTCGCGTGGAGTCTTTCGTGGACAAGTGACTAAAATTGCAAATAGCGCAACTGAATATTTATCATCGCCTGAGTGCCAGGTAAACAGTAAGAACATGGATCATTTTGATTCAGTAGAAGAAGACCTTATTGTTTTTATCCAACGTCTAACGGTAGCGAGAGAAAACCTTAGCAAGGCTAATGAAGGAATTAGCCAACGGTAAAGCCAGATGATCTTCAGAAAGAAGTCGAAGCGATAGCAGAACACGATGATAAAGCTATAGTGTCATCGCCAGGCTACAACAACGTCTCGTCAAGTGGCGAGAAACTCAAAGTCTCACTAACGGCACATCAATGAATGCACAGCCTCTGAATGGAATCTCTAGAGAGAATCAAAATTCTGCGAAATTGCCTAAACTCTTCATTAAATCATTTTCAGGCGATTTTAAGGACTGGTTGCCCTTCTGGGAACGCTTTAAAACGACAGTTCATGAAAGACGTGACTTAACGGGCGAAGATAATTTCAATTATCTGCAGTCGCATTTATCGGGAAAGGCAGCTGATTCCATCATGGGGTTTACGCCATCCAACGCAAATTATAATGCTGCTGTCTCTATGCTTCAAGAAGAGTATGGAAACAATGAGAGGTTAGTCGATTTTTCTATGCAACAGCTCATGTCGCTTCCTCGAGTATATTCACGTCATGATGTAGACGGACGACGCCGCCTATACAACACCATCACATCTACAACGAGATCTCTAACAACGCTTGGTGTTCAGGCTTCAACATATTCAATTATGCTGAAATCTATCATTTTAAAGTGCATGCCGCAGGATTTAACAGTTGCATTTCATAGGAGTTACGTCGAAAATTAGGTAAATGCAGCAGGCACTGAAAACAACGACTCTGCCTCAGTAGTAGTGAGTGATAACTCTTCAGCTAGCTGCGGAGATCAAAAGGTGAGAGAAATTTTAAAGTTCTTAAAACGTGAAGTGGAATCTCTCGAAAAGTGAACACAACTACAAACGCGAAGATCAATTTCGCAAACGAACGTGAAAACATACAAAACAGCGGCAGGTTTATTAACTCCTACTCCCAATGAATATATTGCTTGCTTCTTTTGCAGATCGCATACACACTCTACACAAAAATGCAATGCTGGTCAAAGTGTTAGTGAGCGTAAAAATATGCTAAAACGAGATGGACGCTGTTTTCGGTGTACAAGGCGAGGACACAGTTCGAAGTCATGTACATATAAGCATATCAAATGTGACAAGTGTAGTGGTCACCATGCTTCGGCTATG
Organism: Dioctria linearis; assembly: GCA_963930735.1. Taxonomy (NCBI): domain Eukaryota; kingdom Metazoa; phylum Arthropoda; class Insecta; order Diptera; family Asilidae; genus Dioctria; species Dioctria linearis. The sequence continues at coordinate 80,163,445 of OZ005744.1, read as the reverse complement.
TGTGACCCCTGTTTCACTTCCAACAAATTCACATTTTCAACTAAACCTGTGATCCCTAGTGACAAAACGACATCCAGCGGAAATAATATAAGCTCTAATCTGTCAACCAACCTATGTTCCACAGCTTCTCAACCATCGTCGGATGTATATCTACAAACTGCTTGTGTGTATGCAGCGTCAACTGACAGATCTAAAATGAAGTCGTTTATACGAATTTTCTTGGATGGCGGAAGTCAGCGGTCTTATATTCGAGAAAGTCTCGGAAAGAAACTCAATTTGAAAGAAGTTGATGAGGTGAATATTTGTATTTCACTATTTGGAACTACCAAATCGCCGCCAAAGAAGTCGCTTAAACGAGTGCGCGTTGTTCTACAGTCTCAGTACGATAAGTAAGAAGTTATTATTTTAGCGATAATGGTGCCTAAGATTTGTTTAGTTATTTTACCCGTGCCATCAAATGAATGCCCTATGTTTTCACAGTATGTTTTGTCTGATTATGACAAAAGTGGACATCTTGAGTCAGGTATTAATATGCTATTAGGAGCTGATAATCTTTTTAAACTACGTTAGGAATCTTGTCGTGTTTCAGAAAATCTTGTAATGATTAAGACAACATTCGGTTGGACGGTTCAATGACCCATCGCTTGTAATTTTTGTGAGAATAGTACAATCGTCTCCGCTACAATGACAACTTTGTGCGCAAATAATGAAGTGGACATAGACTTCAAACGGTTTTGGGACCTTGAAACATTAGGAATAAGTAATAATAGTGACATTGAACAATCCACAAGAAGTGAGGAGTGGCTTAAATTTATAAGTAAAAATGGTAAACGGTATGAAGCTTCTTTATTATGGAAGAATCGCGAATGTGAATTAGACAGTCATAAGGTGGGTGCACTTCAGCGATTCGACAGGTTAATATACAGGTTATGCAGAGATCGTCAAAAGTTGATAGAATATGACAACGCAATGTGGGAGCTCATTTCTTCAAAAGTGGCAGAAGAAGTTGATGAAGATAAGAATTCGCAGTTTCCTATTTATTATATGCCGCATCGTCCTGTGTATAGGCATGATAAGTCAACAACTCCAGTACACATTGTTTTTGATGCTTCAGCGCGGACAGGCAATCTCTAAATGATTGGCTCAATACTGGACCAAACTTGCTACCCAATGTTCTAACGATTTTGTTAAATTTTCGGCTGGGAAAATATTGCTTAGTAGCTGATATAGAGAAGGCGTTTTGGCAGGTTGCATTGGCGTCTCAAGATGGCGATGCTCATCGTTTTTTTTGGTTCAAGAAAAGAATCGATAATACTGAACAACTGCCTGAAAGGACTATCTATAGGATGACCCGAGTAACATTCGGAGTAGCCTGCAGCCCCTTTTTGTTATGTGCAACTTTAAAAAAGCATTTGGATTCCGAGTTTCTACAGTTTCCACAGACTTGTAAACAATTGCAGACTTCGTTTTATATGGACGATCTTCTTTTAAGCATTGACAATTTTGCTTTAGCTTCTCAATTTTACAAGGAAACCTGCGATATTATGCAACGCGCTGCGATGACAATAAGAAAGTGGAACTCTAATGACCCAAATTTGCGATCGAAGTTCAACGAGACAAACAAACCTTTAAGCAGTCAGAAAGTTCTTGGTGTGATGTGGAACTGTCTTTCCGATGTAATCTGTCTAGATCTTCAAGAAATTTTAAGGAAAACGCCTGCTGTTGCTACTAAACGAATTGTATTACAACTTATAGCTAGGATTTATGATCCACTTGGTTTTGTCGGCCCCTGCACTATAAAACTGAAAATTCTCTTTCAAGAAATTTGGAGACGGAAATTAAATTGAGATGAAACACTACCAGCTGACCTTCAAACGACATGGAATATATGTCTAACTCATCTACCATTTCTAGAAGAATTTGTTTTGCCCCGTTACGTTTTTAGTACATCATCTTCAAGAATAAATCAACAATTGCATATATTTTGCGATGCTAGCTTGGAAGCCTATGGAACCGTTGCTTATATTAGAAGTCAGGATGAGGACGGCACAGTGCATGTAGCATATTTATGCTCTAAGAATCGCGTCGCTCCGCTTAAAAATAACGATTGTAAAGGTTTATCACTTCCGAAGTTAGAATTAACGGCAGCTCTAATTGCTGCGCGATTGCTGAGTTATTTAATAACAAAATTGAACGTGCAGTTTACTTCAACGTATTTGTGGTCTGATTCCTCTATTACCTTACACTGGATAAGAAATTATAAACACAGGAAGGAGCAGTATGTAAATCATAGGACTATCGAAATTAGAAAACTTACGACTTTGTCGGATTGGAGGCATTGTCCTGGAGAGAGCAATTCAGCGGACTTGCTCACTCGGGGAATCAACGGAAAGGTGTTACTGAAGTATCCTGCTTGGTTTAACGGACCTAGTTGGTTGCTAGCTTCTCCCGACTATTGGCCTGAGCAAAGCAGCGATTTGTGTGCTGGAGACCACTTGTTATGCATGCAGATGACGTGTGAACCGCAGGATAAAACTCCACGTTCTCCACTATTTAAGATTGAAGACTTTAGCAGCTACATGAGAGTTATTCGTATAACTGCGTACATCCAACGATTCGTAGATTCGGCGAAGGGGAGACGAAATACACATAATTTTCTCACGGCCTTAGAGCTGAAGCGAGCAGAGTTGTTATGGATCAAATTTGTACAATTTAATACATTCAAAGAAGAAATAGGTGCTCTGCAAGGTTCCAAGGAGATATCAAAATCATCAAAGATTTTGACTCTCAACCCCATAATAGACAAGGATGGAGTGCTTCGTGTAGGCAACCGTTTACCAATGGCGGGTTACAGTTATAACGAGTCATTTCCTGTTATTTTGCCAAAAACTTCGTATTTTACAACGCACCTTACAGTTGACGTGCATGAACGAACTCTTCACAGTGGAGTTAACATCGTGCTATCGAGAATAAGGGAAAAGATTGGATAATTAAAGGGCGCCAAGGTGTAAAATCGGTTATTAAACGATGCAAACTGTGCCAACGCTACCGTGGAAAGCCAATGTCGCAGCCAATCGCGCCGTTACCAAGAAATAGATTAGCAGCTTCAAGACCTTTCGAAACGACGGGTGTGGATTTTGCAGGCTCTTTTTACGTCCGGGTTAATGAAGGAGAATCTACTCAGAAAGTTTATATAATGCTTTTAACTTGTGCAGTCGTTCGAGCAGTTCATATTGAAATTGTGATCGATCTCACAACGGAATCGTGTTTGGCTGCTTTAAGACGTTTTTTTTCTCGACGTGGGATTCCCAATACCATCATTTCAGATAACGCACGCACATTTACGCGGGCTTCTCTCGAACTTAAATTATTTGGAGATATAGTCCAGTCTGAAGAATTTAAAAACTTTATGAGCAATAAAGGCATTTCTTGGAATTTTATTTGTGAGCGTGCACCATGGTGGGGAGGCTTTTGGGAGCGCCTCATTAAAATAGTTAAAGACATCCTGAAGTTGGCTATTGGACGTAGTACACTAAACCTGGAGCAACTCTATACATTTGTAACTGAAGCTGAATGGATTGTTAACACGAGACCCTTGACGTATATCAGCGATGATCCAATAGATCTTTCACCATTGACATCTAATCACTTTATAAACGGATTTTTCTCAACATCATTGTCTACCGGACTCTTAGTTGCAACTGATAGTGATCTTCGTGCGAAGTGGCGTGACAGGCTACGATTTACCTTCTCATTCCTTAAGCGCTTCAAAACGGAATATGTGCAGCGATTGAGATCTATTCATCACTCAAATAAAAACTTTTCTTCAGATGTGAGCATAGGAGATATCGTGATGGTCTATGATCAGTCAAAGCCTATTCTTTTCTGGAAGCTTCCTAGAATTGAAAGAAATTTTCCTGGCCGTGACGGTAAAGTACGTTCATGTGAAGTGAGACTCCATAACGGTTTGAGGATGAGAAGACCTGTGCAGCATCTATATCCATTGGAAGTTCGTTATTCCGCCGCCCCGGAGGGTGTTGAAAATGCTACTCTCCATCTCCATGAATAGCCTCAGCTTCCCCTAACTACTACAAGCAGATGAAATTATTTCTTCCACTACACATATAACTCCATAATGTTATGAACGCTTACAACCAAGGGTTTTGCAAATGTAGATATTTAAGATATTTGTTAGTTGTTCGCTAGACTTCGCATTGTCAAGATCAATCTAATTGACTCGCAATAAAGTAAACTCAGCATAAACCTTTCGAGTCTTTATTTACAATCTCCCAACTTACTATTTTCGACAACATTTGATTGGGAGATCCATAAAATCTCTATAGGAAGCTAGTGTTATAGCCCGGCTAAATCACAATAATACATCAATATGTTGTCTACGCAATTTATTGATATATTGCAATGTGTTCCTGAAAAAATCAGCAATTAATCAACGCTCATATAGACAAATAATACACACATCAGCCTCAAGGTCACACCTAGGAAGGTAGAGGGTGCGGGAGGGGGTGCACCTCAGAAGGTCAGTTTTTTAAACATAATTTATAACTTATGTATAAAATGTAATCTATATATTATTACAAAACTCGCTCAAATACAATAAAACCTTTAAATATATAATATCAGTTCTTAAGTGTTCAGATGGGTTCTGGACGCGACTTTAGAGCCCTATTTCTCCGACTCCTTTTGGCCCTGGGACACCTATGTCCCCCTCCCCTACCTATTGGACCTGGGACACGTATTCCCCCTAAACCAAATCCTGGTTGTGTTACTGATCAACATTTAGTAATACACAATATATTGATGTGTTCTACCGATAGAGTAAAGAAATCTATATTCTAAATTCTCACAAATATTGTCCTCAAGGGCCAAATATAACAGCGCCGCATTTTGGAGACTACACTCAAGAAAATGCATTGGCTTATATTGATTGTGCCATCTGACTGTCCATCTCTAAATCGGTTCTTTGTGCACTTGCGTGCATTCTTAGATGAAGCTTTGAAATTTCTTTAGTATACAGGGTGTCCCACGTAACGTGTTCCCTGGGCATTTTTCTCGAAAATGTGCGGAGATATCGAAAAAGTCCTAATAATAAAAGTTAGGCATCTTTAGTCAAGGTATCCTCTGGCATATCCAAAGTCCTTGAAAAAGGACTTGGAAAAGGATATATTAAAACAATGTCCTTTTCGTCCTCATAAAGGATACATTAAATTAAATGTTGGAATTCCACGAATAAAACTAATACGAAAGTGTTACATATATTGAAAATTCCAGTTTAACCCTTTATTATCGAGATATAAGGCCTCATATTGTACTCTATGCACCGTCTACCTTTGCCACTTTTCTCGAAAATGCACACAGATATCATCGAAGTGCTAGTACCAAAAGCTACCCATCATAAGTCGGGCTATCTTTTGGTATGGCCAAGATTTAAAAACAAAAACCACACGAAAAACGGATATCTTCGGTTTGGTCCTTTTCGTCCTTTCTGAGGATGCATTTTGGCTACATTGAATAACTACAAATCAAATTAGAAAAAAGTGGTATACCTATTGAAAACTCTTCACTGTAGCCAAAATGCATTCTCAGAAAGGACGAAAAGGACCAAACCGAAGACATCCTTTTTTTGCTCGTCTAAGACCTATTCATAGCCTTCGGATATTACACTACTTACAGGACACCTGTATCCACAATTTTCATACTCCGTATGTGTTTCGTAATATAATCGAGTATTCCTGAAAAAATATACGGCATATAGCATGTCGTACATGAGGAAGAGAAAGAAATAAAGACAGTGTGCTATATTTTCTTGAATTGATTTTGTCCGTCCATCTGTCTGTCTGTCAGCGGGCTGTATCTCGTGAACCTCAATAGGTAGACAGTTGAAATTTTTGCAAAGTGTGTATTTCTGTTACCGCTATAACAACAAATAATAATCTAGTAAGATGGTAAACGCTTCGTGTGCGAGTTTGTTGATAAGTTTGGATATGGGATATGGCAACTTTTAGATTGATGGAATCAGACTGAATAATTTGAACATATGAAAATATTGTATGCAGGCTATAAAACTGGATTAAGAATTATTATGAAAAACTTGTGCTAATTTGAAAAAAAAAATGGAATGAAAATAAATAGTATATTTATATAATATGATTAGAAAGAACAAATGTATGTAGTTAACGAAACCTTTAGAATCAAATTTTGCATAAGTATACATAATCCTAGAAATAATTGTAAAATTTTTTTCTTATTATGGTAAAATTATTTGTTAGGAATATCAAAATTAGAGCTAAGGAATTATAAAATTATAATTTAACAGAGAAATTGTTTGAAAAATAAATTAGATCAAGACAAAAAAATACATGTTGTTAAAATAGGACTGGATCAAGAGAAGTAGATATTGTTAAAGTGGAATTTAAAAAAAACACTTAATTATATATATATGATAAAATCTTATTGGAACTAGACCGAGCACCCTGATCTAATTCCGCCTGGGAATTAGTCTTTCACAGGAGGAAGGCATGCCGTGGCCCAATATTGAATTGGATGGAGTTGTGTAATCATCACTTCAGCTAGAAGCATGTGTACGATTAATTAAGTTTGCATTATCTACGCATTTTACTCCGCACAGTTAGATGCTTGGTGAAAGCGAATTGTAAAACTATCATATCCACTGCTGTTGGTAATTGAACATTGAGCAGTAGTTAAGTAATTCACTTCGTATAGTGGAATGCTCAGCTGGGCTTACTGTTTGTTAACTAACAGTTTTGGGGTCTACAGCTGGCAGCAGTGACTTATGTAATGCCTTGTGATTAATTGCAAGGTATTCCACTCGCCAGTGAAAGTCGCTACCGCCTGTAATTATTTTAACAGCTTTGCGAGTGGATCGGGTTGCTCAGTTGCAGTGCCAGTTATGAAGTACAAAAGTTATCAGTTCACAATTGACAAGTGTGCTCGCGGAATTTAAAGTAATTAGTAATAAACGTTTTTGCATGAGGAATTCTGAGTTTTTTTCACTGGGGACACGACACGGGAAGATTCTATTTGACCCTCTTCAGCGGAATCAAACGTGGAAGCTACCATTCCAAGTGATTGAACTCTGCTTGTAACATGTGGTACAGGTAATGTAGCCTTGCCTCAGTAGACAGCCGGTAAATTGAAATAGAATAGAATTATCTGGAAATATCTTATAAGCTATAGAAAAATTGTGTCTGGGGCCATACTCCTGAATGGATGAAAACCTCTGGAAAAGACAACTAAAAAAAAATCAATATAATTTAGCAAATTAAATGCAGTCTATCAGATGGAGTTATTGATTTGTCAAAATATCTCCCGAAGACAGAAAAGAATTAGCGAGAGGTCGGTATGCCGACACCCACAAGGAGTCGAAAAATAAGAAGGCCTGTTCGCTAGTTGTTAAACGAGCACTTCCTGCTATTCTGAGTACAGAAAACCAAAGAACGTTTATGCCTAGTTGATATTTCGCTGATTGACCATCGCTGGTGTATCAGCAGCTAGAATTAGTGCACCATAAACACAGTGTCAACATTAATGCTGATAGTATCAGCACTTTATACGTGCTTATTTTATCAGCATCGCAAAGGTCAAACGAATTTAACTTTTGCATCAGCGCTGGTCAATCAGCATAATATCAACTAGGCTTTGACAATGGAATCAGCATAACGATTTTGAGATATTTTCACATATAGAGAACTCAAAAGCCTTTAAGTTGAAAAGGACAGACCGGGGACAGACTTGCGGCTAATTATTGAGATATTGATACCGTATTTAGGTCATATTGCAATATAGAATTTCAGAGACACATTTGTGGTTTACGATACTGAGGAATTAATTAGAGAACTGAAATTTGATTTATCATTTGTCATTTAATATGTCATTTGACTTAAGAAAGTTTCGTGCACGTACATAATGCGCACAAATGCTATGAAAATACTTGTCTATATGTAAAAAAAAACGAAATAGACATTTCAACTTACCAAGTCGTCGCCTGCATAACGTTTTGCCCCATATGCAAAACTGTAGTTTTGAGATAAATGCAGTAAAAATTGAGACCTTTATTATAAAAAAAAAACTGTTCGATACATTTTTTTTAATTTTCATTGTTTTTCGTCAATTTATTTTTTGAATTATTTTTGTTTCAACAGAAGAAAAGTTCATTAACTTGAACCTATGTTGTTAATGAGGTAAAACTAGATTTCCAAACAATATATTTCTTGTATGATATGGGGCAAAACCATTTACTAAAAAAGTTAAAAACAATATTTTATTACTTCTTTATTTAGCCTTGAATATTTTCTAGTTTTTCTAAACAAAAATACATTTCTCCATTCGCAATGAATTTAGCTTTGTGATTTTTTTACCTTGTAAAGTTTATATTTGTGCCAAGTAGTCCTTTTTGATATTTTTCGGTACAAACGAAACAAAAAGGGATTTATTTATTTATTCTATTACACAATCATTTGATTAAGGGCGGCAAAGTTTCAAGCCTTGGTTGGACTCATTAACAGGTCCCAAACAACAGAACTCAGAGTCCGAAAAAGAAATTAATGAAAATAGGAGAATTCAAACAAAATTCTCTATCGATATTTTGCCGCCCTAAATAAAATAATTGTGTGGTAGAATAAATAAAAAAAATCCCCACTTTCTCTCTTTTCGTTTGTACCGGAGAATCCCAAAAAGGCCTACTTATACAAATATCACTTCATTCAGTAAAGTTAATAAAAAAAGGAAAACAAAAAAAAACAGTACCAAAATAAAACAAACAATAATTCAATAACACTCCTTATTTGAGCATTAAAACTATTTGTTAATAAGGCTGTGTCGGCGCTGGGGATGGCCCAAGTCAGATTAAAACTCTGGCTGACGGTCCTCAGCCTTCGCCATCAGGAGTCTGCAGGCCTAAGCTTCTGTTCAAGGCAAAGGCGGGCCCTGGTAAAGCAGCAGGAACTGCAGAACACAAGTCGGGGACTTCCGAAAAGAAGTCTACAAAGACTAAGAAGAAGCCCCCTCCTGTCCGTGCCAAGCCGGGCAAAATCAAAGGTCCTAAAGGATCCACCACCAAGGCTGACAGCGGCCATAAAAAGCCATCTTAGTCATGGCCAATGATCACCTAAGTTGCCTTCAGATAAATCTCCATCATGCTAAAGCGGCATCAGACGTGCTTAGCAGGAGATTTATCTCGGAGAAACTTAGTCTGGTGCTCATTCAGGAGCCCTGGGTACATCAAGGCCACATCAAAGGACTTCCCACAAAATCATGTAAGTTAATATATAGTAATGAACATGAATATCCTTGGGCAGCACTACTGCTCAACACTAAACTAAACTTTATTCCTCTTTCACAGTTCATCTCGAGGGACGTGGTTACAGTAGCTGTCGAGGTACCAACTTCAGGAGGTAGCCACGAGGTAGTAGTTACCTCAGCCTACTTTCCTGGAGAAGCGGATTCACTACCTCCCCCAGGGCTAAAACGGCTCATCAACTACTGTAAACGCAGAGGAAAGCATTTTATCATTGGATGCGATGCAAATGCACATCATACGCTATGGGGCAGCACGGATACCAATGCCAGGGGTGAGTACCTTTACGATTTTATATTGTCTAACAACTTAGAGATACTAAATCGAGGTAATAAGCCAACCTTTATGAACATCATTAGACAAGAGGTCTTGGACCTAACACTTGCCAGTATGTTCATAAGTACAAAAATAAGCAAGAGGCATGTATCGAACGAGATTTCCATGTCAGATCACAGACACATCAGGTTCGATATAGATGCCACACTCAACACATGTCAGGAGTACCGAATCCCTAAATTAACTAACTGGGAACTCTATCGATAACACCTTAAGGCTGTAGTTGACTCTCACGGCGGTAGCATTAGCACGACTGAGGAGCTGGACTCAGCCACTACGCAGCTTCAAACGGCTGTAATGACTTCATTCGAACACAGTTGCCCTCTGAAACAAAAGACTTGCAATCGGCAGGTACCATGGTGGAATAGGGAACTGAGTTTGAAAAGAAAAGAAGTCAGGAAACTATTCAACAGAGCTCAGCTCTCTGGCATCTGGGGGGAATTTAAAAAGGCTCTAACGGAATACAACACGGAACTAAGGAGATCCAAAAGAAGAACCTGGCGGACCTTCAGGCTCCATAAGGTACTTTCGAAGGATCACACGAATAGTATAGGCACACTTCAAAAGGAAGATGGGAACTACTCCGAGAGTTGCGAGGAAACAGTCAGGCTCTTATTAGAAACTCATTTTCCAGACTCTCTCACTCCCGATCAAGTAATAATAGCTCCAGACCCGATTGAGGTGGACAAGCACGGAGTCTCTAACAGGAGCAAAAGCCTCGCGGGAAGAATCTTCACTCCTAACAAGGTTAGATGGGCCATTGGCACATTTAAGCCCTTTAAATCTGCTGGAGAAGACGGCATTCTTCCCGCCTTACTACAACAAGGTGTTGAAGAAATACTCTTTCCACTACAAACATTTTTTCGAGCCAGTCAGGCTCTAGGGTACGTTCCCCGATGTTGGAGAGCCGTTAGGGTGGTATTTATACCTAAAGCAGGAAAAAGAGCTAGTTCTCTAGCTAAATCGTTCCGACCCATCAGCCTCTCTTCATTCTTGCTTAAGTCCATGGAAAAAATCCTAGACCTACACATTCGAAGTGAAATTCTGATTAAATCACCACTTCATTCTAAGCAGTTCGCTTATCAAGTCTACTGAGACTGCCATTCACACACTAGTCAAAGACCTCGAAAAAGCGCTGGAAGCAAAAGAGGTGGCTTTATGTGGATTTGCGGAAATAGAAGGAGCCTTCGATAATACCTTCTTCGATGCAATTAAATTAGCTGCCGAGGATAAAGGCTTTGAGCTCTGCACGGTAAACTGGATAGACTCCATGCTTAGAAGCAGGAGGATAACCACATCTCTAGGGAACTGCTCAGTCACGATCACAGCAGCAAAAGGCTGCCGACAAGGAGGAGTTCTCCCTCCACTCTTGTGGTCGATCGTGATTGATGATCTGCTAGAGAAGTTGACCAGTTCGGGTTTTAATGTTCAAGGCTACGCGGATGACCTAGTAGTTACAATACGGGCCAAGCATGATCAAGTCATATCCGACCTCATGTAAATAGCCCTCTCCAAAGTCCGCACGTGGTGTTTAAACAAAGGCCTTAGCATAAACCCCAACAAAACGGTTATCGTTCCGTTCACAAGAAGATCGAAGCATTCACTAACGGCTCCTCTTCTTGATAATACGGAATTGATATTTTCAGATGAAGTCAAATATCTGGGGATAACCCTAGATAAGAAACTTAACTGGAATTCGCATCAGTCCAGAGTGACGGATAGAGCGATGCGATCTCTCTACACGTGTCGCCGCTTCATTGGCAGAACATGGGGTCTGAAGCCAAAAATGATGTACGGGACGTACACCACGGTTGTTAGACCCATGATCACCTATGCGGCCTCGCAAGCTATCCTCATGTGGGTACCTGGACATGAGGGCCACAAAGGCAATGAAATTGCAGATGGCCTAGCCAAAAGAGGAGCGGAAACTCAGTTTGTCGGACCAGAGCCATATTGTGGCACTTCAAAGTGTTACCTCAAAGCTACCCTAAATAACTGGGAGAATAAACAAAAATCCCTGTATTGGGAAAGGCTACAAAGACTTCGTCAGGCAAAAAAGTTTATCGACACCTCTGGCGGAAAAACAAAAGCACTCCTACTCCTTAAAACAACAGAGCTCAAAATGATCACTGAGCTCTTCTCAGGCCATTGCCCCTTGAGGTATCACCTAAACAAGCTGAGTTTGGCGACTTCATCCTGCCGCTTCTGTCAGGATGCTCACGAAACCTCGGAGCACTTGCTCTGCAACTGCGAAGCATTGGCCAGGCGGACATTACTCCACCTTGAACATGCTTTTCCTCCACCAAGTTACGTATGGAACCTCAAGCCCAGAATGGTTCTAGACTTTATTAACAGTCTAAACCCATAAATGGAGCAAATTCAACGGGGACTCACAATTGATCTTTCAGGTCGCAGTGATTGCGAGGCTAACGCCTATACACCCCTTTACAAATCTAATCTAATCTACGTCATATCGTTGGGTTAAAGCTCTTGATAAACAATCGGAAGTGCAACTTAGGTCGATGATTGTACAGTCAGATCATCTCTTAGAGCATTAAATAATCTCGCCTCCTAAAAGGAAATATTAGAAGGTTTGCTAGTACATCTGATGCGCTCAAAAATTGATAGTGTATCAAAAATGAAGTGGGAAGAAGCGGTTCCCGCTGGTGAATACCTTACCTTGGATGAGTTTTCCAGTTTCATCGAAAGACGATGTCGGGCATTGGACAACTCCAATTCGTTGAAGAAGTATAGCATGTTATCCATGCCTTTCGGCAAGACAAGTTCTCTCAATGTAAACAAAGGATTTAAGACGCAGTTTTGAAAATCATTTTTCATTTCCAATACAAATCATTGTTGTTATTTTTGAAGCACACACAACAATTAATTGATAATTGTGAGAAGTTGCTTAAATTATCTCCAGCTCAAAGATTTCCTGGAGCGAAGGCAATTAATCTTTACGTACAATGTTTGCAACCTGGTCATCGTGTACCACATTGTCGCGATTTAGTTTGTAAGGAATGCAATCAAAGACGTGAATGTAAGTGCTCCACAAAGTGGAATTGTCATGACATCATATTCATCAAAAGGAAGCGTGAAGGTGACTTCGGAAACATTTTTTGGCAACAGCCGTCATGCTCATCAAAACCAGTGGTGGTGAGTATATAGCTTATAGAGGGCTTGTGGACTCTGGCTCGTCCTTCAATTTTGTAGCAGAGAGAGTAGCACAGCATCCTCGGCTCAGAAAATTGAGATCATATAAAGAAATCAGCTGTATTAGTTCCACAACGATCGATGTTAGTGAAATATAACGCTAATGTTACTTTAAAATCACGCGTGTAAAACTACAGTGCAAGTGTAGAAGCATATATATTGCCGAAAATTACCAAAAATCAACCATGTCGTTGTGTTACAACTGCTAATTGTAAAATACCCGGTTATGTTGTGTTAGCAGATCCTAGTTACAGTGTCCCTCAACCCATAGACTTGCTCATAGGGGCGAATATGTTTTTCGAGTTACTTTCAGTGGGACGTATCAAATTAGGAAATCTCAAGTAGAAGAAGTGAATCTCGAAGATCTCGTTCAGCGTTTTTGGGCTGTAGATAACCACAAGAGCCCAAAAATAAATTACCGTCACCAGAGCACAAGCCTGCGAAGATCATTTGGTGAAAAATGTTAGGCGTGATCAAAATGGCCGATTCTCTTTCAAGTTACCATTTTCATTGGGGTTTCATTTCATATCGCAAAAAAGAGGGGTTTCTACTTAGAGAACAGGATATTAAGGTGTCCCGAGTTGAAAAGGCAATACTCAGTATTCATGCTTGTGTACATGGTCCTAGGTCATATGGAGAGGGTACGATTTCAGGACTTTCCTCAGAATAATTATTTTGTGCCACATCTTTGCGTACTGAAGCCGGAGAGGAGTAGTACTTGGCTTCGAGCTGTATCAAATATTGTTGCCTAAATCAAATTTTGTAGTCACTAATATTATTTCATCATTCCAGAAACTTACATGCTGGATGTCAAACACTACTTGCCATTATGCGAACAAGATTTTGGCCGATCGGTTGAAGAATTGCAGTAAGGAGCGCTATCTCAGGCTCCATAAGCTGTTTTAAATGTAGTCCTAAGACAGCAGAGCTAATGATGGGACAGCAGTTGCCTAGTTATCGTGTTTAACCTAGTCCAGTATTTTTCAATATTGGTTTGGACTTTTGTAGTCCTTTCTACGTAAAGAGTCCGATACGCAATCGTCCTCCAACTTATGCGCCTTCATATGCATGACGGTGAAGGCAGTCCATTTCGAAATTTTTTGCGATCTCTCTACAGAATCCTATACATTGGATGAACTTCAACGAGTGGCAAGCCAAGCGGAAAGCATCATGAATTCCAGGTCTATCACCATAATCTCAAACGATGCCAATGACCTGCGGTTTTTAGCACCTAGTCATTTTCCCGCTTGTAGAATGATGTGATCAATACCTTCGCCCAGTTTAAGGGAAGTCAAGAGCAGTCATTTGAAGCGATGGCAGGCTATACATATTAAGATGAAATCTATGTAGTCAAGGTGGAGTAGAGAATATTTACAAAGTCTCCAATCCCGAAACAAGTGAAGTACTGCGAATCCAAACTTACATCTCGGAATGATGGTGCTCTTGAAAAATGATAACATTCCTACACTAAAATGGCCGTTAGGTCGCATAATCAGCTGCATAAAGGAGACGACCATTTGGTTCGAGTAGTCACCATTCGCACAGCTAACGGAACCACAATCCGCGCCATTTCAAAGGTTTATCCACTACTCATCGCTGAAGTCTACATTTTCTTCGAAGCTGAGACTTCCAAGGCGTGCGGCTATGTTAATACAGATATGTGAATTCGAATCAATATTAATTTGCCTTTTCTAATTAATTTTAATTAATTCTTTCAAACTTTTATAAAGTTAAATTATTTAATATTGGGAACACTAATGTACCATATTTCGTTGCATTCATCGCATAGCTAACTATAAAATCAATAAATGAGAATCATATTGTTCAGGCAGAATATATGTCGGCGTCAGACGAGTCTGTCAAAGTTGAGTTCGCTGTTGGTTCGCGTTTACAATGAAAGTCGAAAATTGAACATCGAGGAGATAATTTTCATTGAATAAAATATTAATTGAAGTCAGTAATTGTGCAATAATCATTTCGTTTCTGTGCCACATAAAATATAAATTTATCACCACAGAAAATGCTTTGCTATTAACACGTTAATTGAATGTATTCCAAGAGTAATTATATTCAGATATTAATTATAAATAGAGTAAAAACTAAGGAAAAATGTAGAAAAGTTAAATAAAATTAACAAAATAAATCTTAAAATTTACTAATAGATACATAGAATGTAACCGTAACAAACGCCACAATTTTTGTTGACATCAAGCAGAGTTATCTTCTCTGCATGTAATAGATCCCGCTATATTGTCAGCCCAGTGTTGGGTGAAATGAAGATGCCAACTTTGGATCGAATACTTCTATGTAGGGCGCGGTGGTAACTGTTGTTCGGTATGCTTGACACTAATTAGTGGGTTAAAACCTGATACTTAGTCGATAGGCATGGCACTACGAATTTGCGTTTACTTGCCGAATCTGAGACCAGTGTAAAGGCAGAAAAAGAGAAGGAGAAGGTCCAAGGGCTTGCTGCGTAAGAGCATGGTTCGTAGCGCAAAGCTCATCTTTCGAATCCTCTCTGCCACAGTACCCGAGTCTCTGACAGAGAAGTAGTCGAAGCTGGGCCAAGCAGGTAATAGCAGACGATGAAACTACTCGGCCGAAGAAGAATAAAATTCTTTTCTTGAGAAACAATTCCACTAAGGAGGCTCCCGGGGGTAAGGGAACTTCGACTAAGGGAAAGCTGAAGCTGTGAGTGATGCTTCCGTGGTCCCCAGTAAAGTCGGATGTGGTCAGCAGTTTAAGAGCAGAGTAATGAGGCCAAAACGCCGAGTCCGGAATCCAGTAGGTTATCCCCTGGAACCAGCTAGGGATCAAATCCGGGCTCTAGTAAAAGCCTGGCAAAAGAGAGGAGGCCGCTTAATGGAGTGGTAGCGGATAACATGAAGCTAACGCTGATTGACAGGGGATATTGGTACGGTCACTATATGGAGGAGCAGTGGTGAGACTGCTATCGAACGCTATTATTTGCTTTGTTCACAGTAATGGGTCACTGCGTGCGCCGGCCTTTGGAAAATCTGCTTCAGAAAATTCCTGAGAGTCCGTAAGATCGTGTGGTGATTTCTAGTGTGGAGATAGATAGGGTCAATCTGCTAAAGGCGCTAAAGGGACAAAATCCTGAGGTCCCGATAGAGGATTGGGGGTTTGTGGCTGAGGAAGAGCATAGAGCTTAGGGTCAGAGGCTTCGTGGTCTTGGTGGACATCATCAGGAAGAGGCAGGGGAAGCTCTGTTTTGCAGTGGAAGAAGTATTTTTCAAGCTGTTCAGGAGAAACAAAACCTGCAGGGAGGGGACACAGGGTTGTGCAGATCAGCTTCTATCACAGTAAGACTGAATCAGCCAATTTAATGCTGGTCCTAAATATGGAGGGCATATATGTGGCTCCAATCCAGGAACCTTAGAGGTAAGATTCATGGGTTGAGTCGCAAAGACATCAGACTATTTTCAGTCAAGAGATCGAGAAGGTAAGAACCTGTGTACTTATTAGAATAAACGTTCAGGCACTAATGTTATCTGATGTCAGTTCTAAGGACGCTATGGTCGTGGGGCTAGAGGTAGGGGTGAATAGGGGTGATAGCTTCGGCATACTTGTCTATGGCGAGCCGTCACCCTCCTCCGTGGAATTGGGAGTAGTGATCGAAGCTGTTGAGGCGAGGAATATCAATCTCCAAATTGGGTGCGTGTTAATGCTCATCATATCATATGATGTAGCTCTGAAATAAACCTTAAACTGAGCCTCTTTTTAACTAGCTTTTAGAGACTAACCTTGTAGTATATAGCAGAGACAGTGAGGTTTTGGACCTTACTCTCGTTACATGTTCAGTGTTTAGACCTTTTAATCATCATAGATTAATCACATATTATTATATAGATATATTAATTAGAACTTCATAATAAGAAAATAAATATACCTACCTACATATATGGTATATGAGAAAAGATAAATTCATAGTTCCATTCTCACCGAATAGGCATCTCAAATTGTGCTAAGTATGCATATGTGCCCATTGCCACCAGACGAAATACGATATGCGCTATTGTGCCATATTAAAAAGGTATGCATGGGAAGCCGAATTTTTGTGAAATTCTCATTCCTATTATTTGCTAAAAAAACAACTTAGCTAGCTTAGTAAACATTTTTTGGTTGTTATAAATTAAGGTTTATGAAAATATAATATCTAGTCTTATTTTAATCATCAGACCGAGCAGTATTATTCAATTCTTTTCATTTTTTATTTTAATTGGAGGTTGCGGTACAAGCACCTTTAACGTAGCATACTACTCAAATATAGGAACAAGCACCTTGATTAAGCAGCACAAAATAAAGGTAAACTCTCTACAATTTTTTGGCGTTACGGTACAAGCACCGTTAACGCAGCCATTACATCAAGCTAGAAGTACCTTGACCAAGTAGAATAAAAGAGTTCTATATATTGTTTGGTGACCCCGACGTGATACAGGCTTACGGCTTGTGACGCATTATGGAATGTATTTGAAGTCAATGACAGTGAAATGCGCACTAATCATAGCAAGGAATTAGGCCATCCGTATTATGTAAACGGCTACTACGAAGCTATATAAGATGTATATAAAACCTACCGCAACCAAATGCAAGCGCAGGTTGCAAGTCTAACCACCTCAAAACAGAAAGGCGAAGAAATAGTGAACACACTGCCAGAAGAAAATAAAACAAAAAACAAAAAATCTGCAGAGAACTAATTCAGCCTATAAGAGCAACAAGTCAATCAGACCCAGCGATTAACACCGGGGTAGGCGATAGTCAAGCATGAGAATCGCAGGAAAATCCGTAGGATGAAATAAGTAAACTGATCAGAATACAAGAATCAATTACAGAATCTCTGCACCGCGTCTTAAAAGCGGTTGAAAGTGGTTTGCAGAAATCATTTGAGCAGTTCTGTGAAGTAAAGATCAAGACTATTAACCATTATTGGTCACGAATCGAGACACTTCATCACAATATATAGGAGATAACCGGAGAACCTCTCAAGGCGAGCTACAATGTTGGGGTAGTATTTTCAGTTAGAAGAGCAAGCTCAAGACACTCTAATCATTTTAAGTGGAGAACTGGATAGATATCAACCTCAAACATCAAAGGTTATGTCAAGCATGAAGCTATGGGAGACTGTCAAAAGATGTGGTACCTAAATATGAATCTACCTAGGGAAGCAGAAAAATTAGTTTGCCACTTAAGCTTATCAGAAGAAAATTACACAGCAGCATGGAAAATGCTCCAGGACCCTTACAACAATACTAGGCTTCTTGTAACTGCACTTTTGAATAAAATGTTATCTCAGCCAACTTTAATAACAGAAAGTGTATCAGGTATGAAGACACTACATGACACAACTCAAGAATTCCTAATTGGACTTGACAATCTCAGTGATGATACAAGCAGCTGGCACCTGCCAATATTACATCTTTTGGTCAGGAAACTGGACAGAGACACACATTGGTTATACGAACAAGCACTATCCCAACCTAAGAAGTTACAATCAATTCTTAGAGGCTCGCTTCCAATCCCTTGAGTCGCTGGCCAACAAGGCGAAAGGGTCAGACGAACAACATAAAAGGCCAGTTGTAGAAAAATCATTGACTTCAATAGCCATTCCCATGTCGATATGCGCCTGCTGCAAGGGAGATAATAAGCTGTTTGCGTGTCAAAAATTTCTTCAGCTAACACCAATGAATCGTTTGAACCTTGTCAAGAAAACGAACATGTGCATCAACTGCCTTAAAACTGGGCATTCAGTATCAAAGTGCATCTCACGAGCTTGCTTAAAGTGTGCTAGAAAACGCAATACTTTGCTCCATATAGAAAATATCTCATCAAATGGAGCAAATTCAATTATACAAGTGGGCAGTGGTATTCAATCTACCGCTTCAATGAGTCAAAAACATCCAGAAGAACACCTAAAAAACGCATCACCGAACGCAGATTATTCCTTAGCATTACCAACACGTAGCACTCATCTTCGAAGGGGCTACGTCCTTTTGGGCACTGTACTGTTAAAACTTGTAAACAATGAAGGTTCAAGCATGGAATGTAAAGCTCTTTTGCAGCTCTCAACTAAATTTCATAACTGAGAGACTCGGTAAAAAATTGGGACTAAAACAAGTTCCCGAACTAATAGACATAATGGTAATTGGCCAAGGAAACCAGCAAGAAGAATCAACATAGAATTCAGAGTGAATGGTTTCAACGCCAGATTGGAAGCTTTCGTTTTGCCAGAAATCGTATCCCACCAGCCAACTCGCACTTTAAATACAACAGCATGGCCAATACCGAGCAACATCCATTAAGCTGATCCACACTTTCATCGTCCTGGGCGCACAGACTTCCTAATTGGATGAGAAATCTATTTTCAACTATTGTACGTTGGACAAAAAAAGCTTGAAAACCATCTACCAACACTACAAAATTCATTACTTGGATGGATAGTAGCTGGATGTGTAAACGATATATCTGAACCCAATTCAACGTGTGGTATATGTAGTAAAGATGACGGTTTCGACCAGCAATTTGAAAAATTCTGGGAACTGGAAGAGCTTCAGTCATCAGAAACCAGACTTACTACAGCAGAAAAATACTGTGACAATCACTTCAATCAAACCACTTCAAGAAATCTTGATGGGCGCTTTATTGTCAAGCTTGCCTGCAAGGGTGATCCGAGAAAATTGGGAGAATCAAAAGACCTTGCACTACAGCGATTCCCAGCTTTAGAAAGAAAATTCGTTAAACATCAAGATATCAAGCTACAATACTTCGGTTTCATGAGCGAATACATTCGACTCGGTCATATGCCAGAAATTGATATCAACACAATTGATAAGCTACACTAAACCAGAGAGTAGCCCCATGAAATTGAGACGCATCAGTCAAAACATCCTCAAGTATATTACTGAATGATATCTTTCTTATTCACTGGACCAAACATTTAAGATGATTTATTCCCTGTACTTCTTCGCTTCCGATTTCCGAGATACGTATTTACCGCCGATATCGAAAAAACTTTATCGGCAGGTATCGGTGCACAATAACGACCGAATGTATCAATTGGTTCTATGAGGGAGTGACCCAGCTCAAATGGTAGAAGCTCAACACAGTAACGTGTGGAACCACCTCTGCTAGGAATTTAGCCATCAAATGATTGCAGAGGCTAGCAAATGAGGAATCTGGGAAATACCCACTTGCCTCCGAAATTCTACAAAGCAACTTTTACGTGGATGATGTCATGGCTGGATCAGATAGTTTACCTACAACGGTTGAAGCACAGATCCAACTAAACTCAGTACTTCAAATGGCGGGATTCAAACTATGAAAATGGTGTGCGAACCATCCCCGTTTAATTCAGAATATTTTCAAAGAGGACATAGAGCTACAGCTTGATTTTAATGATGGAACTGAGGATCACATAAAAACCTTGGCGCACACTTGGCTACCTAAAACAGATTCATTCTCAATAAAAACATCATGGAACAGTACATCTAAGTTTACAAAGAAGACGGTGTATTCAGACATAGTACACTTATTTGATCCCCTCGACGCCATGGCACCAGTAGTACTTGTTGGCGAAATGTTTCTTCGAAAGCTGTGGTCTCTTAAACTTGATTGGGATGCTGCCTTGCCGCAAAAACCCTATACAGAGTGGATTAGCGTCTGCAAAAATTTGAAATTTCTAGAGTGTATAAAAATTCCAAGACATGTATTCTCCGATATATCATCCAGTTCAGTTCAAATAGATGCTTTCGCAAACGCATCTGAAAAGGCATATGGTGCCGCAATATATATCAGAACCGTAAGAAAGGACAATGCACATCAGTGCAAGACTACTTTGTGCCAAGTCTAGAGTCGCCCCGCTTGAGCAGATTGCATTACCCCGCTTGGAATTTTGTGCAGCTAAACTTACTGTTAAGTTGACAGACCACATCAAGACAGACTTGGTCTTAAGAGAGAAAATTACGTTCTTATAGACAGATTCAGAAATCGTCCTCAATTGGCTCAGTTCTCCTTCAGCATCATTTCACATATTTGTGACTAATAGAGCATTAGCCATCAAAGACCTAGCTACGAGACAACAGTGGCTACAGTCAGCTCACAGGAAAGTCCGGATGACGTGCTATCGCGGGGCATATCACCACAAAAATTGGAAACATGAAATATTTGGTTCTATGTACCGCTCTTTTTACATAGTGGTGAGTCCACCTGGCCAAGTCCACACACAACTGACACCAGCAACATTGATCATATTCCAGACTAGGAGCAGGAAAATACCCTTACATGCTACGGAGGAAGAAGTGAATTTCATCGATATAATCAACCAAAAGAACTCATTTAAGCGATTGCAACGAATAGTCGCATATATGCTACGCTTCATAACCAAAATGAAATCCCGTTGTGGACAAAGCCCTCGTTTCAACCCAATAGTGCTAACAACATCTGAACTAGAGGAGGCCCTCATCATTATAGTTAAACAAATGCAGCAATATGAATTAAGGGAAGATGCTGTGCAACTACTACAGCATGGAGAATTATACAAGGATAGTTCGTTAAACGGTCTCTCCCCGTTTATGGATAAGAGAGGAATTATTCGAGTCGGCGGACGGTTGCAGGCATCAACGTTCTTTTACGATGCGAAGCTCCCAATCCTACTTCCATATTCGCATCCGTTCACGAAACTTATAATGACGGACCTACATATGGACAACTTGCATTGCGGCCCACAAATACTTCTTGCAACAACCTGACAAAGATTCTGGCCATTAAAGGGTAAAACGATTGCCTGCTCCATGCTTCATCGAAGTGTACGTTGTGCGCGAGCAAAACCGGTAATCGGTAACTTACCAGCAACTAGAGTTCAGTCAGCACGACCTTTTATGAATTCAGGAGTCGATTTCTGTGGCCCCATTTGGACTCACTTCAAAATAAGAGGAAAACGACCGCAAACATAATACATGACAGTTTTCTGTTGCTTTTAGACCAAGGGCACACTAGTGACGGAGCTATCGGCGTACGCCTCTATAGGAGGAATTAACCAGCTTATAGGAAGAACAGGACGCTGCAAGAACTTATATTTCTATAAGGAAACTAACTTTATCGGCAACAATTACCGCCAACAATTCAAAGGAAATAATCATGGAAACTAGTACTGCAGAAGGTTTCGAGTTTCACTTCATACCGCCGCGGGTCCCTCACTTTTGGACCCTCTGAGAAACTGCAGTAAAGCTAAACATTTATTATAACTATCAGTTGGACCTACATCATTAACACAGGAAGAATTAGAAACTGTAATAGTCGAGATAGAAGCCATTCTAAATTCAAGGCCTTTAACCCCGATGTCCTCGAATCTAAATGATCTGACTGCTCTGACACTTGGTCATTTTATTGTTGGCGCGGTTCTTACCAATCCAGTTAATCCAGAGGCGTAGTTGCTAAAGATAGACATGCTTACAAGATGGTTAATTGCTGGCACACATCAAAAATGAGTGCTGACCACGCTGGTCAAAGGTATATGTGAATGAGCCCCAAGAACGGCAAAAATGGAAAAGGAAATCTGAGAATGTTGAGCCCGGAACAATGGTCATCATCAAAGAAAACAACGTTCCGGTTATGGAACGACCTCTTGGACGAATCATTAAAATCTATAAGGATGGAGATGGACTTGTAAGAGTGGCAGACGTTTGAACTGCAACAAAAGTGTGTCGCAGACCCATTCACAAATTATCACCACTCCCCATAGAAAAAGAAATGCAGTTAAACGGCAATGCTGCTGATCCTCAGGGTAAGCACAAGAAGATGGCCAAGTAACTAATACTAAAGAGGTAAGACAAGAAAAAGATTCACCCCCAAAAAGGAAACTAAAATGCTCTCCAATTTCTTCAATCACGACACTATTATTGACCCCATGATTCGGCCAGTAATCAAGATCTCATCCGTCGAAAGCGCAGTCGAATTCCCAGCCCGGAATTCATTTTGAAAACCTAGGATCAGCATATATAATTGCAAACGAATGGCACCTGGTGGTCTATTATGACCTGCGACCATATTGGGCTGAATATGAAACTCTCCGGAACGGTACTACAAATTTGAGAAACATGTGTAAGTTGCTGAACGACAAGGGACCATGCCCAAGAATTAATGGCCAATTTCAACACCTCTTGGAAGAATCAACAGGCATCAATGTGCTAACCCATACTGGAGTAGTTGGAATAAGAGAGGCATTGTAGGAAATGTGGCTGCTTCATTGTTCGGAGTATTAGATTCAGAATACGCTCAGAAGATGTCTCAGACTATTGAAAACATTAAACAGAATGAAGATCATATGTTACAGCATCTAACAAACTAGAATTACACACCCTTATGTTACCACAGAAGAAGCAAATTATATGTGTAAACAGAGACATCCAATTTATCGAAGTGGAGCCAATATTAGTACTTGCGAAATCAACCATAAAATCAAATCAAATCAACCATAAACCTCAGTCACCAAGTTCTCAAATTATGACCATTGAAACCAGAGAACAATGGATACAGCTTTAGAGTCCAAATCAGTGGATATATGCTGTCAAGGAAAAAACAACAATAAACATCGTCTGTGGAACAAATGTCTCGCAAGCAACGTTAGTGGGCTCCGGAATTCTTACACTTCAAGGGCATTATACAATTAAACAAAAGCTCAAAAGGACATAACATATACCCAACTAATTCAAGAGCTTCCTTTACTCCAAGTTTAAACTTGATAGACTTCATTGATCCCGAAAAGATAACACTTCTAACTCAGTGCAGTCAGCACTACATGCAGTGGTGTCCGTTGTTGAGAAAGCCTTATAATATAAGGAGTACACTCTAGGTACATTCGTGAATATCGAGGGGCTTTCAACAATAGAAGAAAGAGGCTATATGTTGTGGACGGAGAAGGATGGAACTTGATAAGTATTTATGTCACTGGATCAACTCAATGCTTCTCAGCGAAAAGGTTAGTTCATGTTCAGGGGACAGTCTTCAGAGATACACCACAGGATTACTTTCGCCATTTTTGTCGCTACTGGTAATGAATGCAATCCTCATCAGGTTGGAAAGAGAGGGCTTTAAAGCGGTTGCATATGCGAACAACATTTGTATCCTCGCAACTGGAAAATTTCTCTCTACTATAAGTGAAAGGTTCGAGTACGCTGCTCTAGCTGCACAACTGGGCCAACAATAGTAAACCCCTAAAAAGCAAAGCTAGTCTTTTTACGAGGTTAAAGTTTTCAATTTCCGACGCTGTGTGGAGGGGATATTACTGTCTCCAGCGAAGCAAAGTATCTGGGGGTCATACTCTATTCCAATCAGAGCTAGAAGGCTATGTTAGAAGAATACGTTAAGAAAGTCAGTGTAGCCTTCTAAACGTCCAAAAAAAATTTGGTGGCAACTGAGGATTGAAACCCAGGGCGGTACATTGGATGGAGAATGCCATAGCTTATCCGATCATCTGCTATGGCTCCACGGTCTGGTGGACGGCACTGTCCTTGAACTCAGATAGCCGCTTGCGTGGAAGTTACTGGATGTATGCGCACCACGCCCAAGGCTGCTCTGGAGGTCATGCTTGGCTTCCTCCTGCTGGACTCTTCTGCAGAAATGCAGCTTCGATTAGTGCTGTCAGGATTAAAACGGCGGGTTGGTAGGTAGAGAGGGAGTTTTGGCATTCCAAAATACTCCAAAAGATAAACTGTAGTGACTGCAGGGTAGGTACAGACAGACTATCAAGTACCTGTCCTAACTTTTAGTGAGGGTGTCAATGCATTGATGCCCACCAGGCGTAATTGGTATGGAAAAGACGTGGTGATAAAATCCGATATTTCTATCTTTACGGATGGATCCAAGACGACTGGAGGCGCAAGGCCTGGGGTATACTCCAGAGACTACCAGTAGCACGAGGCTTATAGATTGCCTGAAAATGTAGTGCTTTTCAGTCAGAGATTGCAGCAATTTACCGATAGCCAAGCGGCCATCAAGGCGCTGGATAGTGTGCTGGTAAAATCCAAATTGGTGCAGTTATGCAAGACCAGCCAAGAGGAATTGACTAAACGGAATAATGTGACCCAATACAAGGCAAGGCAACCAGATAGCTGAGGAACCAAAAAGGATCTGAAGTGGCTAACCCTGGAGATGCAAGTAATATGAGAATCCCCATCGGAACTTCAACACAGGAGATCATCAAGGATGCCTATCAAAAGGCCATCCTCTGATGTACCAGCAGGAAACCTGCCGTACTGAGAAGCAATTGTGGTCTGCATTTGACAGAAAGAGGGCAAGAGAACTCCCTACTGGTAGTAGAGCAAACACCAGGAATCTAGTAGGGGACATAACAGGTTACTGGGCCATAGGAGACCATGCCAGAAGGCTGAATATAGCAACGAACGATTTCTGCAAGAGCTGCAAAGACTCGAAAGAAATCAAATCCGTCTCGTCCAAAACGTACTTTGCGATTGCTCCGCTCAGATAAAAGAAAGAGATTAACTATTTAGCATCTACTTCTTTTCCAGTCTGGGGAGCTGCAAAATAAAAAGTTGAGATGTACCTTAAGATTCCTACAGAAAGCAAGTTGGATCTAGGGCTATTCAAGAGTTATCTCATGAGCTCAACGGGCACAATGGACCCACTGGTATAAGTGGTGATGCACGCTAGTCTGTTCATGGCACCACTCTTACCTAATATAATCTAACCTAACCGTAAAAAACTAACCTCTAGGTTTAGTAAACATAAAGTTAACGAAAATAAAAAGTTAGAAATAATAACGTAACAAACATATGCATCCGACAGGCACATCACCCATTGACGAATGTAGGTTATGTCTTGGAGATATAAAAACATCGAAGCACGTCTTATCCGAGGGCATTACATAATGTAGATTCCAGGTCTTTGGCTCATACTTCTTAAAGTATGTCGACTTAGACGAAACTTCATCCAAAAGAAGTAAAAAAGCCAGAATTGGTCTAATACACCACTGCAGAACACAGGAGATTGGGAGTTAAATTGAGGGTGCATAGGAGTAAAAAAAGTTTCGACAGTAATAGAGAAAATAACTAAACTGCCATCCTCCCAAAATGTCAAAATAGAACGTGATGAACTTCGGGGGGAAATTTCGCCGGCTCAGCATTTTGTAAGAATTAAAGTCATGGCACACTGATTATATTCTCCATATTTTCAAAATTTTCTATTCACACATTCACACATGGGGTACGTTTAACTGGGTATTTGCTTCAGGGTAATTGAAATACCTAGTATGGGGTATAAAAACCTTGATGAGATGATCTGCTTGCTGACCTTTTTACGTTTTTATACCCTAAATGAAATCATACGTTATACTAAGTTTGTCATTCCGTTTGTAACGCACAGAAATAATGCTAGTAGAGAAAAATGGGTTGAACACCCACGCATAATATTGAAAGTTATTTTGATTTGTGCATGTCCGTCTGTTGTATTTTTCCCTTGCGTATGTTCTGCTTTATCTAATTCTTCCAGAGGTGACGTCCAGGTATCTCTAATATGTTCGGCTGTATGTTACGATGTGGAGACGTATGGAGTAGCTGCATAAGCTCAACTCCTAATGTAGAGGTGAAGTAGGTGTGTAAGCTCGACTCATAATGTAGAGACGAATTAGCTGTGTAAGCTCAACTCGTAATCTAGAAGACCGTCGACTGAACTGAACTGACTGATAATTATTTCACAATTTCTTAGTCTATTTATACAAAATAATCTTACTTTAATGACTACAAAATAATCTTATTTTAATGACACACGGAAAATGTGAAATTACTTCCGACTATGGATGATGTGTAATTTGCTTCCAACTACGGATGTGTAACTTACTTGCGTCAGTGGACGATGTGTAATTGACTACCGATTTAACACTTTGTGTACACAATGCTCACTTAGTATAAAGTGCTAAGTCATGTATATTCCATTCATTGTTTGTTAGTAGTTGTTCTATAAGAGTTCTGAGCCACTTTTTGTATGGAAAAACGGTTCTCCTTTTACTAACATACTTGGGGGTTCTGGGACTCCCTGGGATGTGTTGGAAAGGGATAAGTTACATGTACCAAAGCTTGGGTAGAATGAGTGCACCTTATGTATAATATGTAATGATATCAAATACACTAAGCGAATTTATATCGGGGTTGTATACGTGTCAGCTTGCGTTTGATGTTAGTTCTTTACTTTAGTATTTTGCGCTGGGCTACTTGGTGGCTGAGGACTCATTACCTGTACCAGGCGTGGGTGGATGTGTGCAGCTGTGTATTTATGTGGAGAGGAAATATTGTGAAATTCCCTAAGCGAATTAGTGTAATTAGTATTAGTAATAATTCCAGTTATCCCTAGAATATTTTCGATCATGCCAATGGATTCTAGAAGGTGTCTGTGGCGGTGTTGGTTCTAGGGAGGACAAAATTTTCATCAGAAATTCTTCACGGGCTATCGCTTTCGAGGTATTAGCGATCTTACATTCTCAGGTGTAATTAATATTAGTAGCTCAAAAACAAAAATAACAACAACTATAACCTTTGTTTTGGATTAAAGCTTTCATTATATTAATCTGTAGATGTCTTTTACAAACAAGATCGCACCATGCGATGATACATCTAAAAATAGATCAGGCGAAGCTGGTTGGGTGAATGTAGGTATATATGTTGACTTTGATAAGTAAATGCCTCATTTTGCTCTTCAGGTGTAATTCTTCTTATTTAATTCCTTGCATAAACAATTTTGCACAACAACACTATAACGAAGTTGTGGATTAAAAATCTTTTACAAACAAGAGTGATCATGCTATGATATTCCATATATAAAAATAGATCACGGTTGCTTGAGATGTTAAGAAACATGAAGTAATGGACGTAATGGGTATGTATTGGAAAGCCTTAGGTTTTATGAAAGATTGGTTTTTTATTTTAAATAACATTGTTTTTTTGGTGAGTTAAATTTAAAGCTTTGATGAGATATGATATTAAAGTAGTATGTGTTGATTTGATGAATAGTGAAAGTAGTATGCCATTTTTGGTGATAAGGTGTAATGGCATAACCAGTTTTGCTACACGACATCTTTCAAGAGTACCTTATTAGCGTAGCCTGAAAGTGATTTGAGCAGCTACATGCAGAGTAACATGGAGCAGCCGCAGAAAACATAGTCTAAGCCTAGTAGTGTAAATAAAAAATGTATTGTAGTTATATATATGTTAGTTATTGACTTATGGAATTAAAGTGTTTTTTCGCTAAGGCAATAATGTTTTTTTTTAATGCAGACTTTATCGATTGACACCGATATTTAAAACTAGATCATGCGAAACTGCTAAGAACATGGTAATATTGGGATGGGTGCAGTATTTTCTTACCGTGAAAACTCTGATGAAAAAACGTGACGGTATGATATTAATCTAATATGATATGTTGACTTGGAGATGTCTTAGATGAGTAGTGGAAGTTGTATAGGAGCTGTGAGTAAGCACTAAAAGTGTTATTAGGAAATTCTTGTGCTTAATATTAACCAACAGCCAGCATGCATACAAATTTTTGTTTAATGGATATTTCATACTATGATAAAGAAAGGTTCATGATATGTAGCAAAAGTGATGACAATTGCCACTTAATCTGCAAACAACAAATTTGACTAAAAGCCATACACGATGTGAGCAATGGTCATTCTTGCTTCAATTATCACTCTTAAGCGAGGTGTGCCGCAGAAAATATATTAAGTCTAGTCTAAAATATGTATTGTTAATAAAATCTTATTATGGTTATAATGCCATTTATTGAAATAATTTGTTTCTATTACATTATAGCTTAAATCTAAAGTATTTTTTTTCCGTACAGGCAAAATTTCATAGATGTAGAATAGCCCTTATAATGAAGATTCCTTATGCGTTTAGACCACGTGGCATTAGAAGGTTCGTTGTGCACCATTTTCCTAAATAACATCTCTCCTTCTTTACTTTTTCCGATCTTTGTTGGAATATCCTGATTTTACGAGCTGTCGGTAGGGGACAGTCGAGTTGTTTTTGGATGAAAAACTTTCATCTTTATTTCTGGAAAGCATCGATTTCATAGATGTAGACTGAGCCTAATATGAATATTCTTTACACCTTTCGTCTGTAGGGTTTAGAAGGTTTGCAGTGTCATTAGAACTCATGTTGAAATTATTGCGTAATTTGCTTGCCAAGAAACAGCGGTGTGTTTGGAAAAAGCAAAACATCAACTGAAAAACAAAAGGTACTATTTATATGTATTTGACACGTAGTCTTGCAGGCAGCAATTTGTCCTTGACCTCTGTCGTCACCTTTACCTTTGAAACTGGAAGTGTCTCCTCTTGGGTAACCTTTTGAAACTGGAAGTGTTGGATCTTGGAGGCTACAATTTGACCTTGATTCCACTTCGAGATCTAAAAATAATTCACACGAAGCCGATACAAATATGTTAATTTTATCTTAACCCTTTCAGTCCTGATGTCCATTTCAATGGATTCAATTCAAATGACATAATTTAAGAAGCGACTGTAAATTTCCTCTCTCTTCTCGGCTCCATTCTCGTTGTGCCCCCTTTGGCTAACGGTTTATTAGTTCTTCTAAGTTCAGTGAGTGGAGGACGCTTGTATTTTCTGTGTTTTATGCAGCCATGGCAAATGGTGAGTAAGTTTTATAAGGTTTTTTGAAGTTATTTTTATGTAAAAATCTGAAATATTGAATTACTGGCATGAGAAAAGAGTTCAAAATTAGCTTTAACTGACTTTACAAAATAACAGCGCAATGTTTGTGTCCACTGCAATGGACAAAGTGTCTTTACTGTGACAAGGCATACAAAGAGAAGTTAGTCACAATTTCTACTAAATTCTCGTTTTTTTTACAAAGAATTCTCTAGATTATAAAATGAAGACGATATTCTAGATGTCTTAGAACAGCTTTCTGTGGAATCCGATATACAGGATTATGGAATTGAGGAAGATGTAACGACATTGAATTCTGCGAACTGATTCCGAATAAAATTCGAATAGGTAATATAGCTCATAAATATTACTGTTAAATTATTATGAAGGTATATTTAGGAGCAGATATAGACAGTTTTTTCGACGAAGAACGATATTTGCGCGAAATTGTTCTAATTGACGATACATCAGAAATACAAGTAAGTAAATTTAACGGAAAGGAAAAATGTGAAATGGCGCCGTTGGTAATTTACTATAACTGAAGATGATAAATCCATCTTTACCCATCCATCCAGTAACCATCCATCCTTGGAATACAATGAAGTAAAATTACCAATTGATTATTTCAAAGAATACTTCTCGGAGGATTTTTTTCAAGATATGGTGGAAAAAACCAATATTTATGCATTGCAAAGGGTAGCTTGATGAAGCAAGCAGATTGAAATGAAATTAAAAATCAAATAGCAGTAGTACTCGTCTTTACTGGAACACAAATTTAAAAATTGACATAATGTCAAAATCCATGACCAGCAATAGATTTTATGAGCTTTGGCAGCATTTACATCTAATTAACATTTATTATAAATTAAAAGATATTAACATTAAGCTCTTTGTAAGTTTCCATGATCATTTATGAGCTGACCAGGAATACAAAAAATGGATATTTTTAGCGCTAAATTAAATTACACTTTTTAGGGCATGCCTCGCAACTACTTTTCATCGTCGTAGAATTTAGATAGTTTCACAGCTTGTTTTAGGCATCTAGCAACACCAGAACATTCACATGCATCTGGTCCATCCGTTGAATCATCTCTTGACCAAGGCCAGCTTAGCTCAGCAAATTTGGACTTGACTTTTACAATATTTTCATATAATTTTAAAAAGCTATAGCATTCTTGAATTTGTTTCTTATGCTCATCGCGTAAAATGTTATGAACTCTTAACAGTCTAACATTCCGGAAGACACTAACCGTTAACCAAATTCTCATCCAATTTTCTTTTCTACTTTTAGATTTTGTATAGAACATACCAAATTCGTAAAAAAATTTGTTTACTATCTATTTTCAGATATTATAGGATATGCTTTCGTCTAGAACAGATTTGTGAAAATGGTCCTCGGCGTATTGGACATACGAATTTTTAAAATCACTATATACCCTAAGTAATTTTTTTAACAGAAATTTATAGCACGATTTTTTATAGAACATGTGGATTAATATAAAGCTTACACAGCAAAGAATGCATAAAATCTTGGATTTTGTTTGGAACATACTGCTACCAGATTCTTATAAAATTTTCTTCCACTTGTTAGACTTTGTGTGAAACATACTGTTACAGGATTCTTATACAATTTTCTTCTGCTTTTTAAATGTTGAATTGAACTTGTTACCAGATTCTTATAAAATTTTCTTCTGCTTATTAAATTATGTATAGATCATACCGTTACCAAATTCTTATAACCTTTCATTTTGTTGCTATCTATTTTCAGATATTATAGAAAGTGCTTTCATTATCAAAAATCTACAGCTCGGTTTGGGTGCATATGATTTTATATAAGGTTTATAAGGAAATGCTGTTACCTATTCTTATAAAATTTTCATCTGCCTGTAAGAATGTGTATGGAAGATACTGTTATCAGAAATTTTCTTCGTTACTGTTTACTCACAGCTGATTATATTGCCCCATACAACTAGCACTGCTCATCATCCAAGTGATTTTTTCGTCAAGTAAATTGTATTTTACACTATCCACTCTCCCGCTACGATCTTCGCTAAATTTATTGATATACAATTGTTTACTGATACAGTTTTATTAATAGTAAGAAAATTATGCTCCCCACAGCAACATTTTTAAGATAAAATTAACATTTCCGTATCGGCTTCGTCTGAATTATTTTTAGATATCGAAGTGGAATCAAGGACAAATTGTAGCCTCCAAGATCCAACACTTCCAGTTTCAAAAGGTTACCCAAGAGCAGACACATCCAGTTTCAATGGTCAAATACATATAAATAATAGTTGCATACCTTTGCTTTTCAGTTGATGTTTTACTTTTTACCCAAACACACCGCTGTTTCTTGGCAAGCTAATTACGCAATAATTTCAACATGAGTTCTAATGACACTACAAACCATCTAAAGAATACGGACGAAAGGCGTAAAGAATATTCATATAAAGCTCACTCTGAATCTATAACATAGATGCTTTCCAGAAATAAAGATGAAAGTTTTTCATCCAAAAACGAGTCGAATGTCCCCTACCGACAGGATATTCCAACAATGATCGGAAAAAGTAAAGAAGGAGAGACGTTATTTAGGAAAATGGTGCAAAACGAACCTTCTAAAGACACGTGGTCTGAACTCATAAGGAATCTTCATTATAAGGGCTATTCTACATTTATGAAATCTTTCCTGAACTAAAAAAAATACTTTAGACTTAAGCTATAATGTAATAGAAACAAATTATTTCAATAAATGGCATTAACCATAATACGATTTAATAAATAATACATATTTTAGACTAGACTTAATATATTTTCTGCGGCACACGTCGCCTAAGAGGGATAATTGAAACAAAAATGACCATTGCTCACATCGTGTATCGCTTTTAGTCAAATTTGTTGTTTGCAGATTAAGCGAACCTACTTTCCTTATGTAATCCATTGGTATCACTTTTGATACATATCATGAAGCTTTATTTATCATAATATGAAATATCTATTAATTAAAAATTTCTATGCATACTAGCTGTTGGTTAATATTAAGCACAAGAATTTCCTAATAACACCTTTAGTGCTTACTCACAGCTAATATACAACTTCCACAACTCATCTGAGACATCTCCAAGTCAACATATCATATTAGATTAATATCATACCGTGACGTTTTTTCATCAGAGTTTTCACGGTAAGAAAATACTGCACCAATCCCAATATTACCCAGTTCTTAGAAGATTCGCATGATCTAGATTTAAATATCGGTGTCAATCGATAAAGCCCACATTAATAAAAAAACAATTATTGCTTTAGCGAAAAAACAATTTAATTCGATAAGTCAATAACTAACATATAATACAAATTACTTCAATAAATATAACTATAACTACAATACATTTTTTTATTTACAATACACTAGGCTTAGACTATGTTTTCTGCGGCTGGTCTATGTTACTCTGCATGTGGCTGCTCAAATCACTTTCAGGCTACGCTAACAAGGTACTCTTGAAAGATGTCGTGTAGCAAAACTGGTTATGCCATTACACCTTATCACCAAAAATTTCATACCACTTTCACTATTCATCCAAGTCAACACATTATAAATTAATATCAAAGCTCATCAAAGCTTTAAATTTAACCCACCTAAAAAATATGCTATTTAAAATAAAAAAAAAAATCTTTCATAAAACCTAAGGCTTTCCAATACATACCCATTACGTCCATTACTTCATGTTTCTTAACATCTCAAGCAACCGTGATCTATTTTTATATATGGAATATCATAGCATGATAACTCTTGTTTGTAAAAGATTTTTAATCCACAACTGACGTTATAGTGTTGCTGTTATTTTTTTTTTTCAGGAAAAGAAATTTTCAATTGTAGCTTCCACTGCTCATCAAGACATCATATCCTATAGATTAATATCAGTTGTTGTAGTAGTTGTTTTCAGCTAAAGATATTGGGAATCTTACATTTAAAAAACAAAAATCGCTCAATTTATCCACTTTACTACTAATATTAATTACACCTGAGAATGTAAGATCGCTAATATCTCGAAACATAGCCCGTAGAGGATATCTGATGAAAATTTTATCCCCTAGTACTAATATTATTGGCATGAACAAAAACATGCAAGGTTAAACTTAAATTATTACTAATATTAATTATACGTGAAGATATAAGATCGCTAATATCTCGAAAACCATAGCCCGTGGAGGATTTCTGATGAAAATTTTGTCCCGCTAGTACCAACACCGCCACAGACACCATCTAGAATCTCTTGGCCTGTACAAAAATATTCTAGGGTTAACTGGAATTATTACTAATACTAATTACACTAATTCGCTTCGGGAATTTCACAATATTTCCTCTCCACATAAATACACAGCTGCACACATCCACCCACCCCTGGTACAGGTAAGGTTTCCTCAACCAGCAAGTAGGCCAGGCCAACATACCACATGCACTCATACTAAAGTAAGGAACTAACACCAATCTGAAGCTGATAAGTATACAACCCGTATATAAATTCGCTTAGTGTATTTCACATCATTACATAATACACATAAACCATACCCATTCTACCCAAGCCTTGGTACAGCTAACGTAACCCATTCCAACACACCCCAGGCAGTCATAGTATCAGATATTGCCACTAAAGCTCTCAGTCGCCACCCTCCCCCACAATACCCAGACGCAGGATGGAGCATCTCTAGGTCAAATTGTAGCCCTCAAGACCAGACCAAACTAAACCAGCAACTTCCAAAACTGAAGCTTCCCACCCACTCACAAATGTTGATGCCAATTTAGAGCTACGATTTTACAACTATTCAGTAGTAGTATGATGTAATGGTATAGCTGTTTAACTGAGATTCGAAGAGGCAACACTTTTAACTTAGACAAAAACCGCATTCCGCAGCCTGACCCGAAAAAGTGGTTTCATGCCCCCATAAGAGTCGCGCGGAACCCACTGCATGAAGTGGACCAGAACCCCCATAGAAAGTGGTCCCATTTTCAGTTCTAAAAGTGGTCTAAGAACCCTCAAAGAAGTTGGAAAAGTGGAACCGTTTTTCCATACAAAAAGTGGCGCAGAACTCTTATAGAACAACTACTTTTTTTGTTAAACAAATCGCGGCACTCGTCGTTTTTGTATATGTACATACAAATATTCTGTACGAACCATATATATATATATAAAATCAAGTCGAACGCTTCCCGCTTATTATTTATATATGATGTAATACTCTGTTACAGCAAGCATTTGCGGCTCACTACAGTAACCGTGAATTAAAGTCTTGCTACTTACATACGTATGTTCTACCTCTGGCGCAAGGTCGTCGTATTGCAACGTGAGAATTCTTGAGCGCAGGGGTATTGCATTGTGACATCTTCGCTGTTTTATATGTGAAATAATTTACGTATTTCAGTGATAATTGAAATTTTACATGCAATGAAAATGATGTATGTAGGTACATATGTATATGCAATATGAGTTCCTCCTATATGATGTAGGTAGGTATGTATATGCGTTGCTTTAAATGTATGTATAATCATTGCCTTAATTATACTTCTTTGGGAGTTACGTAATGCTTGTAATATACTTTCTTTGGGCGTTACGCAATGCTTGCAATATGCTTTCTTTGGGCGTTACGTAATGCTTGTAATATACTATCTTTGGAAGTTAGTATGTATATAACACGTCTGTCCGTCCGTCCATCCGTTCAACCATCCCTCTGTCTGAGAGCTCAAATTCTGTACACAGATTTTTAAAAAAATAATGCATATTTAAACACGAAAATGGAACGAATCGGGCAACTCCTTCATATGGCTGTCAAACAAAAATTTCGTTTTCACTATATTTTTAACAATGTCTGAGAACCCGTCGACGTAGAGAGCTGAAATTTTCTACACTGTATTTTCATAGTAATAGTAAATACAGATTCAAAAATGGAATCAATCGGGCAACCTCTTGTTGATGTTGCCATAAAAAAATTTAGGTTCTTTCCGTAACTGTAAAAAGGATCAATCCTAGACCTTTTTATTGTACTGAAAAGTTTTTCAGAAAATGAAATCCTGTGAAATTTGTTACAATCATCTTTACTGTCTGACGAACCGTTCTAAAAATATGCGAAAAACCACTTCAAAAATCAAACTTGCACAGATGGGTGACCATACGAATACGCACATTCATCGAGGGTATCATAAGAAAAGAATTGGTCTTCGAATAATTCTTACTTTTTTACTTGTTACATGTTGATTTATTTTTTTGAAAGATATCCTGCGGTTTTGTATGTTCTTTCTGCTCTCTGTTTCCTCCCCCTGAAATTAGCTATTAACGCATTAGACGCTAATGATTGCTTAGTCAACTTCAGTTACACAGCCACTTCTTTAATTAAGAAGTTGGACTGTCAAACTGGTTTTAACACACATTTCTATATATGTATAGAAGCGAAATGGATCGAATTCGCGTGATAAACTTAATTTTTATATATACCTATTATCTTATTTTCAAGTAAACGATTTGGAAATGAAAAAAATAACATTATATTAAAAAGTATTTAATAATATTGGTTTTGATTTGAATTTCTTCTTAGTTAAGCGGAGCTCCAGATTTATATTATACCAGGGGGATCCCGGCGGCGCCGCGGCGTTGCCCTGAGACAGTCGCCAAATATATGTATAGTGAAAAACCAAAATTTTATATAGCAACACCAAGAAGGTTGCCCGACTAAGTATATTTTTATGTTATTTACTAATGTTATGAAAACACCACGTACCAAATACTAGATATGTTTGAACTAGAATACTAAACAGTTTACTCCTGGAAAATTGTGACGTTTTCGAAGAAAATGTCCAGGTAACACCTTTCATAGAACACCGAATAAAAACTCTAGGTCAATCAGCAGTAGCTACACCACCGTATCGCCTCTCCACTTTGAGAATTGAACAGATCAAGATTGAGATTTATAAAATGCTTACGAAGGACATAATTGAAGAATGTTAATCTCCATGGGAAGCACCAGTTGATATTGTTCCCAAAAAAGATCAAGAAATTCGCGTATGCATAGATTATCGACAACTTAATGCCAATACCTGATAGAAATCCATTACCAAGAATGGACGATTTACTACACGCAGCCAAAAGCACACCATTTACGTCCACTGTTGACCTATGCTCTGGCTATTGTCAAATCAAAGTACATAAGATAACTGCTTTCATCACATCTTTGGCATATTTCGGTTCTAACAAATGGCTTTTGAATGAAGAATTTCCAGCGACTTTTTAAAGGTTAATGGTCAGGTTCAGAGTAAGTCTAATTGCTATAAGCGTATAGTATATCTTAAATATCAATATAATGTTACGCGCCACAAAGTGACACAAGCGACATCTGTTGGAAATACAAACAACTTTAGGTTAATGCCATCTTAGTAAACTTTGGGTTCGGAGAACAGAATATTCAGGAAGGTTCTAGTATAATTCGTAGAGTATAAATACGGCGCTCTCACATCCAGGAGGCGGAGTCTTATTTCAGACAGTGAAGTGAACGAAGTAAACTATTTGGATTGCGATAATTAGAAGTACAGTACTAGCGATAAATAAAGAGTTGATTTGATAATTATTTGTGAATTTGTGAGAGTAAACAGTAAAGTTAAATAAAGAAAGAACTTTTGAATTATATCTGAAATATTGTGTTTTAAATAACGAACACAAGGCCACGCTCGTAACAACTGGTGTCAGAAGTAAAATAAAATTGCGAAATAAAGTGGTGGCATATGACTTTGAAATTCAAAGAGTGATTAATTTTGTGATATCGTGTGTAAAAATTCCGAAAGAGTGAGTGAATTACAAAAGACGCAAGAATGGGACGCAAACTAGAGGAGCTTCGCATACAGGAATTGAAAGTGGAGTTAGGGAAGCGGTCATTGCAAATGGCAGGCCTAAAGAATGTAATAGTCGCGCGACTTAGACAAGGTTTGTTGAACACAGCTGAAAATAAAATAAAAACAATTAAAATACAATACGAAAGTGACTCAATACTTCCCTAGATCCATGGTCCTGTGTCCAGTCATCAACGGCCTCCAATAAATATCTGAAATAAAAAAGATATATATAAATTAATTCAATAAAACTAATTTGATTGAATATTACAAACTACAAATAAAACAAACTAAGCACTTGTATGCAAACTGCCAAGAAACTAATTTCTTGACAGTACAACAACAATACTATGCAAATATAAACATTGCAACTTTTCAGCGAAATTCATGTTCCCTGCATAATGAACCATTGCAAAGTATGCAATTAGGTGCCTACATGCAAAAAACACAAATTCGCAACATGCACATACACAATAATTAACGAAATGCAACAATTTTTGCCATTGTTGACATTTCGCTAAACACTTTTACAGCATTCGAAAATTCCCATAATTTGCAAATTTCTTGCAAATTATGCATAGTAAAACTATTCTTACACACTTAAAGAATATATTTATGAACTTACCATAAGAATTAATCTATTTATGGCGGAAACACTTAAAGAATATATTTATGAGCTTACCTGAAGAATTAATCCATTTATGGCGGAGAAAAAAACAAAACACACACTACACTTGCGAACTAGAATACCGCGATCGCGACTGTCAAATTGACTCGCGAAAAAGTTAATTTGGTGAAATTTAATGCGCGCAACCTGTTGAGCAAGTTTAGAAAGTGCGAATTTCACCAGGTAAGCAGATATTTAAAAAAAAGGTGAAATTAATTCCCATGATGAGTGGGAAAGAGAACGATGTTGAAACGAGACGGAAGAAATTAGAGAGAGAATTTACGTTCCATATTGGAAATTTACATAATTTCATAGGGAGCTGCCATATTGATATTTATGTGAAAAATTGAAATTTAAAAAATTCGTCTAGGAAAATGCATGGATAATGAAGAATAATTTAGATGACACATTTTACCATATTTCGACATAGTTGCACAAGGTGAGCAAATATGAAAAATATGTGGAATTTCCAAATTTTTGTGTGGAATCTATGATAAAAAGGCGGGTCTGACACTATAAAAGGGCAGTGCTCCCTAAGATCATTCATTCAGTCATGCCAATTTGGGTATAACATCACAGTGATTTGTAATAAGTGAAAGATAAGTGAACTTCAGGAAAATTTTAGTAGCATAAATAAACGTAAAAATAAGGTACACTATTTTCATGCTCTAAACTTAAGGGTGTTTTAGGAAGCTTTTACGGTGAACAATTGTGGTTTTGGTGATCAGAATTTCAAATAAGTATCTGACATCTTTTCTGAAATTAATTTATTTTTGGTGACATCAAATCTTTAGATTTAGGTTTGTCCTTGTCGCTTAGCATATTTAGCGTTTCATGTGGAGAAACAACGTAATTTTAATTAGTTTTAAGCGTGATAAATAAGAAACTTGAAGTGAATACTAACTATTAAATTCAAGTATAGTGAATTTATTTAAACATAAAGTAATTTAAGTCTGAGGTATAAGATTGAGTACGTGTCACGCTACGACACTTAAAGCATACATACCAGAAGACAGAATTAATAATAGAATAAGCATAAAGTGATTAAACAGTAAAGTGGAAATAAGGGAATATTTGACATCGAGCAATAAATAATTTGTTTAATAAAGTAAGACAAGCCCACATATCTTGTAATTTTAACATACCGCTTCACTAACCCACCCAAAAATGCCGTAATATAGCTGTGGTGCTCACTTGCAGCCACATTACAATACAAGCTTTGATAGAGGGAGAAAACAATCCTGAGACATTCGGTTTCGAAGAAGAGCCAGAAACTAAAGAAGAGCCTGCGATGAACATAGAACAGCTTTTAAGTACTTTAATGAGCAAAATGGAAGCCCGTTTTGATGAACAAAAAAATCTTTCCACGAACAAAATAATTCTCTCCAGGAATAAAAGAATTCTCTCCAGAACAAAACATTTCTCACCAGGAAGAAAAGAATTCTCTCGAGGAACACAAGAAATCTATAGAAACCCGTTTGGACTAACAAAAGAATTCTATGGAATCCCGTTTAGATGAACAGAAGAAATCACTGGAAACCCGTTTGGATGAACAAAAGAGTTCGCTGGAGAATTGTCTAGAGACTCGCTTAGAGAAACAGAAGAATTTCCTGAAAAACTCATTAGACAAACAAAATTTAAAAATTGGAGGAATCGAGCAGGAAGTGGCGGAAGTTCAACAGAAAGTCACCGAACAGCTTGACAACTTTAAAGCAGATTTGGAGCAGATAAATCATCGACAACCACGGCACGACGGAATTGAAATATCCAATGCAGGCAGAATGAAATCTCCGATATTTGATGGACAAAATTCGTGGCATATTTTCAAGAGACAATTCGAGGTTACTTCCGAAGTAAACGGACGGAATAATGCAGACACAGCTACAGCTCTGGTATTAGCACTTCGATGTTCTGCATCAGAGCTATTACAAACTATAGCGATAGAGAGGCAACGTGATTATACTTCATTAGTACAGGCGATAGGGTTACGTTATGGAGGTGAAACACATGCAGGAAGTATATCGCCTACATCTACGCAATAGGATTTAAAAGCATGGCGAGTCACTACAGTAACTGTAGGCTCATGTGAAAGATTAGCATATCTTTCATACTCTAGCGTCAGTGCCGAACTCCTTAATGAAGTGTCAACAGAAGCATTTGTGAACACTATTGCAGATCAAAATTTACAAGAAGCACTAAGGGTAGCAGGAAACAAGTCAACAGCAGCAGCGCCTATGCAGTAGCATACGAATCTGCTAGACAAGCTTCTCGGAGTGCAGTACGAGTGAGAGAAATTTTGGTGGAGGAATGTGCAACACAATGCAGTCATTAAAGAGCACTCCGTTACGTGGTATTCTTCGATGCTGGCATTGTAATAGACCCGGACACCTCCAAAGGGATTGCAGAGAACGCCGACTAACAGAAGCGCCAGAAGAAGGGCAAAATATCGAGCTGGCCAGCAGACTCGCAGAAGAATGCCGTCATCAGAGACCACTCATTCGCATGGTCGCATTGACTGCAGAAAACGCGGATGAGTGCAATCAACAGGAGAAGAATGGAGAGGATGGCGAGCTAGAGAGCAAGCTATTCGTGGAAAGACTAGACTGCAATCACATGACTTTGAAATCCCACACCGCAAAGGACGTATCCTCGGAAATGCAGAAGCCTTTTCACAACGTCCATGCAATCCTGAATGGAAACATTGCGGACGGATGGAAGAAAAAGATGACGATGACGAAAGTCGAAAGGAGAAAGGAAAGAAATCCAAAGACAGTTACGACTATGAAGATAACAGTAGAAAGGAGAAAGGAAAGAAATCCAAAGGCGAGGACAATGAAAGAAAGAAAAAGACGAAAAGTAAATGGTCTAAGCATGCTGAAAATGACGATGGTAAGGGCCTAATGAATATACGAAAAAGTAAAGACAAAGTTTCTGACGATGATGATTATAAGAAACACAAAGGCGGCAGTGACAAGGATGACAACGGTGGTAAAAAGGGCAAGCAGATTGAGGACAAAGGAATAAAAACCAATGATGATGAAGATGATAAGAGACGAAAGAAAAATCAAAGCATGCAAGAGTCCTTCAACATAACATTAATCGAACATCTCAGGACGGTAGTCAACTATAGTCAGCGCAATTGTGATCGAGATATTCCTATATTTCTAATGGCTTATGTATCAGCTGCTTACAATTCGACTGGACAAAGCCCAGCTAGGGTCATATTCGGAAAATAAATGAGTATACCTAGCGACCTTAGGTTTGGTGTACCCAGAGGCGAACAAAAGTTACCAGAAGACTATGTAACGAAGCTCACACGACGATTAGCCGATATGCACGACGTCACGAGACGCTCTTCAAAATTACCACAACACCGGCAGGGACCGTATGCAGTTGAGCCTAGAATTAATTACAAGGCATACAAGATTCAGCGCGGTACAAGATGCAAAAGAAAAGTCGTTAATCTGGATCTGTCGATCGCCTATTGTTCGGAACGAACAATTTTGAAAAGGTGGCAGTGTTACACGCTACAAAGTGACACAAGCGACTGTTGGAAATACAAACAACTTTAGGTTAGTGTCATCTTAGTAAACATTTTCTTCAGAGAACGGAATATTCAGGAAGGTTCTAGGATAATTCGTAGAGTATAAATACTGTTGACAAATCTTATAAAAGAACTGCTATTTGGAAATGGAAAGATGAAGAACAGTTTAGTTTCAATGCAAAGAAGTCATTAACAACAACCTCTGTTATAAAACATGCAGATGAAAGTTTACCATTCATTCTATTGGAGACATTTTAGTACAGGTGGATGGCGCAAATGCTCACCCTATTGAATATTCCAGCCGGATGCTCAGGCGCAAGCAATTAAGAGGATATGTTGAAGGAACCAAAGTCACTATCCTTTCTGAACACCAACCCTTAAATAGTTGATGACTCTTAAGTCACTAACGGGCTGCTTAGCCATATGGGCATTACAAGTGGAGCTTAAATATACAAAACACCTGGAAGAACTAATATGGTTGCTGATAGTTTGTCTAAGCCACCTTGTACCGAACATATACAAGTATCCTATGAAGAATGCAGCACAGAAGTGGAGATTCCAAGAAAGACAACAGAAGAGATCCATAAGAAACAACTTGAAAATGTTAAGCTAAAAATAATTATCGATTGCATCGAAGACACAGGATTAAATGAAAATTACATACGATGGAGGAAACGAGGTTACCTAATGTATTTAGGAGCTCTCTACCGATATGTACCAGATCACGGAGAAGAGGAAGCCCAGTTGGTAGTTTCCAAAAATGAACATGAGGAGTTTCTTAGAGCGCAGCGTTTTTCGAGGACATCTGGACATTATGGAGTAGACCGCACGATTTCACGAATCGAATCGCAAGCCGTTATTATTAGAATGAATCAGGATAATGAAATACATCGGACAATGTCTTGAATGTCAGAGATCCATGGCTATTAATCTCAAACCAGCCAGACTAATCCAAACAACTGCAAGTGGAGAAAGACTCGAGACACTCTCTGTTGACCTGTTTGGAACACTTCCAAAGTCCAGAAATAGAAACAATGGGTACTCATTATTGAAAATACAGCAAGTGGATGGATTGCACTCTTCGCTCTTTCTGAGGCCACAGGAGAAAATTGTGCTAAGGTTCTCCATAATGATATAATTTAGAGATATGGAACGCCTCAGAAAATCATTAGTGATAATCGTGCATAGTTTCTTTCAGCAGTGGTGCAGCACCTAACCTACTATCTCGATATTGAACAAATCATCACCCCAGTGTACCATTCAGAACCTAACGCTGTCAAAAGAAAGAAGAGAGATCTGAAGGCTCAACTTGCCATATAAGTAGGAAATAAACATCACGAATGATCAGAAAAGCTACCAGCAATAAGATTTGCAATGAATACGGCAAAATGTCAAAGCATGGGTCATACAGCCGCATTCTTGACATTCAGACGAGAAATGCGAACACCTAATGATGGAAAATTTTATTCCTCAAATAACAACAAACTTCCTGCAGCTTGGAGTGAGACAAGAGAATTTAATGAGAGGTTGCAGATATGTTCCGAAACTTACTCTGCTAAGAAAAGAAACCCCGATCGTGGATTCGAAAATGGCACTAAAGTTTGGGTGCCAACTCGTCTTCTCAGTAGTACAAAATAATGATTTTCTTCCAGATTGGTGCCTAGGCGAGGCGGACCATATATTGCCTTTCTTAAAAGAGCAGTACAGAGAATTGTTTCGCACCATCATCGTACCAACCAAGTTTTTTTTCATGTACCTTGACTATTTGCAAGGTCCGAAAAATGGAATTCTAATGCAAAATGAACAGACCTACAATATAGCGGTACACAGAACCGTTTATAC
This sequence comes from Dioctria linearis, assembly GCA_963930735.1. Taxonomy (NCBI): domain Eukaryota; kingdom Metazoa; phylum Arthropoda; class Insecta; order Diptera; family Asilidae; genus Dioctria; species Dioctria linearis. Next base: position 80,119,943 of record OZ005744.1, on the reverse strand, counting down.
TATCGTCGTACTAGCCAAGGTTTATGTACCTTGACTGCATCGCCCATCATAACAAAAGAGCTCTGATCATTTTGGAAACCCCGAAGTGATATCATTCACATAGCGGCACGATTCCAGCTTTTCATAAAACACCTTCATGAGCTTCGAAGGGTTAACAGCCCGGCAACAGATAACGGGAGAGAAAATTAAACGTATAGCAGGTAACTAGAAAAATGATTCAGCTACACGTAAAACTGCAGAATATGTGAACACACGGTTAACTATTGTGGACCAGCTGCGGGAACAATTCTAAAGGATAAATAACGAGATCCGTATCAAGTCCCAAATAACAATTTTTCCAATTTTTGGTGACTGAAGGTGTTGGGTAGTTTTATAAGGGATATATAGTGGTTACTCGGTTATATAAGAATTTGAGTGGTTATATAAGTGTTTTCTAATATTACCAATTGGTGACGTAGTTATACTAGAGTTTTTTAAGGTTACTAATGGTTATGGTGGAAGTAAGTTACTTAAGGTTTTATAAGTTTGTGAGGAAAATGTTTCCATCACAGGTCTATATAACTTAGAGTAACCATTACTAGAAGGAATATAAGAAAATTTGTTAACTGTTTTTATCACCACGTTATATAACTTATTGGTAATAAGTGTTAATTGCGGTATCCGTAGTTACCCTTATATAACTCGACAACATTCAGTAATTTAGGTGACCTTGAGAATAATTGGGAGCTTTCGGTAGTACATATACCCACTATAAAATATCATAAAATTTGTTGTGGCCCTTTAGTAACTACGGTGATCGTTATAAAAACAAATTACGTTTAGTGTCGAATGGAGCTATTATAAAACTGTTTTTATATATATAACACAATATATCCGAACAGCATATAAGAACACTAACGTCATTTCGAGGCATAATAGTTCCCTTAGTTTAGTAAGGGCCATTCAGTTTATATAATAGAGCCAAAGTTTTATATACTTCTTGAAGTTTTATAATGGTAATTTGTTCATTTAAGTACAAGCCGCCATTTTTTCATCTGTCCATTGCAGATACAAAAGAAAATCTCGGTTAAGCCAATTTTCTAAATTGCAGATATATGGCTTCCGTTGTATTTTTATATGAAGAAAATACATCTTTTTAGGTACACAACATTTCTAAATTATGTTGTTTTTTTTTTAATTAATATCACTTAAGTGAAAATTTTAAATTTTGGCAAATTTAATTAAAATGATTAAAAATTGCTTATGTTTGGAGGGGTCTGTATTTTTTAGAAGTATCTATGATGATATTCACAGTGAAATTTTAATTGCAGTTGAATTTCACCACGTACATGCCGAAAAATTGTAATTCTAAAATGTAAAAATATTAAACCCTTACATTATAAAAATGCAATCCAAAAAAATATCGAAATTCTATGTCATAAATATTTGCATTATATTGTTTTATAAAAGTAACGAAAAGTAATTTCCCTAAGATTTAAATCACTAAAAGTAACCAGTCTGAGAAAATTCCAAACGTTGTGGAAACGTTACCATCACCATTATAAACATAGTTAATAAACGTAACCGAAACACTACTACAACCACGGCTATGATCAAATTAATTAATCGAGAGCACCATGGGTTATATAAGGGTTATATAATAAGTTATATTAAGATAACCAGAATGTTTTTTTACTCATTTTATAAAACTTTTAGTTATATAACGTTACCTAAATCAGGTCACAGTAACCTTTATCTAATCGTCCATTTAAGCTCTATAAGGGGTTTATAGTGGTTACAAAGAGGTTGCGAGTACTCGAGTTATATAATTTGGTAATGGAAACCTCACCGTTACGGCTATATAAAAAAAAATATTTCTTTTGTATGGATCCAATCTTGATCATGCATGTTTTGCAAACAACTACTATGAGGGCATAAGAGTTGGTTATGACGACCTCAAAAAATACATCTTAGTCCGGATACTGGCACGACGATCTGAACAGTTAATTCAAAATTGTTCCAAACAAGAAGAAATCCAGCAAACTAACAACCCAGGTTCGATCAGCAAACCGCACTCTAGATCGAAGGAAGCTTTTGATGTGATGGAGGCGCAGCAGCTAACATGGAACAACAACCAGTGCTTAAGAATAACAATACCGGAGCCATATCTAATTCAGTCAAGGAAACAAATCTGGAATTACTTGTAAGCAGACTTCTCTGATGCAAAATTTACTAAACATGCTAGATCACATCATGCTACAGGCACAACCGCACTCCGCTCACTTTCATCAAATTAAAATAATGGCTATCGAGCATCACTGGGAAAAGATTCAACACTTTCACAGCAAGATACTTGAAGATTGGGATGACTCATATATACCTATCAGATAACATGGGAGAATAATTCGAGTTGGAGGAGCTAATACATGAAAAATTGGTAAGCTTATATGAAGGCTTAAGACACAACGCAAGCGAGAGACCAATACAAATACATTAGCAGCAGAATTGAGCCTAAGATCCACTAAGAGGTACCCAAAGATTAAACTACCAAAATTTGATGGTGACTACCTCAAATGGCGGCAATCCTCTGATTTATTCTCTGAACTGATACACAACCAATCGCTGCCGGTATGCCAGAAAATGTGGTAAGTTAAGAGTATTTTAATAGGGAAGCTGAAAAATTGGTCCACCATTTAACAATAACTGAGGCAAATTACGTCACCGCATGGGGGCTCATATATGACAGATATGAGAACCCCAGATTGCCCGTCACTGCTCTACAAAATAAGATACTCTCGCAACCAACGGCCGCAACAGCGAGTGCATCTGCTACAAAAGCAATTCACGACACCACTGTGCCGGCATGAAAAACATACACGTAGTAGCAGTACGTGCAAAAACATAACATGTGTTAATGCGAGCCACGCGTAACAATAACCCTGGACGATGGAGCCCTTAAACACCATGACCATGACAACAACAAGAAAAAGCTAATGAGAAGTGAAGAAATTATAAAGTTCTCTCTGCTGTCTGACTTGCCGTGGTGCACACCTCTACAAATTTTGTCTCGCGCCGTTTTAAATATAAGTTCATACAGTTTATAATTATTGTTGATTAAATCCGTTGAAATAGTATAAAGCTGTGCTTTGGATTTAGTATTCATTTCTTACCGAGGATTAACCAGTGTGGACATCACTAAAACTACAACAACGGTGACCCGGACGTCGCGTTCATTGAAGTGAAACGTGCGGCGAGTGATAAAAAAATCATTTTCTACAGCTATCAAAGAAAAAACAAAAAATAAAAAAAAATGAAAAAGCAACATTTCCAACAGTGGAATTCAGTACAAGAAATTATTTTGATAACATGTTCAAGGCAGACACGTTGGCGTTCAAAACTCCAACAACAAAGCATTTAAAATAGCAAAAGGATGCAAAATATACACTTTAAAATAATTTCCGAGTCCGGATGACTTCATAATTCCAAAACTTTTGCGGAAATTTTGCCCGAAATTACCATTTTGCCAATAGGATTAGAGTTAAGTGTTTTTCCAATAATGCTCAAAAATGCAGATAACCGTATTTTCATTTCCTAGGAATACGTATATTAGAAATATTTAATACACAAGTAAACTCAAACAGTGACAAGAAATGGATATATATCATTCAAACAATAAAAAATACACATCGACATCCGTAATTGTGTCGGCGCTCTGGAAAACAAGGTGGAATCACTTCAAAGAATTTCGAATTCTACTGATGCCTTGATTAACGGCATCCCCATAACATCTGGTGAAGACCTCGGTGAGATTCTTAACAAATTGTTCACATAGATACACTTTAAGCCCATCAACATGCCATCAATTTTTCGGTTGCGTCATAATAATAAAAAAATGGCACCATCCATAGTAGTGATATTTTCTAGTCATGAGCAGGGGAAATTTGTTAAAGCTGTTCGGAAGATGAAGCCGAAATTGGCTGACAGTGGGTTTTCGGGCACAACGGGAGTTTTCGTACAAGAGTCTGACCGATAAATAACTGAGGCTGTTTCGTTCGGCTATGCAGTTAAAACATCAGAAGAAGATAGTATCTGTTTTTACTATTAATGGGCTTGTTTATATTCGACATTCATCTGAGGAAAATCCAGTTAAAGTCACGGGGGAAATCTTATCGAATATGGCTGAGAGCTAGATACTATGGCTTTTGTTATAATTTCATACAAACACACTTACTAAAATAGTTATTTACTTCTTATTAACGCTTAGGCTTATTTATCTTGTAGTTAGTTTTATCCTCTTTTTCTATCTTTTTCTTCTAACTACTTGTTTCTTAAAATTAATTAAACTAAATCTTTTCTTTTTTGGAATTTGTCTAGTATATTTTCATTACAGCTTTCTGATAATATTATATAGTGTACAAATTGTTGCAAGCATGAGTTTGGTTTTTTGGCTAGATTGGATGCAGACAAAATTGCTGATTGTTAACATGTTGATAAATATTTCTGGTAGTGCAGGTACTGACAACGTAAATACCATATCAGTGAGTAACCGCTGTGAAAACATTCTTAGTATGGCTCATATAAATGCCCGGAGCCTGCGCACAAATTTTGAAGAATTTGTACATGTTTTCACTCCTTTGAATTTTGATGTAATTTGCATTAGTGAGTCCTGGTTTCTTGATGGCATAAACGATCAAGTAGCTCTGGGAGGCTATCAGATTTTTAGAAATGATCGCCGCTACTCTGCATGCGGTGGAGTAGCCATCTATCTTGGAAAAAGTTTAAACGGGCAGATAATCTCTTCTTCAGATGGCGTAAGCCCTCACGTCGAGTTCTTGTTTCTTGAATTAACGCTGTGTTATGATAAATTACTGTTAGCCTGTGTTTATAAACCTCCGAGAGTTTCTTCAATGGACGCTTTTTATGATACGCTCATGCTCTTCTCAAGCCAATATTCGTCTACTATCTTACTTGGCGATTTTAATATAGATTTGCTGGCAGATAACAGCCCAAAACGTGGCTTCCTTAACGTCATCAATGGATCAAATCTTACCGTAGTTATTAGTTGTCCCACACGTTGCCATCCACTCGGTAGTTCGTTACTTTACGTCATAATTACAAATCGAATCGATCTTCTGGTTGATCACTACCAATTTCCATTGCCAGGGATGTCTGATCATGAAGCAGTATGTGCACGCTTTTCTTTTCCTGTCGAACGGAACAGTTTGCGTGTGGTGTTCAGGGACTTTAAAAACATTGACATTGAAGGACTTGCTAGTAGCATTGAGACCGTTTCCTTTAATTCTATCTATGAAACATCAGATGTTGATATTCAAGTTGACCACTTTAATGCTATAGTAGTATCCTTGTATAACGAGTTTGTCCCTATTAAATCCAGATTACTCAACAATAGATCCCCATGGATGACAAACGCATTAAAACCTCATGTGTGAGCGAGATTATGCGTATGAACTCTGGAAAACCTATAAAACGGAACTCTTTTTGAAAAATTTCAAATATCTCCGAAATAAAACTACCCAAGCGTTTCGCACAGCTAAGTGTGACTTTTGTTTTCGGAAACTTGACTCTGCGCTTCCCCCGCGAACTCTTTGGAAAAACATCAGAGATATTGGAGTTACAAAATCACCGGCCTATTGCAACATTGACCCCGATGTATTAAATGAGTTTTCCGTGCACGGACCTTCTTTCAATTGTGCTGCTAACTCTGGGAAGGAATTATGCATTTTGATGGTTTCACATTTAATACGATCACTCCCTCTGATGTTATACTTGCCGTTAAATCTATTATATCCAAAGCGATTGGTGTTGATAATATTGACGTGTGATTTCTACAAGTTTACTTCCGAATATTGGAGCATAAAAGACCAATGACTGGTCTGTCAAGTGCCTGTAATATTCTATTCTTCCAGTGAGCAGTCGCGTTGCATAGTCGTATCAAGTTTTCGTTCGGTGCGGAGTACATAGTAATTGTTAAGATAGGTCAAGTATTAGTAAATAAAGATTTATAACGTGCACGAAATTCGAGCGTTGTTTTATTCGAAGAAAGTTTTATCGCGGTTAATTATTGGGTTTTATTGATTGATTGCTTTTGGGACACGACATTTTGGCGCAGCCGGTGAAACTTAGGTAAGAAATTAGAGAAATTTCTTGCTGGTGTGTTTTTATTTTCATTGCTAACATTTTTTTTCAAGAATTTTTTGTAAGAAGGAGGAAATTTGTTTATTTATATATTTAGTTTTTCTTAATTCTTTTGCGTTTCAGGCATTTAAGAGGTGTTAGATTTAAATTTTTGTGTTTTGTGATTGTTTGTGAAAATAAATTGGAAATTACACTTATGACATTTGAGGAGTTGATATTTATCAGCTACTCTACACAAACATACACTGGGAGCAAAGCTAATTTAGCTACTCCGAACACACACACTGGGAGCAAAGCTAATTTTAGCTACTCCAACATATATTAACAAGATCGAGGAGTTGTGCTTGTACAAGCTACTCCCGCATCTTCATCAAAATACACACATAAGTATACATTAGCGGTGATCGAGGAGTTGTTCTTCTACAAGCTACTCCCGCATCCCGAATAAACACCATTCACAATTTCTTTTTTTTTTCAGAAAAATGTGTTAATTTTAAGATGTGATAAACTTCGGAGTAATTTATAAGGTGAAATATTAGTATGGTGATATAGGTATGTGTTTTAGCTACATGATAGTTGGTAATAAGAATTTCACCAGTTTTAACGTCACGTTTCGATTTAGGCATTGGTCGTACGCGCCTTTATTTAATTTATCGAGTTTTTATAGTCGTAATAACGTCGTGTTATATTTACGAAATGATATTTGATTAGGCGCATTTAGACAAATGTATTCGGGTTTTACGCGATTAAGTAGGTAGGAAGTTTTAAGTAAAGTATGATTTGTTGTATTTTCATTGGGTGCATCTGAATAATAAAAAATAAAAAAAATGTTGAGCATGTTTGTTTGTATGTACGCATAACAGCTGAATTGAGGTATGATAGCTTTGAATGTTTACGTTATATTGAGTAAGTATTGGTAGTCGATTAGTACCTATTATAATGATATGAGTTTTGCGAAAGATCTGTTCTAGAGCGCGACGTACTAATTTTTCGGTTCACGTATGAAGTATAGATGGTATCAGTGAAAAAGTGAAAGTACCAGAACGAGTTAAAATTAAGGCAAAATAGAAAATCATAACTGTATACAAAATGGCAGACTCATACGAGAAGATCATGGACCTGGTTTCTAAATATGTGCCGACGTTTTCAGGAGAAAGGTCACCGAAGTTGGCAAAGGAAGTATACCGATTTCTATGTTACTGCAAAGATCTTTACGACCGACTGGAAGCAGCAGAAAAAGTTATTTTCATGAAGTGTGTAAAATATCGGCTGACGGATGATGTGTATGACTTGATAAGCTCCCAGGAGCTGAAGGACTTCGAAACCTTACAGCAAGCAATAAAATCTGCATACATGCCGCGAAAATCATTCAGTGAATTACGCACTGAAATGCTAGCATGTAGACAGAGACCTGGAGAGGACATCACGGAGTTCGCGGATCGAATGAAAGAACTGCTCAATCAAATTAAAGAGGCTGTCTCGGCCAAATACCCGGGAGGGGAGAAGGGACTACTAGCCGAGTTGGAGGCCGATGTTGTAGCTACTTTCAAAGCGGGTGTGATGAGTAAGCCCACGCAAGTGTACCTTACAGGGGGCAAGTTTCAGTCACTGGAAGAAGTGAAAGAGGAAGCCAGCTATTTCGAAAAAGATGCCGAAAGGCTTCTAGTGAGAGAATCAGGAATATGGTAAGAAAACCGAAAGCCGAGCACAGAAAATGCATTAGACAGATGGGCAACGGGGAAATATAGCAGCGAAAAGCCTAGACAGAATTCGAGACCATTCTTACACAGAACAGGGCCAGTGTCATCAGGAAGATACCAAGCATCTTCGACAAGGAGAACACCTCCCAGATCTATTGAGTGTTTTCAATGCGAACAGCGTCGACACTTTGCTAAATTGCCAAATTCATCGCGTAAGAGTAGCCAACTGTGCAGCTAGTATTCAAAATAAATTGCGTCCAGGACGGGAAGAGCTTTATTGCAAATTCTGCAGAACACACGACCATTACACGGATATCTGCGGAAGAAAGTATTTAGCAGATAGAGAAATAGAACAATTGAATTCCAGTAATAAATTTATCATCACAGTCGCATCAGATATGGCTGTAGAAGGTACGTTTAGGCTTTTATTAGATACGGGATCCACATGTAGCTTAATGAAGCTCAATAGGATAAAAAGAGATACCTTCATACACACACAACATAAAATAAGAATTGGAGGACTATTTGGAAACGCGAAAAGCTCCATGGGTACTTGTGAGGCAAAGGTACTGATAGATAACGGTCAGCAGGTTTGCCAATTTAATGTCATTGGTGCCACTGACTCCATTCCCACCGATGGTATCCTTGGAATGGATTTCCTCAGTGACAAAGCTGTGATCGATTGTGTAAATAAGAAATTGTGGATTCAAGATGCCAACGAAGTGCAGAAAGAAAGTTCCGTTTTTAGAAATATAACAGCTAGTGGTCCAGTGGTATCCAATAATTACAGTCCTAGATATCAGTTCCATGCCAGAATAGAGGAGGCTCACAGGAACGTGGCAGACCAGATATCAGTAACCCAGACAGCAACGGGAAGAATATAAAATGTAATGTAAAGGAAGCTTCAGGACTGGGGGAGAAAAGTATACCCATATTGGATGAGCCAGTCCAGCCACAACAAGGGGAGAAGACTTGGACCATAGCTTACGACAGTGCGGAACTTGATAAAGTAAGAAATGAAGAAGCCAATGGTTCAAGAAGGAGGCATCACAGGTATTATGGGTACAGTGAAAATAGGCTGGGGGATGAACGTGCATTTGTAAGAAACGCCAATGCAACAGCCTATTTCGTAAAAAGTCCTAATTCTTTCCATGGACAAACGAAACCTCACAAATTTGACAGACGATCTGCATGGCGCTATAATTGTAGGAACAATATCTATACTCAACTGGGGAAAGGATAGGGGATTAAGCAAAAGGGTAAGTTAAAGATTCCAAAACATAGTTTTCAAACAGGTATAGTAGCGTCGCCGGTCCAAAATAAGCTTAATAGGATAAATCTTACGCCAAATTTGATCGGGCTGTACGAGGTAGGTAACGATTATGACCCGGGCATCGGGGGACTTAACCAAAGAGATTTCCAACAAATTCCCTCCAATTTCAGAAGAAATTCGATGAGCGGAGCTTGATATGGACAGGAAGATATAAAAGGATGTATAAAGGCAACCCAGTGGATCCAATCGGTAAGGTAAATTTATAAATTAAAAGGTAAGAAAATGTTATTAAAAGAATATTTTGTGAGATTCAAAAGAAAAAAACAAGGAGACTTAGAGATTTAAAGTAAAAAAAAGTTCTCTAGTAAAAAGAAAGAGAAAGAGTTGAAGAAATAAAGTGTAAGGAAAATAGAGATTTAAAAACAAAAAATGAAAATGAAAAAAAAATTGAAATATATAACAAAGATAAAGATTTCTAAATAAAAGAAAAATATAGAAAATTTAAGTATTGCCCTTGGCAAATAAAAGGTACAAAGGTAAGGAAATGTCTTTAAAAAAAAGAGAGAGAGCAATTGAATAATGGAAATTTGAAAATTTTAAATAAATAGAGATTTTAAAAGAGAATGAAATTGAATAAAAAGGAAGAAATAGAGATTTTGATGTAAAGAGAAGTTTGAAAAAATAAATAAATAAGAGATGTAAAAGAAAGAGAAATTTGAAAAAGGAAAAAGAAACAAGAAAGAAAAAGTTGGAAGAATAAGAAACGTATGAAGATAATTAATAAAGATTTAAAGTTAGAAATGGAAAGCCAATAATCAAGCACAACAAAGATAAAAAAAAGCCAAAGAGTAATGAAAATAAGGGAAAAGAATATTTTAAAAATGTTGATTAATAAACGAAGAGGTTTTTAAAGATAAGAGTCAAGAAAAAATTGAAAAGTTAAAAGGAATAAGAGATTTAAGGAGAAGTTTAAAAAATATATATAATAAGCGTTAAAAAAAAGCTAAATTGAACAAGAGTTACAAGAAAAGATTTAAAACATATATTATAGTATATAGTAGAATAGAGAAAAATAGAAGTGGTTGCCAAAGCTTAAATAACTATAGGTAAGATCGTCAAATCTACATATTCAACGCTTCCAGAGCATAGGCGGTAGCAGAACGAGAGGATCAATGAAAGAATATATCAACCATAGTAGATACGGAATGAGTAAATATAGGGGATCAACATTACTGCAGCTCAGGGTATGAGCGAAGAACGAGAAATTAGTAAGATGCAGCTAATAAGGATATGTACGCTGGTGTCTTTGAGCTTCGGATAGTTACATCTACGGAAAATTTACACTCGGAAGATGAGTGAAATAATCATTTGAACATGAACAAGATATACACTATTCTTGTAACAGTGAAGTCCACATATATTATCTCCATAGATACCGAATTTGGAGCAGCAGTGAAAAAGTCCCAAAATATAGCTACATCTTAGATAAACTTTTAATGGAAAGCTATAATTAGGAAACCTGACGGAACTATGTGAGCATAATTTAATACTGAGAGGTATGTAATTGTACATAAATACCTACTAATCTACAACCTGAGATATAAAAAAAAACAAATCTTTAAGTACACGTGGACTCTCAATGTAATTGAGAGAACTCCATCGTACTTAAAAGAAATTTTTTTTTGAAAAAAACCATTTTGATGAGTCCGTCCTAACACCGACCCTCCGAGCAACGATTTCCATTGAGATGTTTCTTGAAATGATGATCACATCTTAAAAGCTACAAATTGATGTAATGGTTTCCAGAAATGCAATGTAGATGAAATTACTCTTACCAAATAATTAATGGGATAAAGTAGCATTTCACCGTAAAATCTTACTTGAAATTCAAAGGTGATCAAGTGCCAGCAGCATTATCAGGAAGAGTGTACCGTGTGAAACGTTAGCGAGCGTTCATTGGAAAACCATCAAAAGGGTAAATAAACCAGAGGTTATCCAAGCTAGCAGATGTTGTGAAAATAATATTTGTAGTTCGAACGCAATGCAATGTGATGACACTCGTCAGCTGCACAATTTCATGATGACCCATTAAGCGCCGCTATGAATTGTGTAGCTATGAGGTAATCGCAATGCATTTGCGGAACTAAAGAAAATATATGTAATCAGTGACCACGAATTTAAGCGGCACTGTTTTGAAATTGTACACCTGTGGTCAGTGAGTAAAAAATATTACTTAATGGCCCGGGTAGTACATTAAATTATTGTTTTAAGTAGAACACAAATAAAAAATAAACAGAAGAAACGAAGCGACGAGCCAGAGGTGTAGGAGAGAAGTTAAATGAGTTCTGTTCTGACCATTCGCGCGGTGACAAGTGTCACATTACATGTAAAGATTTTGATACTTATTAGTTAAACGGGAATTAATGTAAATCTTATAAGTTGTGATAGAAATTATAACGTGAATCGAATTAAGTGTTGTTTAACTTTGACCTGTAAAACCGATAACGATCGAGATATAACGTGAAGTGCATTGAGTACTGTTTAACATTGTTCCGTGCGGATTGGCACTGACCGAAGAAAAGAACGTTCTCCAGTGTTGTGCAAATTGATCACAACACAGAGGCCAGTATATAGTCATCAAGAACAACAAACCTGCTAACAGTAAATTTACCCTCGTCGGAAAGCAGATGGTGCAATTAGAGTAGCCATAGTATTGTAATTAGAGAAGTTTTGGGCACCCATAGAAAGTATACTCTTAGATAGAATTTTTGTATAAGTAATTTTGTTATATACAGGGTGATTCTGATGAAGATACCTTACGGTATACCACGCGATTCCTTGAGGTAAGCTGATCAAAAAATCACCCTGTATAAGTGCTATAAATACTTGTAAAAAGAAAACTTGTAATTTTTGTTATTTCTGTTATTAGACAGACAATAAATACGTTGTATATTTTTAAAATGCATGTGAATTAATTAAGAATATTTGTTTTAATCATGTAAATTTAATTAAAGAAAAAAAAAAGATCAATAGATTGCAGCATAATATAGAGAAAATTTTTGATTATAGCTTTGGAAAGATACATAGTTTTTGGGAAAATATTTTAGTTGTGAAAGAAAAATTTCATAAAGTAAAGATATGCATGAAGTAAAAAAAATGTATTAATTGTTAAAGAAAAAATTTCATAAATTAGAGATAAGCATGAAGACAAAGAAAAAATATATATAAGGATATATTTAAGGAAATAAATATATGTCAAAAAGAGTTAAACAGATAAACTATAAAATTATTAGTGAAAATAAATACGTGTAATCAAAAAGAAAAGTTAGCATGCAGGTGGTAATAAAGAAAAACAATGCAAAATGTTAAAAATGTAAGAAAATATAAATTAGAATATTTATATTGATATGTAAGAAAAATGCAAAACAATCTGAACCGAACGGAGACCAAAAATATTTTCAATTTTTACGACTATTCCACTCTCCAGATCTAGTTCCCTGCGGAAACTAGATTTTCTAAGGGGGGAGGGATGTTATGGCCCAATATGCGGAAGATTCTTCCAGCAGCCAAGTGTGCATTCTAGCGAAATAATCAGCAATTGCTAAACAATAACTTCGCATGGTATTGTTCTGCAACTGTCGGTTATTTTGCTGATTAGCCCAACAGCTGGCTGCGATGAGCGGCTAGTGAAACAATCGACGATTACGATAATAATTAACCTAGCATGGTAATTATTATGTAAGGCGATTGTTTACTACTATGCGACTCAGCTGCTGCAACCGGTAGAACAAACGGCAAGGTTGTTGTCGTTTGTTTACATCCGCGTTGCGAGTTAAAGTATACTTCCCAATATTGGAGCATAAAAGATCAACGACTGGTCTATCAAGTGCCTGTAATATTCTATTCTTCCAGTGAGCAGTCGCGTTGCATAGTCGTATCAAGTTTCCGTTCGGTGCGGAGTACATAGTAACTGTTAAGATAGGTCAAGTATTAGTAAATAAAGATTTATAACGTGCACGAAATTCGAGCGTTGTTTTATTCGAAGAAAGTTTTAACGCGGTTAATTATTGGGTTTTATTGATTGATAGCTTTTGGGACACGACAAGTGTAATAATTAATGTATTATGTAGTAAACTTAAAACACGGTTCCTTTTTAGCAGTTCTACAGGTAATTTAATTTTTTCTTATCTTTCGGATAGGTTCCAAAAGGTTGTGAATGCTTCCAGATATAGACCTACCTTCTCAAGTGTTCCACAGGGGTCAATTCTTGGACTGTTGCTTTTCTTATTATACATTAATGATTTACCTGAAGTAATCCGTTGTGGCAATATCCAGCTGTATGCCGATGAAGTTCAGCTTACTTCATCTGCTCCTGCTACTTGTATGAAAGATGTTGTAGAGCTGATGAGCTGTGAACTTGCAAGGGTGTCTCGCTGGGCTATTGAAAACAAACTTTTGTTGAATGCATCAAAATCCCAAGCAATCCTGATTTATCTAAAAAGCATCGACTTAAACAACATTCCCCCAATAAGACTAGGTGATGCCATCATACCTTACTCAGAATCTGTCAATAATCTTGGTGTTGTCTTCAATTGCACATTTACCTGGGACCTACAAACTAACAAACTGATAGGGAGTGTGGTACACTTCGCAAGCTGTGTTTTTTTGCAAAATTCACTCCACAGGATGTCCGAACTCGTTTGATTATCACTCTAGTTATATCGGTTATACTGAATGGTAGTGTAGTATACTGCAAGACCGACAATATTAGTAGAAGGAAATTAAATGTGGCTTTTAACTCCTGTGCGCGATACATTTTTAATCTAAGTCGTTTTTGATCATATTTCTATCCACGCTCGCAGCATTTTAAATTGTATTTTAGATAACTACCTTGATTATCATGTGACTATTATGCTCTTTAAGATAATTAGATCTCTTGCACCTGATTTCTTGTCCACTAAACTTCAGCAGCTCAGATCACCGAGAAACTGCCAACTTGTCATTCCTCGCAGTAATTGCAGAAAGAGCAATAGATCTTTTTTCGTTTACGGTGTCAGGATATGGAACTCCCTGCCGACCAGTATTAAGCAATCCGTAACTTCCAGCGATTTCAAAATTAATGCTTTCAATTTTTGCTCTGACCATGGCTGAGTATTTACACATCTTTGCTGCCATAAGCCTCTAACCAACATGCGCGATTTAATTTAATGCCTATCTTCAATGCTTTTTCATTTTTGTATCTTCTTTTTTTTTCTTTCTTTTTTCTTTTTTCACCTTTCTTTTTATTTGTTCTTTTCATACATATGTAATAATTTCTGTAATAATTGCCACAGCAAGTCATTTCACTTATTCAACTTACTTTTAATATTACTTTAATATATATATTTTTTTTACTTTCCTTCCTGGAGTTATTACATGCAAAAGAACGAAAGCTCATATGTAAATTTAATTAATTAATAAATTTGAATTTGAATTTGAATCATTACCATCAGGAGCATACGCACTGAGTCATTTATTTTTTTTTCCTTTCCAAAATTATTCTACACATATTTTAATTATTCCATCACAAAAACAAACAAAAGTCAAACAAAATTTAAAACATAAATAAAATTATTATGTTTTACATTAAATTTAACAAATACTTAATATCAATTTTATAAAAAAAATATATACATCATTTTGGTTAAAAATTACTTGCGTCACGAATACCTGCGAACAATTAGAAGAAACTCTTCCAAATCTTAGCACAGATGCGGGTAATGACAGCATGCCTAACATAATATCGGCCCCTCTGGTCGCAACTCAAAATACCAGCTTTCTGGAACAATAGGCCAGACCTATGGTTCCTTCAGGTGGAGTCAGAGTTTCGTGTCAAGGGCATTAGTTCTTCTAACACCAAATGCGATTATTTAGTCGCGTCTCTCCCGTCTGAAACAATGGAGATAGTTGCGGATGCATTATTAAATCCCCCAGCATAAGATAAATATAACAAATTAAAATCTCTTTTATTAACGCGTAGTAGAGATTCAGAGGAACAGATTAGGATTAGTCGTTGGCAGGTGGCAACAGCCTTGTAAATTCACGATTGCCGACAGAATATATGACTCAACAAACTCTGCAAAAATTTCGTCCATTCCCAAAATAGTTCAAATCACTTACTGAGCAGCTCGAATAATTACAACAGTTCTGCAGAGACTATGCAAGGTTTGGCCAATCGTATTCAGCTTCTTGAAATTCAACAATCCAGAGAAAAATATCGTTTTCCGAATAAAATCTCGTTCATATCCAGGTAACAATACGTGTTGGTTTCATAAATCATTTGGAAATAGAGCAAAAAAATGCGAACAGCCTTGCAGCCTTTATAAAAATCATAATTATCGAAATACAGCAAATAATCGTAATAGCACAAATAATTAACACTCAAAAAACTAAATTCTCCGATTTCGAGTGCGGCATCAACGTCGAATGAGTCTTTTTCGCCGTCTTTTTGTTAGCGATAGGTCCGCAAATAAATTTTTTCTCATCAACACAGGCGCGGATGTAACTATTATTCCCAAAAGTTTTAATGTTAATCATTTACGCAAAGCTGATTTGAATTTATTCTCAGCTAATGGTACCCCCATGTCTACATACGGTACACAAGAACTCTCTTTAGACCTGAACTTACGTCGTAATTTCATACTTTTATCATTGCATCTGTAGGTTATCAAATAATGGGAGCAGATTTGTTGTAGTCTACTTATAGCCCTGCGCAAAAAAAAACTCATAGATAAAACCAATACAGTTTCAGTTAACTGCATTACTCGCAGTATTAAGTCAGGTTCCGCTTAACTTTTTAGCTTAAACGATGAATTCGGACGCATTTTACCCGAATTCGCATCTCTTAAGATACCTCCAGATTTCAATTTGCCCATAGATCACAGCGTCGTTCACAGAATAAAAACTGAAGGACAACTTCCATCCGCCCGACCAAGAAGGTTGAATTCTGAAAAATTCAACATAGCAAAATAGGAATTTGAGCTCTTGGTTAATCTCGGCACATGTCGCCCATCATCATTTCATGTACCTTCTTCACTACCTTTAGTTCCAAAAAAGAGTAATTTTGATTGGAGACCTTGTGGAGGTTTTCGTCAGTTAAACGCTGCTACTATCTTTGATAAATACCCCCTTCCCAATATGCAAGATTTATCTATCAATCTTAATAGTTGCAATATATTTTCCAAAATAGATCTAGTCATAGCTTATCATCAGATCCCGGTTGCCTCTGACGACGTCTACAAAACAGCAGTGATAAGGCCTATTGGATTGTGTGAGTCCTGCGTATGCCTTTTGGCGTAAAAAACGGAGCCCAAATATTCCAACGTTTCATGAATGAAGTACTTTCTATTCTTCATTTGGCTTTCACGATGACATTTTGGTCGGAAGGATGTCTGCTCAGGAGCACAAGGAACATCTCAGGCTTTTCTTCACAAGACTGCAAAAGTACGGTTTCAATGTAAACCCTCCAAATGCATTTTTGGTGCAAAGAAACAGATTTCTTAGGGAATAGAATCACAGCAAAAGGCTTAGCACCCTCTGAAAGTAGAATTACTGCTATCAAAAATTTTCCTTCACCCAACACAACAAAAAAAACTACAACATTTCCTAGGTACGATCAATTTCTACCATCGACTCATACCTAACGCAGCTTAAATCAGGCCCTCTGTACAATCTTCTCAAAAATTTAAATGAAAAGACACTCTCAAATAAAAATTTGAATGGTTCGATGAGCATGAAAATTGTTTTCAAAGTTTGAAAAGTAGTTTACAGATCTTTATCGCGCTTGTACATCCGATTGCAAACGCTAAACTCAGGATATGGGTGGATGCTCATGTGATACAGTTGGCGCCGTTTTCCAACAAGTAAATCAAGGGCATGAGAAACCGCTAAGTTTCTTTTCGAAAAGATTAAACCCAACGAAAAAGAAATACTCTACTCCTAGCTATCTTTCTGTCGGTAAAACATTTCAAACATTTCATCGAAAGTAAAGATTTGTCAGTGTATACTAACCATAAGCCACTAATCAATGTACTGATGTCAAAAAAGAAAAGTCGCCACGGCAAACTAATTAACTGGATTTTATATCACGATTTACCACTGACATTAGATACATTACAGGCCTCAAAACATTGTACCGGATACACTTTCTAGATCGCACATCGATCCCATTGGTGCTCTTAACGTAGGCACTCTCGCTGATGAACGAGAAAAAGACGACACATTTAAACGCATCGGCAAGCCTTTAGAAAATCGGTAACTATGGTGTGAAACAAGCACTGGTGTCAATAGATCCTACATTCTCAAAACTGTTCGTTCCCCGTAACACATTTGATAACTTACACAATATCGCTCGTGCTGGCATACGAGCAACAAGAAAACTTATCGCTTCACGATATCTTTGGCCAAGAATGAACAATGAATTGAATCTGTGAGCCAAGTCTTGCTTCTCCTGCCAAAAAGCAAAATGTACACCATAAAACTTTTTCTGCACATGGCACCATCTACATCCCTTCCGATAGATTCCAACATGTTCACAGAGACATAGTGGGACCTCTTCCCCTTTCAAATGGGCACACCTATATACTGACAATAAAAGACAGCTTCAGTCACTGGCCCGAAGCCATACAACTGCGAGATATAAACACATCTTCGGTTGTAAACGCTTTTATACGTCACTGGATCTCATTATACGGGGTATATAGAACCATTACGGCAGACCAAGGTACTCAATTCGAATCCTAATTATTCAAAGAGCTTTCCACCCTATTCGACAATCAGCGAATACGTACCACTACATACCATCCACAATCAAAAGGATCTGTTGAAAGATTCCATAGGCATAAAGCAGATATCCGAGCCAAAAATGAACCAAAAAATTTGTATTGCAACATCCCCTGGATTCTTTTAGGCATTAAATCAGCTATCATGGAAGATTATGGACTAGCACCTGTTCAGCTTTTATACGGTCAAGCACTATGTCTACCAGGAGAGCTAATTGCCTCAGACACTCCTGCGAATTACAAAATAACAACAGCTCTAGCATAAAATTCGATTCTAAAAATCAGACCTCACAAAATACGAAGCCATAAACAAAACAATATTTTTGCTTCTAATGATTTACAAATATGTTCTCAGGTATTTGTAAAGGAAGCTTTATTCAAGAGCAGCCTTGTTCCACCATACTCAGGATCTTTTCTAATAATATCCAAACAGGATAAAGTATATAAAGTTCTCAAAAACGGAAAGGAAGAATTAATAAATATCGATAGACTGAAACCAGCATATTTACTAGAACCAAATATATCCACTTCTAACACTATTAATAGGTTATAATTTAAACACATCATCAACATAACGATACCAACATAAAATTTTATTAACTAAATCAAAATTTTTATTAAAAATGTTCTGTTCTATGAAGTCCATGTAGAATTTAGCCACGGCTAAGCCTTCTGTTTGGGTATAGAACTTGTCATTAAAGTAAGAGTAATCGTGATTTAAGCACGTATTCAAAGATGAACAGATCATTTTTAATAAAAGCTGTGATTTAGTTAATGCAATTTATGTTGTAATTCTTATGTTGATGATGTGTTCTGTGTATTTTAAATAAATTAGATGACAATATTAAATTTACACTAGAATATGGAGGTACAAAATTAAACTTTCTAGATATCACAATATCAATAAAAAAAAAAAATTGACTGCCAAATATATCGCAAACCAACTTTTACTGACACTGTAATTCTATTTTCTTTTAATCATCCACTTAACATTAAGAGTTCTGCATTCCATTCTATGATTGACAGATTAGTTAATATTTATTTACGTGTGATCAACTTTAAGAAAGAACTTAATTTAATTATTAAAATAGCAACCTGTAATGGTTATTCCAAAAGTTTCATATACAAGATATTAAAACAAAAATCTAGAACATTTATCAAATCATAATGTTCAACCGGCTTATTCCACTAATACAACACTGCGTCAATTATTAATAAGTAATAAAAAAAAGCCTACAATGGTGGGTATTAAAAAAAATTGGGTATGTAGTATAAGTTGCAACGATTGTGAAGCGATCTATATAGGTAAAACTAAGAGGTCACTAAAAAACAGATTTTCGGAACACGTCTCTGCAATAGGGCAACGTCTAGGATACACTTAATCGACCTAGGTCACACTACATCAATCGGCAATGTAAAATTATTACGTAATTTATGTGGAGGTAAAGTTCTAGACAGGTATGAGATATTAAAAATTAAAAATTGGCTAATGATCAGCTAGATTTCCGTAACAACAGCCCTTTAATTAAAACAAATTTTATAATGAAATAAAAATCACGATACTTACACTGACTTAAAATGATATTGTAATACCACTTATGTATATGTATGTGTGTATAAAAGATAACTGTCGGTTTTAATTTTAATTTATGCTGAGTCAGTCTCATAATTTTTGCAAGTGGTTGAGGATGCCTAAATAGGGTGAAACGCGTCGCAAAACTTTAATTAATTATTAAAATGAAAAAATTATTGTGGAAGGGTAACAAGTGTTTCATATTTTAACATATTTAATACACTTAAGAAATGATTGAAATGATGAACTATACCTATTCATATTAATTAAGGGTTACTTGCAGAACTATTATTAATTTTCAAAAATCGAATTTCTATTAATTTTTTTTTTTTTTATTTAATTAACAAAAACAAACAAAAACTTTTCAATAAGGGGGAGTGATGTGCCGGCATGAAAAACATTCACGTAGCAGTACGTGCAAAAACATAACATGTGTTAATGCGAACCACGCGTAACATACAACCCTGGACGATGGAGCCATTAAGCACCATGACAAGAACATGAAGCAGCGAATGAGAAGTGAAGAAATTATAAAGTTCTCTCTGCTGTCTGACTTGCCGTGGTGCACACCTCTACAAATTTTGTCTCGTGCCGTTTTAAATATAAGCTCATACAGTTTATAATTAATGTTGATTAAACCCGTTGAAATAGTATAAAGTTATGCTTTGGAATAAGTATTCATTTCTTTGCGAGGATCAGCAAGTGTCGAAATTACTAAAGCCACAACAACCACTCAAGAATGCCTGCTCGCCTTGGTAAACTTAGGTATCAACATAGAAAACTGGGATCCAATTTTACTCCACATCCTAATGAAAAAGTTGGATAGATCAACACATACATTGTGGGAGCAATCTTTAAGTAAACCCAGATCACTTCAGTCACTGAAGGAGTTTTTTCACTTCTTAGAAAACCACTTCCAATCCTTGGAAGCACTGGGAAATACAAATAGAGTAGAAGGTAAAAGGGTACACACCCAGAGTGCCCTGACTACATCGGCCAAGATAGGTGACCTAAACCTATAACTACTGAGGAGTATATAAGGAGAAATGTCAAAAGGAAAGTTATAATTGAAGAGCAACAACAACCAATTATGAAAAAAAGTCAAAGAAGAGGAAAAGCTGTGAAAATCAGACAGCAATTGGCGGAGCTATATAGGATTATCTCAATAACAACGGACAAAAGATTTAAAATTCAATTCATCAACAAGACCCAGGCCAGGAGTTAAAATGGGAAAGACGCACCCAAAAGAAGAAATAATAATTGCGCAAACAGCCAGCACAAGCAACAGCATCTGCATCAATAACACATATACATACCAACAGCAATAGGCATACTTGTAGTAGTTTTAATTTTGATTGCGCTAGTTTATCTTATGAAGAAATATTTTAAGAAAGCAATAAGTAAGCCAGTTTTAAAGACTTCAGTGCTGACAAAGTTTAGATTAAATATGTCGTAATCATAAAACAAATAAAAAAAAATTAGAATGATCGAAAAAAATTTCACTTTTGTTGGATCTTACGATTTTTAAGGATAGATGCGAAAATATAATAAACGAACTAGCAAAAATTTTGGAAACATTTACAAAAAATCCGTTAAGAGAATTCTCAACAAGAAATTTGTTAGAGAAAAATAGCGTATGCATGATATTGAGATAGGAATTCCAAGAAGAAATAAATAAAGTGGAAAAAGCACTAGTAGAGAATTTAAAAGTCCGTTTCAACAGTAATTATAGAAATATAGATGAAAAAAGTAAAATGGTTTTAGAAGCACAATCCCATGACTCTGAAGACGTACGAGAAAATCATATTAACAATGAAATGTTATTGTGATTTGGCATTAGCTATAAAGATTATACTAGCCTCTACTGGGGAAGAAAAGAAACTGGAAGAGCCTTATGTAACTTTACAAAAAGGCACTCAAAGCTAAAGCCATTACAAACATAATAACTTTCGTTTGGTGCACTAGATTGGCGAGTAGAGTCACAAATAAATTGACCCACTACATCAAGACCAAAAACAATTGAGGATTTAAAAAGACATTAAAACAAAATTATACAAATCTAAAAATACTTCACAAAATTTACATCAACAGAAAGCAACATGTAGGCAGTCAGAATGATTGTAAAAGACTTCTCAGACAAAATATTTGATCTTGTCGTTGAACTAAAGAAGATCCAAATAACAGAACTAGTAGAAGAAGCGAAGAAGTCATAAGTAAATTAAATAAGAAAATTGGACTAAATGCATTCCAAAATGGATTACATGTATCAACAAATCCGACAAAACTAGCTGCACAGCAAAAAAAGCTAAATGAAGCCATCGGACTAGCGAATCAAATTGAGAAACCATTTACTCAGGAAACGATAATTTTGCAAATAAGTGGTAATCATCAGTCACATTGGCAACAGCGGAATAATTACCACAGACAATATGGAGCAAACACTCATAACTGGAATAAAATCAATTCCAGAGATTCTAACTGGAGAAATAATAATAGTAACAATAGTTACCCTAGACAAAATTGGCAGAAAAATAGAAACCAAAACATGAATTAGAATGGTACTTTCAGGAGAGGTTTCTTCAGGAATACAGCGATTCTGCAAGGCCAGGTCAAGAATGACCAATAATAGATTAAATGAGTCATACAAGTATGTACAGCATGAGTAACCACGCCACAAATTTATAACACTGCAAGAGAAAAATAAACACAAATTTAAATTCTCTCTAGGTAGTACAGAATTAAAATTAAATTATGAGGACAATAGTACGATATTAAGCACAAATTTCACAAATTTCATTATCGAAGACAGCGTCATATGCAGGGAAGAAATACAGGAAGGAGTTTTTCTAAGCAGTTCAATTGTACCTGCAAAAAATATTGCACATATAAAATTGCTAGTCACAAAAGCCACAGGAGTCTTGATAAAACCATTCTAGCCAATAGTGCATGCACTACGTGAATATAACGTTGTTTATATGAGTACAAAGAAAAAAAATCTAAAGACAGAATTCAAAAGCTGCTAACTGGAAGGCATGGAAGAAAAAGCCAAAGAATCCATAATAGTAATATGCAAAAGCTATCAGCTAGAGGATGAGAAACTATCAACAAATAGCTACTACAAGCAACGCATAGCAACAGTGGACGAAAACCCAGTCTACATAAGAACTACATGCTAGCACATTCGCAAATCGATCAAATCAATAAACAAGTTGACAAATTAGTTCATAGAAAGTGACATAATTGAACCATCAGAAAGCCCATACAATTCACCGCAATTGATTGTTCCAAAGAAGTTAGAATAAGGAATGAAATGCGGACTAGTAATAGACTTCAGACAGCTCAACCAAAAAGTAGTGAATGATAGGTACTAACACGTTTAGAGGACGTAATAGACCATCTTGGAAGAGCTAAATACTTCTCAACCCTAGACATGACAAGTACATTCCATCAAATTGAACTCGAAAAGTACTCAAGACATCGTCGGCCTAAAATGAAAGAGTTCTAACTGCCAAAAAGAAAAATGATCTGTACAGCCGTTACTACTCCAATTAACGCGGTGAAACTTCTGCTATGATTTTATATTAGTTATAAGATCAAGATTATTAAGAAAAATTGAAAAAATTCTTAAGATATTCTAGTTATATGGAATTTTTTTTGTAGTTAGAACTTTCTAACATTGCAAATAATTTATAAACTGCAATGCAAGGTTTCTGTTGTCACATAAAACTTTGTCCCATAAAATAGCGTCTTCTGATACAATAAAATTGACTTACTTATGGTAATGAAAAAGTTCCAACTGGCATTAAAATCTGTGGAAACCAGCTATAATATTATACGCTACTGTCTGTATTTGTTTTATACATAACAACTGCTTTAAGAAGTTTTAGTTGTGTCAAGAAAGACATAAACATAACTTTTATTCATAAAAATAACATTTCTTCATAAAAAAGAATAAAAATATAATATTTCACATATTATGGTATAAAATAATAATAATTTCAATACTATTTTGTAGTACTCTTCATCTACCTTCGGCATAAATTTTAGCATTTGTTTAATATCTTCTTTTTTTTTCATTCTAAATATAGTTTTGTTTTTTTAGAAACGGTATTTTCGTTATAAATACAGCTACATCATTTAATTCAGTTTTATATTTTGAGCGAGCACTTCTGTCTGTTGGCCTCAAGCTTACAGTTATAAAATCATTAGTGTAATTGGTTTTGTATTGAACTTCAAATAAAGCAGGTTTATTGAATTTAATGACACATTTTTAAAATGAAGCAATTTTGTACTGGCACTAAAGTCTTTGAAATCATGTTCTTTCAATTGCAGTATTCGGAAGGGATGTTTTCGGCTCACTGTTTTCAGTAACCTAATCAGACCTATAGGGGAATAGTATTACTCATGCTTCAAATCTCCTTCAATCTGAGAGTGCACATTGTGCATCTCTTGTATACAGGAATGGCCAGGTACAGAGTACTTCATTGTCACCGATTGTAGAGTACATTTAAAATGGCACTGGAAATTATTGAGTTGCGATTTTGGGGTACGCAGTAATCACTCCAAGTAATCAAGTGGTCAATTTCGATTTCCTCTAGAACTTTCGCCAAAATTTTTTTAAATGCACTAGCTATATCAGAACCTGCTCTACCTGACATAGCTTCAGTCCACAAAACACAATAAACCGTTTTGGTTGTTGATATATACCCTAGATGAATGCCGTATGTAATTTTGTATGGGCACCTCTCCCTGCAAGTATGATTATTGCAGTGTTTTTTCGTATATATTTCTAAAACGTCAGACAGTAAAAATGGTTATAACCACTTTCACATTAAAACCGTCTAGGACTGATCGTTTGCACAGTATACGTAAAGTTGACCGATTTAGTTCATTTTTGTAAACACCATGCACCCAATTTCAGCTCTTGATGCGTTGCAGGTTGTGTCCCAAATATGTATATAGTGAAAAACGAAATTTTTGTATGACAGCCTTTCGAAGGAGTTGCCCCATTTGTATCATTTTCGAATTTAATTCTACTTTTATTTATAAAGCCCGTCTACAAAATTTCAGCTCTCTAAGAATTAATAATATAAGATCATCATGATAGTATACACGGAACACACGTTGGAATAAAATGTTGTATAAATAAAATAGAGCATTGATATAGCCAGAAAAATTGCAAGACATTCGCAAGAAATTAAGTGCAAAAGTACACGAATGAACCTCTCGTAATAACTGCTACACCAACTAATAGTTTTGAGGTGATAACAATTGACACCGTGCGAGCACTAAGAATGTCAAATGGATACAGATATACATATACTGGCAGATATATACCTGCAAAGGTATACAAAGTTAGTTAGTTTACTACTAATATAATTAAAAAAAACTAAATTGGAAATGCAGCGCTTTGAATGTTGCCTCTGGAAATAACGGCTTTTGATTTAAACTTTGGTGGAAATGACGAGTTTTGGAAATTAAGTGGGTAAAAAGGAAAAGAAAAGACTTCACAATGTCGATAAACATTTAAAATAAAACAGGACTTAAACGCTTATATGTATTTATTTCTTCCATGAATTCACAGCATTCTTCCCCATCTTCACTATTATTATTCACAGTTTCGTCTGAATGCGTGTGGTTCGCGATTATATTTATGTAATACCAACTCTAAATGCTGTAGGGTCCTCCAGTCATCTCCAAGTGTTTTTTGAGCAAATTATCAACATTCTTTATTTTGGCAGATTTCATTAATACGCTGGTGGATATTGTTTGGGGGTTCACGTCAGCCATCTGTTTTCCTACTGATTTTTCCATCCCAATGCCTGACTTGTATGACAGTTCTACTCGAATATTGACTGTGGATTTTCGTTTGGTTAGATAAAATCTTTTCGTAGCTTTAAACTTGAAATGCCTTTTCCAGTTTCCTTAAAAAAGTTTGAGCACTCAGTTTTCCAGTACATTTCTGGACATTCCGGTGAGCCCAGATGCACTACGGTTCCATGATTCCTTTAGATGTCCATATACTCATATACTGATATAATAGTATCTTTACATTTCACATATTTTTCAATTTTCGCCAAAACTCTATCGAGAGGTAAAAGGAATGACCGACAAATGGAAATATTACTTCAATGTGTGTTATATTTCTTGGAGATTTTTGATTAGCCAATAAGCCAGGATAAACATTAAAAATGAATTTTTGTTCTGGTCACCACAACCGTCTGCAAACAGTCTGATGCTTTTTATTCCACATAAATTTGAAAGATATAACCGGATATTATTTCATTGGATCCTTTCAACCGTACATGATCTTGTCAAACGTTAAGAAAAACATTTTGTTTAGTCACAGCCTCCTTCGAAGATCCTTTAATTACCCCAAAATTATAAAAATTGATTTGACGGCTATAGTAGCTTGCCTGATACTGCACCTCCGGCAAAACCTTATTTTTCTGGCAATCAAATGCTATCTCGGGTTTTGCTCCTTCAAAAGGCTATAGATGGCCTTAGCACGACATTTGTGAACAATACTTCCCGTCAACAAGGATTGTTTCCTCTAGATGTTTCTTTGTAGTTTTATTCAAACAACAAAAAGATTTGAAACTTAGATTGTAATTTGTATTGAATTCAAATCTAAAATAATTCCTTGTAACTTTCAAATCCGAATCAAACATTTCATGGTATACAATTTATTTACTGTTAAGTCCCCAAGTAAATATTGACACACTATTGCAGCAATAGTGAACTTCCAGGAATGGAATTTAAACTGTTTTATAAATCGGATAACGGATTCTTTCTTTCCTTCGTACTTTAAAGATAGTATGTCACCACCACGACGTTCAGCAGATGCTTGTCGCATTAGCAAATGACGTTTACAGACGCGTTGAACTCTATCTTTCCCGACATTTAATATTTCGCAGAATGCTTTTAGGAAAACTCTTAATAGTTTTCGGTTCCTCGGTCTGATAAAAATTTTCGGCAGAATATCTATAAAAGCATTCATAAGCCACTAAAATATTATCATACTCAGTCTTACCTTTTCTTTTTAGCAATTTCACGCATTGAACAGTTTGATCTCCTTAGCCTTTTCCTCGCTTGATAGTTTTCAACTAAAACCGGATATTGTTCCGACTCCATTGCCATTAAGTTCTAAATAATATTCAGAAAAAGCAACAACCTTACGCAAGCACTAGTAAGAGTAACACACGTCTGCTCAATACAGCAGAAACGTACCCGACTACAAGGAAAAAGACCAGCCTTGCTACTTCCAATTAATGACCAGTTTTGAAACCCACAGCTTTTGGAAAAGGCGACATTTTGATACTTAGTTCAATTTTAATTAAAAGTTTATCTAGGGAAAGAACTGTTACTGTCGGAAAATATTTTCAGCTGCGAACAGATCTCCATTTAGCCAATCGGTTGACACACTATATTAATTTTTTCTATTTTCTGAAAAAGACCGACGTTTGTATCTTATAGACACAAGTACAAACATAGTGAAATCCAAGTGCGAAGAAATGTAAGTCAACATCTTCTGTGACTGCACTAGAGTGTCACAAAATATCAGTTTACGCGTTAGGCTAATTGACCGATTCGAAGTGACCGTAGTCAAAATGTTTAATTTATTATGCAAGATGCTTTCTTTCTTCATCGTTTGGTAAACTTTTTCTGATGTTCTGGTCAATTTGTGTTTGGAAATTCAAGGGAAAATTTTGTATAAATTAAAATCGAATATACAAGAAAAGCGCAGTTCAAACTCGACAGTCAAGTTATCCGTTTAATTTTATCTTCCAAGCTGCTCTATTAAGCAAGAGGAATAATACCCTAGACAGACACATAGCACGATCTAATGAATCATTAGTACTAACTATTCATTAAAATGCCACTAACTATTCATTAAAGTGACACTACGAAATTTCAGAAGTGCATTCATCTAGGGTAAAATAAGAATTGGTCTTCTAACTTTTTTACTTGTTAATATAATGTTTTTCTCATTTGTAAACTGTTAAATTGAAAAATAAAATAAATAAAACCAAAGTTTATCGCGTTAATTCGATTCTTGATTCTTTAATGTCATAAGTATATCAAAACCAGTTTGACAGTACAACTTAATTAGAACTGGCTGTGTGTCGGCAGTTTATAATGAATCATTATGGAATAATGAGTCGTTAGTTATTTCTTCAGTAAGAGCGCTGCGTGTCTAGGGCATACACCCCAATTGGCGATTAGAGCCGGGGAATAATATTTAAAGATCAATTGGCCAACAGAGCCAGGTATTCGGCGTAAGATTTAATACCTACGGCTCTATAGCCATATATGTATAGAGAGGCAAGTGAATCTTTTGATTCCATTAAGGTATAAAAATAGTAAAACAAAAATGAATTCGTCACGCAAAAGCGAACTTACTACATTACACTAGAAAACGATTTACCCGCTGAAGTATTTTCGAAACAATTGCTGAATATTGGTAATGGAAAAATGATTTTATTTAGAATACGCCGAAAATTTCTGCAACATTATTGATCCGAAAAATTAATTAATAGAAAGTGTATTAAATATACGAGACAATTATCGTAACCATCAATGGCTCAGTGAACGACATATTTTGGCTACTTAAACGAGGTTGTTGTTGACGAAATCAACTTCAAAATACAAAAAATCTTTCCTTTCGAATTAATTTCGTTTCACTCAATCGACACAGTGGTAGATGAAAATGAACTGAACTCTTGAATTTACTCGATTTACCAGGACTTTCTCCACGTAAATTACGTTTGAAAATTGGTCCACCCATAATTTTGTTTCGAAACTTTAATGCTCCCAGACCTTGCAATGGAACGTGATTAGTTATTAAAAAAACTTATGGGAATGTCATTGAAGACACCATATGAAACGGGTAGTTCAGAGGAGACAATGTTTTACTGCCACGAATTCCAATTATATCCACAGATGCACCAAAATTCAGTTCAATTATTGACAATTTCCCATACTTTTAGCATTTGCGAACCATAAATAAGTCTAAAGGAAAAACAATGACCAAATATGCGGATTAGATTTATAAAATCCAATTTTTCCTCACGGATATTTATATGTTGCGTATTCACTTGTTCGAAAACCAACAAACCTATTTATCTATATACCTTATGGACTTAAAAAACATATTTTTCATGATTTAGTGTTAAGATAAACAGAAAATAAATAATATAACGTTATAATGTACTTAAAGTTTCATACTTAAATGAAAATGTTTATAATATGAAATAGATGTATTTATCCGTAACATATTTTCCATCACATCATTATAGTGAACGTGGAAGCACCTTGAATATTTATTTCCAATATTTAGCTACCAAAATATTGATTTGAGATTTTAATTTATAATGATACTCTGTTTTCAATCTATACTTGTTGAAATTACTTTTAAATATGTCAATTTTTATGTCCCATATTTAAATCTAGGATTTTATTTTCAAAATTCAATGTACGAACTTTAAGTTTGAATTGTCATCAATCAATGTTCAGTTTTAAACATCAAGCAGTTTATTTTTCTTCATTCTAATTACAGTTGAGTGCGTGGAGACAACTTGGTCGGACATTACCCCGTCTAGTTCAGTTTATGTGCAATCTTTAAATGCAGTTTTTTATGTGTTGTGCCTACAAAACAAAACATTTTTTAGTCTGCCAAGCTAATTATTAATAATCATATAATCCGGCGCGCTGCAAATAATTTAATAAAAATTTATAATCAAGTGAAGGGCTTTTCTACGCCCTATCATCATCCAGCCAGCTGCACAGCTGCTGTTGTGTATCATTCTTTTTGGTTTTCTGTTTTTGCCTTAGGCATACAGAATTTCATTTTAGATTTCTGCAACAATTGCGGATTAGGTGCAAATAGTGTTTTGGTGTACAGCCACCTTTCATAAAAAAAATCCGGCAATTCTTGCGCTCAGCGAAACCAAGGTCGTTTCTGATGCTTAAGGGACATTCCTCCACCAATCCAGAGCTTAATTACATTTGGATTCGGTTTAAACTACTCAGGCACATCATATACTTATGTTTCCTGTATCGCAGCCTAAATATGTCTGATGACCACACGATATCCATTTTTGACAATATTTCTAACAATATTGATCATCTGCTTTCTGTCCCCTCTCTTAGTAATATTCTTAGTCCTGGCATACGTGAACACATTTCGTATTCATACAGTAAACAGAAACAGAAAAATCGCTCTTGGTTTAATGATAAGTGCAACCAAGCTATAAGTGCTAAGTAGCCTGCTTTTCACACATATCAATTGCATCCATGTCCAGAGCTGAAACAAGTCTATAAAACTGCACGGAACACCTGCATGTCCATTACCCAGAGAGAGAAATTTCTTTTTGACCAAAATATTAGTCAAACAACCTTGGCAAGCCGTAAAAGTAGCAAAGGTTTCTGCTCTCTTGTCAAACCATTAGGAACAACTTCACTGCTTAACAATGTTGAAGTCGTAGTTGACTCCCTGGATAAAGCTAATATTTTGGCTGCTAGATGCGGTTCAAATTCTCGTCTTCCACCCACTTCACAGACGCCTGATTTGCATCTCCCATGTGGATGTGCACAAGAGCCAATAAACAGTCGTACTAGACAGGTATTCAAGGTCCTTAAGAAGATCGACATATCCAATGCAGCGGGCTTCTGATGGGTTCTCACCCCTATTAATTAAAAGCTGGGCCTCATACTTGGCTAAGCCTCTCTTTAACCCTAATCATATCAAGGTGTGACTTCGGGTCACATTTTAGATTTTACGTTAATATCCTAGACACACAGCACGATCTAATTAATCATTTGTACTAACTACTCATTAAAATGCCGTGTGTCACATAGTACACGTCATTATGGCTCGAAAATCAGATGATATGGAAGTACACTAATGAAGTGTTTTCTTCCTTCAGTATAGCTAGAAGGAGGAAAAATGTGCTAGTTTTGGCATATAATATAAATGTAGAACTCCGCTGTGCATTTGTCGATTTGAAAAATAAAAAGAAGAAATGTAAATCACTAACTTATTCTTTTTAATATAATGTTTTTCTCATTTGTAAATTGTTAAATTGAAAAATAAAATAAATAAAAACAAAGTTTATCGCGTTAATTCGATCCATATCGCTTCTTTAATGTCATAAGCTTATCAACACCAGTTTGACAGTACAACTTAATTAAAGAAATGGCTATGTGTCTGCAGTTTATAATGAATCGTTATAGACTAATGAGTCGTGAGTTATTTCTTCATTAAGAACGCTGTGTGTCTAGGACATAACATTGCTATAAAGCCTAAAATAAACGTTTATGTAAATCGAATTCTATGCCGAATGATTATTATAAAAAAAAAGAGCAAAGAGCTTTTTTTAATCACAATACATCTTCATAAAATATTAATTTAAAATATTACGAAAAATCCTACTACGTTATGACTCACAGTCACATTTTTGTAAATAATAGGATAATCGAAAAATATAATAAATGTGTTATTTTTTCTTTGTTTAATCATTGACAGCCCTTTCATTACATTTACATACCCAAACAGTGAAATTTTGCGTTAGAGGACTCGAAAATTAGCATTGGTCACTAAATGGATATATGAGATATTTTTGGGTACAAACACATTAGCGACTGCTGGATTGGTTCTCGCTGTCTTGCGCATACTGCTTCACTTTCAGTCTAATTTAGATAGTTTAATGAATATAATTCTTTTTTTGTTTTATTGTTTTTAATAACTTCAGTTTCTGTTATAATAATAAATGAATTTCTGTAAATGTTCTGTTTTCTTTCTGTAAATAATTGTATTTCTCAAGTGTGACTGAAAATCACATCGTGGTAGGATTTGTTACAAAATGTTATAAAATATCGTGGCATGGTTAGGGTTAAACTATTCTGTTTGGCTTATTAGACAAGAATTTTTCCAACTTCTTGGTAACAAGTTCAGCCTATTCCCAAAAAAAGGAGAGGGTAGTGATCCCATAAATTATGGGCCAAGTGCAATCACTTCGATCCTTAAGAAGGTTTTATGACGTATCTGGAGCAATCACTTCGATCCTTACGAAGGTTTTATGACGTATCTGGAAACAAATCTACTCCTCAACGATCGCCAATATGGCTTTCGGACTGGACGCTCATCTGAAGATTTGCTGACTTTTCTTACGGAACGTTGAAACCGTAGTCTTCACAATTTTGGTGAGTCGTAAATCATTGCTCTGGATATTTCAAAGGTTTTGATAGAGTCTGACATCCTGCGTTTTTAGTCAAATTTAAAGCACTTGGTCCTTTCCCTCCTCTTATTTATGGATTTAAAGTTGTATGTCTGGTCGCCCAATTACTGTATTAGATGGCGTTACATCTGAACCTCACCCTATAAATGCCGGTGTGCCCCACGGCTCTGTTTTTCTTTCTGACTCTCTTTTAAATGTTCATTAGTGAGCTACTTCCCCTTACTTTCAATCCCATCCATACCTTTGCTGATGACAGTACTTTTGATTTCACTTACGCCTATGATCATCTTGCGGTCACCGGAGGGAATGCCACATGTATCAAACAAGACTGCATGACTAGATCATTGGATGACGATCTTTATATTACTCTTGTTTGGGGCAAAGCGAATCGCGTCGAATTCAATGCATCTAAGACCCAAAGCTATTTCATCTCTTTAAAATAAAGTCACCTTTTAATCACTCCAATTTCATTTGATGAGACTTTAATTTCAAATTCACCGTCACTTAGTATTCTCGGCATTAACATTTCCAGTAAATTAAGCTAGACCACATCTTCTCTGTTGCCACAGAAGCATCCAAAAGTCTTGGATTTCTGAAAAGGTGTAAGAAATATTTCAGCCCATCAAGTCTAGCGCTCCTCTACAAGTCCTATAACAGACCTAGAATGGAATACAATTCTTACATCTGGGCCGAGGTTGTCGTTCAGCCTTAGCTTCATAGGATATTCTCCAAAAGAGAGCCATTAAGCTCATTGGCGATTTAGCAATAACTTGTCATATCGAGACTTGAGCACCACCGCAATGTTGGACGTGTTTAGCTCCTTTATTGCTACATGCATGGCTAATGTTCCGATTGTTCCGATCAACTATATAGTCTGATCTGTTGTAGATTAATTCCTACACGCAATACTCGTGCTGCAAGCCACGCATATCATCTCACCCTTCAAAATACTTTCGGCCGTACAGTAAAATTCAGTGATGCTTTCTTTTCCCGAACTGTGGGAATCTGGAACAGTCTACCATCTTCTGCTTTTTCTCGGGTGTATAATCTGCAAAGATTCAAGAGTGATATACATCGGCACCTCTGCCACTTTCCTCCTTTCCCCTAATAATTTCCCTATCTCCTTTCTGGCTTAATAATATCTATGTAAAAAAAAAACCCCACCCTTCTGGAAGCTTGATTATTGGCGCGCCATTTTTTGGTCCCCTTGCCTGTCCACCAAACGCGCCAACGACCTCTCATGTTCAGACTTTAACCAAACCAAACTCATCGGGTCATCTACCGGAAAGAACAGAGCAACGTCTGCCGGTCCAGTTAGTAAGGAATAAAATGTAATTTATATATTGTTAAAAAGTTCAATAAAATAAAACCTATAAATATAAAATAATTAAATATGAACTTGATTCCTCCAACCACGCACTCGGTAAATAGTGAGATATCTTAACATATGCGTTGAAACAATATGTTTATTTTTACAGTACGCGTAACAAAATTAGTCCGCTTTTGGTTGCGTATAAAGAGACAGTAACAACTAATTCTGATAACTTTAATTCCAAAATGATTATACCAATGAGCGATGGAAGTACATTATACTAAGCATGTGCCATGTGGTATAGTTCTAAAAGAACGATATTGGATATTTTTGGGAGTTATACTTAGAGGATGCTCGAATATATTCAACACATTATTCGTAGGCACGGCGGCAGTTGTGGAAATTCTCATGGGCATGAGCGGAGGATACAGCCAAAACAACTACTGCAATTAATTTCATATGTAAGCTGCTCACAGGTCGAACTAACAAACGGGCCAATTGACAATATTTCTAACAATATTGATCATCTGCTTTCTGTCCCCTCTCTTAGTAATATTCTTAGTCCTGGCATACGTGAACACATTTCGTATTCATACAGTAAACAGTAACAGAAAAATCGCTCTTGGTTTAATGATAAGTGCAACCAAGCTATAAGTGCTAAGTAGCCTGCTTTTTACACATATCAATTGCATCCATGTCCAGAGCTGAAACAAGTCTATAAAACTGCACGGAACACCTGCATGTCCATTACCCAGAGAGAGAAATTTCTTTTTGACCAAAATATTAGTCAAACAACCTTGGCAAGCCGTAAAAGTAGCAAAGGTTTCTGCTCTCTTGTCAAACCATTAGGAACAACTTCACTGCTTAACAATGTTGAAGTCGTAGTTGACTCCCTGGATAAAGCTAATATTTTGGCTGCTAGATGCGGTTCAAATTCTCGTCTTCCACCCACTTCACAGACGCCTGATTTGCATCTCCCATGTGGATGTGCACAAGAGCCAATAAACAGTCGTACTAGACAGGTATTCAAGGTCCTTAAGAAGATCGACATATCCAATGCAGCGGGCTTCTGATGGGTTCTCACCCCTATTAATTAAAAGCTGGGCCTCATACTTGGCTAAGCCTCTCTTTAACCCTAATCATATCAAGGTGTGACTTCGGGTCACATTTTAGATTTTACGTTAATATCCTAGACACACAGCACGATCTAATTAATCATTTGTACTAACTACTCATTAAAATGCCGTGTGTCACATAGTACACGTCATTATGGCTCGAAAATCAGATGATATGGAAGTACACTAATGAAGTGTTTTCTTCCTTCAGTATAGCTAGAAGGAGGAAAAATGTGCTAGTTTTGGCATATAATATAAATGTAGAACTCCGCTGTGCATTTGTCGATTTGAAAAATAAAAAGAAGAAATGTAAATCACTAACTTATTCTTTTTAATATAATGTTTTTCTCATTTGTAAATTGTTAAATTGAAAAATAAAATAAATAAAAACAAAGTTTATCGCGTTAATTCGATCCATATCGCTTCTTTAATGTCATAAGCTTATCAACACCAGTTTGACAGTACAACTTAATTAAAGAAATGGCTATGTGTCTGCAGTTTATAATGAATCGTTATAGACTAATGAGTCGTGAGTTATTTCTTCATTAAGAACGCTGTGTGTCTAGGACATAACATTGCTATAAAGCCTAAAATAAACGTTTATGTAAATCGAATTCTATGCCGAATGATTATTATAAAAAAAAAGAGCAAAGAGCTTTTTTTAATCACAATACATCTTCATAAAATATTAATTTAAAATATTACGAAAAATCCTACTACGTTATGACTCACAGTCACATTTTTGTAAATAATAGGATAATCGAAAAATATAATAAATGTGTTATTTTTTCTTTGTTTAATCATTGACAGCCCTTTCATTACATTTACATACCCAAACAGTGAAATTTTGCGTTAGAGGACTCGAAAATTAGCATTGGTCACTAAATGGATATATGAGATATTTTTGGGTACAAACACATTAGCGACTGCTGGATTGGTTCTCGCTGTCTTGCGCATACTGCTTCACTTTCAGTCTAATTTAGATAGTTTAATGAATATAATTCTTTTTTTGTTTTATTGTTTTTAATAACTTCAGTTTCTGTTATAATAATAAATGAATTTCTGTAAATGTTCTGTTTTCTTTCTGTAAATAATTGTATTTCTCAAGTGTGACTGAAAATCACATCGTGGTAGGATTTGTTACAAAATGTTATAAAATATCGTGGCATGGTTAGGGTTAAACTATTCTGTTTGGCTTATTAGACAAGAATTTTTCCAACTTCTTGGTAACAAGTTCAGCCTATTCCCAAAAAAAGGAGAGGGTAGTGATCCCATAAATTATGGGCCAAGTGCAATCACTTCGATCCTTAAGAAGGTTTTATGACGTATCTGGAGCAATCACTTCGATCCTTACGAAGGTTTTATGACGTATCTGGAAACAAATCTACTCCTCAACGATCGCCAATATGGCTTTCGGACTGGACGCTCATCTGAAGATTTGCTGACTTTTCTTACGGAACGTTGAAACCGTAGTCTTCACAATTTTGGTGAGTCGTAAATCATTGCTCTGGATATTTCAAAGGTTTTGATAGAGTCTGACATCCTGCGTTTTTAGTCAAATTTAAAGCACTTGGTCCTTTCCCTCCTCTTATTTATGGATTTAAAGTTGTATGTCTGGTCGCCCAATTACTGTATTAGATGGCGTTACATCTGAACCTCACCCTATAAATGCCGGTGTGCCCCACGGCTCTGTTTTTCTTTCTGACTCTCTTTTAAATGTTCATTAGTGAGCTACTTCCCCTTACTTTCAATCCCATCCATACCTTTGCTGATGACAGTACTTTTGATTTCGCTTACGCCTATGATCATCTTGCGGTCACCGGAGGGAATGCCACATGTATCAAACAAGACTGCATGACTAGATCATTGGATGACGATCTTTATATTACTCTTGTTTGGGGCAAAGCGAATCGCGTCGAATTCAATGCATCTAAGACCCAAAGCTATTTCATCTCTTTAAAATAAAGTCACCTTTTAATCACTCCAATTTCATTTGATGAGACTTTAATTTCAAAATCACCGTCACTTAGTATTCTCGGCATTAACATTTCCAGTAAATTAAGCTAGACCACATCTTCTCTGTTGCCACAGAAGCATCCAAAAGTCTTGGATTTCTGAAAAGGTGTAAGAAATATTTCAGCCCATCAAGTCTAGCGCTCCTCTACAAGTCCTATAACAGACCTAGAATGGAATACAATTCTTACATCTGGGCCGAGGTTGTCGTTCAGCCTTAGCTTCATAGGATATTCTCCAAAAGAGAGCCATTAAGCTCATTGGCGATTTAGCAATAACTTGTCATATCGAGACTTGAGCACCACCGCAATGTTGGACGTGTTTAGCTCCTTTATTGCTACATGCATGGCTAATGTTCCGATTGTTCCGATCAACTATATAGTCTGATCTGTTGTAGATTAATTCCTACACGCAATACTCGTGCTGCAAGCCACGCATATCATCTCACCCTTCAAAATACTTTCGGCCGTACAGTAAAATTCAGTGATGCTTTCTTTTCCCGAACTGTGGGAATCTGGAACAGTCTACCATCTTCTGCTTTTTCTCGGGTGTATAATCTGCAAAGATTCAAGAGTGATATACATCGGCACCTCCGCCACTTTCCTCCTTTCCCCTAATAATTTCCCTATCTCCTTTCTGGCTTAATAATATCTATGTAAAAAAAAACCCCACCCTTCTGGAAGCTTGATTATTGGCGCGCCATTTTTTGGTCCCCTTGCCTGTCCACCAAACGCGCCAACGACCTCTCATGTTCAGACTTTAACCAAACCAAACTCATCGGGTCATCTACCGGAAAGAACAGAGCAACGTCTGCCGGTCCAGTTAGTAAGGAATAAAATGTAATTTATATATTGTTAAAAAGTTCAATAAAATAAAACCTATAAATATAAAATAATTAAATATGAACTTGATTCCTCCAACCACGCACTCGGTAAATAGTGAGATATCTTAACATATGCGTTGAAACAATATGTTTATTTTTACAGTACGCGTAACAAAATTAGTCCGCTTTTGGTTGCGTATAAAGAGACAGTAACAACTAATTCTGATAACTTTAATTCCAAAATGATTATACCAATGAGCGATGGAAGTACATTATACTAAGCATGTGCCATGTGGTATAGTTCTAAAAGAACGATATTGGATATTTTTGGGAGTTATACTTAGAGGATGCTCGAATATATTCAACACATTATTCGTAGGCACGGCGGCAGTTGTGGAAATTCTCATGGGCATGAGCGGAGGATACAGCCAAAACAACTACTGCAATTAATTTCATATGTAAGCTGCTCACAGGTCGAACTAACAAACGGGCCAGTCAATGAAAAAGCGCGATTCAGATCGGACGTATTTTAGAAATGTGGAAAATAAGTAAAGTGCTAAAGGAGGCCCAGCCATTTAAGTCGAGCAACCGAGATACAGACTCAAGTGCCAGTGAAGTGGAGTTATGGACTTGCAACACCATTGTAAAAAATACGTGTATGTGTGTAGTGTAGCACATAAATACAATGACCGAAGTTTCGGCAGCCATTCAGAAAATACAACCTTATGAAATCGAAATAAATGGTCATGTGCAACATATAGTGAAAAATCTAATTCTTCCGAAACAAAAACCCAGTAAAGCTATTAAAATAAAGTGTACTGCAATGTTTAAATGCTAAAAAAAAAATAAAAAAAAAAATATTGGCGACAAATACCATCGAAGCAGAAAAATAAATGATCACCGACCAGGAATCAACTATACAAGAAGCCCTAATTCACCAGCTAGGACAACAAGCTTGCCAAGAACCACAATTATATCAAATCAATATGCCAAAGAGAAGGAACCAACCTTTCCAACAATAATCACAGCAAGGAAATGCCATCTACCCAACATTATCTGCACAACAGGACAATCAACAATACCAACCAATTACATCACTCCAAGGAGCAGATAACTTACATCAAACAACACCATCCCCAGGAAACATAAACATGCCGCAAACAAGCCAGTACACGGATATAAATTACATATCTATGGAGACCATCAACTGAAACTTGAATATAATAAACTGCACAGTAAGTACTCAGAGTTATTACTAAAATTTAACGAATTGTCAAATAAAGCAGAGTCAATTTCTAACCCTAAAAAACAAACATAGATGCTTCTCCCATCAAAGAGACAACTATAAGTTAGACAAATTTCTCCTAATCAATGCCGAATAACCAACTGAAAATAGTTCTACTAAACGTAGACTCAATAGTCTCTATTCATAAAAGGCAGTTTCTAGAAACCTTCCTAAACACGAACAGGCCTGACATAGTACTACTAACAAAAACAAAACTGAACAAAAAACACAACCCGCAATTTAAAAACTATAAACTAGCCAGGACGGACCGTGCAAATCAAGCAGGTGGAGGAACTGTTATACTCATTAAGGACAACAGAGAGTACGAACGGATGACCATCAATCACTCCATTACAAGTCGAAATAAAAATAATAAAAATTAAATATTCAAACAGGAACCTATACGTAGTATCTCACTACAACAAAAACGTTAATACAAACTTTAACAGACTTAGAAAAAATACTAGACGTAACAAAAGATGGGCAAGTAATAATAGGAGGTGATTTCAACGCGAAACATCCCCTCTAGAATTTAGGCAATACAAATACTAACAAAGCTGAGAAAACACTACATAACTGGCATCTAGAAAACACCCTCAACTACGACCACAGAACTGAATCATCCCTTCATCCCACGTTTCACAGCTCCCGATCTTACTCCTATCTCGATATCTTCCTAATAGCTAACAACCTCAACACGGACTACCATCCCAACTACATAGGTAAACTTAAAACACTAGACTTTGACTCTGACACAATTCAGTTGAACTAATGATCCGAATTAATGATATTACACTAACTCAACCACGTGCCATATATAACTACTCGCGCACAAACATACCTCTATTCAACAGGCTCCTAAACAACTCAATATCCAGTATCAACCTACCAACATACAGGAACATAACCCCACATGAGGCAGTCTTCCGCCAATTATAGCGAAACGAGAAGAACCGATTAAAAATGCTATTGAAAACAGTGTAGAATTTCTGCGTCTCCTCATGTTCACTTTTAAGACAAACACGCAATATTTTCATTTTTTGGTCTAAGATTTATTGAGAAAGTAAATTCACACTTGATGTTAACACAATTTTATTGATTCTTCTCGACTTCAGGTAGCTATTTTTTTACAATATGCACTATATCTGCTGTCTTTGCCTTATCATACCAAAAACGGTTCCTAAACTTATCGACATTCCTTTCTATTGTTTACAATATGGTTTGACTATGAGCTATTATTACTTGCCATCTATATATTCAAGCGCACTACTCTTAAATCGATACCTTAATTGATGTAAACTGTAGTATCGACCTATTGTACTTACAAATTACCCTTACTAGTTAAATGTCAACAACTATCTATATCTGTCCCTACTTATATTCATTTATAAAACTCTAATCTAAGTTATTCATTTAATTCTAACATGATTAATTGTGCTTCTATTCTAATTCTAACTATATACTTCATTTTTTTTTATAGTTCTTAGAAATAAAACTGGTCATCTTATACTAAAGAAAAGTACATGAATTTCATTTCCAGCCAGCATCAGCGTCAGATAAGTTACATATATATACATATATTGATCGTGATTCCATGTGTGATTTCTTTTAGGTATGCATCTTTAGGAAGTCCCCGACAACAGCGCACCCAATATAACATTGAAAGCAAAGGGAAACATACCATTGCCAACGGCAATCATGAACCTAATCAAATATAAAAACACCTAACGTAGGAACTGACAAAGACAACGCTATAACCATAGCCAACACCTGTAAAAAGCACAAATACGAGATATCACTAATATAATTAAAGTCAGAATAGAAACACACCACAAAATAAATTGGGAAAACAAACTCGCCAACATTACGATGGACCGAAACACTTTTAGAAAAATCAAAAACATCGCGGGAATAATATACAAAATCACGTAGAGGACAACAATACGATCCGCCACTTTCAATAGCACTAGCAATATTAATGGACCATATAACTAAAAAATTAAACAGAAAAAAAGCGACACTAATGTGTAGCATAGATACAGAAAAGGCCTTCGACACACCATGGATACACGGACTAAGCTACAAAATGAGAAACACATTTCAATTTAACGAACACCTTTGCTAAAATATATACAGCTACTTAACCAACAGAAAATTCAGAGTTAAAACTATGGACACAATTTCAGAACCCCTTCATATTGCTACTGTACAACATATATACGGCTGACATTCCTCCACCGGCTATTCCTCTGAAAATCGTCACGTACGCAGACGACATTATCATATATACATCAAGCTATAAATTCCTTCCTATCAATGCAGAAATTAACAACTATCTAGACACCCTATAGAAATACTACGAAAATGGAAACTAAAAATAAACACAAATGCCAAACGATAATAATAAAAGGAAAAAACAAAGACACATATCCTAATATAGCAAGACACATTAATAAAAACAACTTAAAAATTAGAATCAATAACAACCTATACAATACACCAAACAAATAAAATACCTAAGTAATCTTTACAGAAAGCCTCACTTTTAACCACTTTTAAGACAAATTACACAAAGCCAGCTAAGTAAAACCCACAAAATCTATACAAAACCGGATCAAAATCATCTGTTATAAGCAATTGATAAGATTTATAATTGCGTATGCATTTCCCATCTGGTTCGACATTAAATCGGCCCAAATGGAAAAAATAAGAATTTTCGAAAGAAAATGCCTAAAATTTGCTACAAATTATAAAAGAACGAAAGCAAACAGCTTCAAACACATCAAAAACCAAGAACTTTACAAACGAATCGACACAAAAAGAATAGACAGCTACCTAATTTCAACCGCCATAAAATTTCTGGTTAGACTCATTGCAATAAATAATCCCATAATAGAGGACTACTCGGAAAAACTCTTCTCTTTCCAATAATAACAATAAACGCTTCTCTCATTTCAGCCAAACTCGTGAAATTAGTTCTAGTATTAGGTTTAGAGCAACCCACTGTATCCTAGTTTTTTAAGCGTCTCTTTTCTATGTAATATATAAAACAACAAAATTCTAACTTGTGCATCATAGATACTAGATAAATAAGACATTTTAATAAGCTGGTAAAGACTCTCTTAGGTAGTCTGCAGCATGTAATTAGTAAAAAATTCTATTTTAAGCCTTAAAACATGTTAGACTTAAGACACAATAAAACTGACTTTTTCTCCAACTAGCAAACGACGAAGTTTTAAGAAAAATTTATAATTATTTTATTAGCCCCATTCCCCAAGGATATTCTTGTTAAAATGCTCCACTTTAAGATAAGTACTTTACAATCCCGACCCTTTTAGTCATTTTATGATCCTCTGTCGAGGCATGTATTTTCATTTAGGTAAAAATACATCGTACATGCCAAGGGATAGTTTCAGGTATTTTATAACCCTCAGTTGATGGTTGATAAATGTAAAGATGAAAACTGGAAAAATGAGTAAGTGAGTCTTTTTCCGTTGCACAGCCGGAAGAGCTACGAAGAGTTTAATTTTAAAGTTGTACTTGTGTTTATAATTTATATTAGTAGATGAAACATAATCTCATAATTTATTCCATAAGGGGGAACTATAATAATAACGGCGCGTCCACACATAACAAACATTTCTTAAATGTTTGACAAACATTTGTGGAACGTTTGATGAGTGTGGGCGCAAAATTTATAGTTTTTGATTTTTAAAAAGTTTCAATTTAATTTTAATCCAAATGAAACAGAAAACATGAGATGTTTCTTAAAGTTATTGCAGTACTTTCAATAAGTTTTCAACAGCTGTGGAAAATACTAGTGAGAATTCATTTTGGAATTTTGGATTTTTTTAATAATAAAGTAATCATGAGGGAATATAAAATTAATAGAACTGTACACCGAAAGTTTTTGCAATAAATCGAGTAAAGAGAACAAGGACAAATTAAAGCATAATGATTCCTTCATATCAATTGGAAGTGAGTTATTAGTGACTGCGGGTGAAGCAAGCAAAACGCTAAATTCATTGCCTATTCACTACCGGCGTGAAAAACAGGCTCAAAAAGCCAGTAAAAGAACTTTTTTGTCATGTTAATACTTACCGACATTAACATATGGTTGCAATACAACTATTATTGCCTCAACTACTTCAGAAACAATTTTTGAAATCAACTGTTTTGAGACTTTAAACAAGTACATTGGAGAATGATAAAATCACCCATTGCAAAAAACCTCTACACATATCCTATTTTGCCAATTTGTGTTTGGGTTTTTTTTTTTTTTCGCTCATCGAAATATAACCTACTTGTCAAATCGTTGCTCCGCGCTAATTTATTGATTTTGATTAAAAGTGTTCGGGTATAAATTACTAAAATAATTTTAAACTCTTCACCAGATCATTCTGAGTTTCAGTAATTGTTAGTTTTCTATTTGAAGCCGGAATACTCGTCTTATTTGCATTTCTGAGGTTCTGCGGGTGAACCCGTATATGTATGTGTGAGAGGACGCCGATTGCCGCTTGGAGCTGTTAGCTATTTTGTGAAGCAGATAATTAAATCACAGCACATCATCTATACGAATAAATAAGGGGAACCCTGTATGTTCATGTTACATCTAGGAGTTTCGGCGAGGAAGTCTCAACTCCACTGGGAGTTCCTGTACAATCAATAAATGGGTTGCATGTCTCAAAATTAACTAAT
Source organism: Dioctria linearis (assembly GCA_963930735.1). Taxonomy (NCBI): domain Eukaryota; kingdom Metazoa; phylum Arthropoda; class Insecta; order Diptera; family Asilidae; genus Dioctria; species Dioctria linearis. Next base: position 80,076,958 of record OZ005744.1, on the reverse strand, counting down.
CTATACGAAAGGATTTTGTGTACTTTTCTAAGTGCTACGGGCGAGCCCCAAAGGCGTATGAGGACGCCGTTTGGAGTCATTAGCGCATTTCATAAACTGCTCATTTCAACAAATAAGGCTCATTTCAATAAGGAAATCTAATCTCAACTATGTATGACCTGCAAGTCGAAAAAGGAGCGCATTAATATTGTTGCAAAGCAGTGCTAGTGTTCAGCGCCCTATTTAGCAGCTTCAGCTCTTTACATTGGACTAGGACTTCCCTGCGTTTACATTGGACATCCCAACGTCTGGTGCCTTTCTTAAGCATTTGATTTACTGGAGAATTTAATCTCGCAACTCCACATTCAGCATAGCATTCACTGGAGAATTGTGCAGCTGGATGTAGCTTTTGGCAACCGACCGGACTGCACTGTATGCGCAAAGATTCGGAAACTCAATACACTATTCCCTGAAGTTTTTCATCATCCAGCAGTAAGATATAATTGGCAGTTGACTTGCCCCGGTTAGACCCGTGTCTTGAGGCGTCTACCACTGGATCACGCTGATTGTACATTTAAATTTGTGTGACAAGTTCACTTGCCAAGTTTTCTTATATCCTTAGTTTTTAATCATTTGAATCTTTGCCATTTAGCAATGTATTTACTTACTAAATTCTTAGTTTTTAGTCATTAGAGAATTTAGTATTTAGCAATATATTTACTTACTATATTCTCAGTTTTTAATCCTTTGAATATTTAGTATTTAGCAATAAATTTACTTACTATATTTCTGCCATAATATTCCTTAGTGTTAGATGGATTATTCCTTAGCGCTATAACTGTTTACTTTTAGGTTATATTCAGTGGCGTTAGTGCACTGTTGGTTCAATGGTTGCTGGCTCGAACTTCATGATCACTTAGTGTTTTATACTTAGTAACTTTGATACATTGATAAATCGACGTTGGTTTGCTCGAATCGCGTGAACTCTATAGCAGTATTTACAATCTACAACTCTAGGCTAATCGTTAACCGTTATTCCACTTTTTGGCCTGATCTGTGTGATAGTTGTCTTAACTAGTTTTATTAACTTCATGTGAAGACATTTGAGTCCTAACACTTCGAGTGGTACTTGGAATCTGCTTGGCTGACCAAGAGTGCCTGGTCTTCATTCCCGGCTTGCAGGTCCTTTGACTGGCTCAGCAATTAAGACTAGGCGTTCCTTCAGGCTGGCTAGCGCTGCGTTCGCTAAGACTCCGTCTAAGAAGAAGACTAAAACACGAAATCCTATGAATATTTCAAGTAGTATCAGTCCACAGAATGACATTAAACTAAATAATAGTAATGTGACTAGTAAAACCAAGCAGAAGAATATCCCGTGCGGCACCTGCAACTACACGGGTGACCCCCCTATCCCAAAGAGAGAAAAGTTGAGTGGATACAGTGTTTGTGCTGCAGGAAGTGGCATCGCGTAGTGTGTGGAGGCATTTCTTATGTCACTTTTTATGCCTGCTATAACCAGTTTAAAGATCTCGATTGGGTCAGCCGCTTTTGCATTTCGCGCGGTAGGGTATATTCTTCATTAGCTCAAACCAGCGAAGCCGTGCTGCCTGTGGCTGATCCCAAGAGTACATTAGCTCTTAACTCAGCACATGTATGTGGCTCCTCTTCAAACAATAAATCTTCGTCTTATTACTACCCCGAGAATCTCACGTTATATGCGGACACTAATTCTTGCATTCTTGGCGGAAACTCTACAGCATCAACTGCGAATCTGCTCCCGATTTCTTTCGATCACTCGGCTTCACCAGTTTATTCTGTCATTAAATCTCATGAATCCAGCTTCGAGGGTGTTCCAACTGGAACGTACTCGATTAATACTAGCAAAGATAAGTCTAATGAGAGCAATATAACCAGCGGAAATAACGTAATTAGCATTAATAAGGACGGGAGTCTAAATGGACCTAATATAAGTGATAATGATAATTCTTCAAATCCAGTTGTCAAGGATTTGCCAGTGGCGTGTCCTTTGCTGCCTGCTAGTGCATCGGCCTTTACTCCAGGTGTAATTTCTAACTCTATAAATTTGACTTCATTTCCCATCACCTCTTTGTGTGAACATAATCAGTGTTCTTCGCCAATTACATCAACGATTCAATTACCCTCTAACAGTTCAGAATCGGGTACTAAGGCGCAGCTACAGCGTCTGACAAAAGGTGGTGATAACCCAATTGATTTTGGTTTGCTATCGCGCATCTATGAAAAAAAAAGAACGCTGGTGATAAATAATCTTCCTAGTGCTTTAACACGCAGTAGGGTCAGGGATGTCTTGCTACCAGAACTATGTGCTAGTATTAATCCTTTTGTGAGCAGATTGAACGTATCTCACCTTTCCAGCCCAAACCTGGTCTGCAAAGTCCAACATTAAACAAAGTCTTCATAAAATTCTACAATGAAGAAGACTGCTCTACATTCTTCCGAGCGTACCTCAAACTACTCACATCCAGTCCTCTCACACTAAGTTCCATTGATCTGGGGGGAATTAACTCCAGAATCTATATTAACGAGGATCTTTTGCCTCAAGACCTCTATCTTCTTCATTCTGCTCTGCGCCTTAAGAGGCAAAATCGTGTGGAAAAAGTGTACACCCGAAACAGAGTGGTGTATATTTTACACATGTCAGCGGACTGTGCAACCAACCTTCGTTCAGATCGCTTCGCGACTGGATTAGCTCAGCGTCTCTCCCAAGTTTCTGTCCTCCATAGCTCTCTGACAACCCCCAGAGATGTCTAATATCACTATGGGTCCGCACTATAATATTTCAACACAATCTAACTTATCCCATTTCCTACCGCCGAATAATTTTAATATTGTATCGTTTAATGCAAGATCTACCATTAAAAATATTAATAATATCAGGCACTTGGTGGAGCTTGGGAAGGTTGGTGCTCTCCTGGCTTGCGAGACCTGGACCACGAAGTACCACTCGTCTCGAATGATTGGCATCCCTGCTTATAGGGTGCACAGACTTGACAGGACCGCTAATAAGGGTGGTGGGGTTGCTGTCTATGTAGTCGACAGTATAAAATCGCGATCCTCTCTTCGGCACACTGATGACAGCGGGGAGATTCTAGCTGTCCGCGTCTCTGGATGTGATGGCAGAATTGAGCCGGTCACATTGGTTTCAGTTTATAAGTGTGCTGCGACATTCACGGACAACAATTTCACTGTTTTGTGTGGTATTCTTGAGGGCATATCTATTCATTCTTCGCGCGTCTTGATAGGCAGTGATTTTAATATTGATGTTGGTATCTCATCTGCGTTATCTCGCACATTGCTTGATCTCTTGTGTGAAAAGGGTCTCACAATCATAAATGGTCTTCCCACGCGTCATGGGTCTACATCATCTACAATTTTAGATCTACTAATCTCATTTCCTAATTTTCAACCGGTTTTTTTCCGGTCAGTGTCCTGGCATTTCTGACCACAAACTATTGTTTGCTTCCTTTGACATCAGTTCTCAAACTCCGAATCTTTGGAGAACCTTTAGAAATCTTTCAGCAATTCAGAATGATGCCCTACAAGCTGATGTCCCTAGTGCTGATTGTTCCCCCATCTTCAACGATCCTGACCTTTGTGCAGCAGCTCTTCATTTCTCGGGCACGCTACATTCTATTTTTGATAGGCAGGTTCCGTTCAAAACTGTCAAAATTCGAACAGTCAAAGAAAATATCTTCAAGTATCCTGAGATATTACTGAAGTGTCAGTATCGGGATCTGGCATATAGGGAATAGAAGAGGAATAGAATAGTCACAAATCTAAACGAATTCCGTCGGTTACGCAGACAGACCGACTACTTGATGAGGGCGAAGTTGAGAGAAGACATAAGGAGGGGTATTAGGGAGGGCAGTGTTATTAACTGGAAGATCGTGGCTTGGGCTCCAAAGCTTCGGCTCAGCCTGACTTTGAACCAGACGAATATGCGGATTATCTCTGCCCTAGTGCTTTACTGTCTGGTGAAACGAGTGACAGCTCAGTCAGTGCTCTGCATGTGCCCTCGAACGATGTGTCCTCTACTAATCTGCATCCACCTAGCTCGCTCTCTGAAAACTCTGGTATGTCTGCGGTGAATGATGTTTTTAGCTTCTCTGGGGTATCGAAGATGGAGATTGTGAATGCGTTCAGTGGTATGAAATCTAAAGCAACTGGCTACAATGTTGTCCCTTTAAAATTTTATAAATTAATACTGCCCTTTATATTACCAGTTATCACACATTTGTTTAATAGACTGCTGTCCTCTTCCTGCTTTCCTGGTCACTGGAAAGTTGGACTGATCACTCCTATTCTTAAAGCTAACTCCCCTCCGATATTTCTGATTGAAGACCCATTACAATACTGCCAACCATTTCCAAGGTACTTGAGTTCATCATCGCTGAAAAAATTACTTCTCATATCTGCACGCATAATTTATTGTCAAAATTCCAATCTGGTTTTAGAAGGTGTCACTCGACTAGCACTGCTCTTCTTGATGTGGCTACAGGCATTCGGGATCTTTGTGATAGTGGTAATGGAATCATCTCAGTGAGTTGGTGACTATCATTAACAGAACTCTTTCAAGGATTGCTAGATGGTCTATTGATAATGGCCTGTCCCTTAATCCATCCAAAACGCAAGCAATGATCTACTCAACACGTGCCTCAAATGTAGCCAAAGTGTCGGAACTACCTGACTTGTGCATTTTGGGACATAACATTGAGCTTTCGGCTAGAGCGATCTCTAATCTTGGTATTCTTATGGATCCTGGTCTCACATGGGAGCCTCAAATTACAAGATTTGCGCTAGAGTATATTACGGCTTGCATTCGCTCTATGCTGCTTCCCAAAATTTTGATGATGTCACTCGCACAAGACTCTTCTCAGCTCTAATCCTACCACATTTCTTCTATGCTGATGTTGTTTTGTTTCCAATGTCCTGTGGTAATATTGATAAACTTGTTCGTGCATTCAAGGCCTGTACCAGTATGTTTTTGGCATCAAGCGCAGATCACATGTTCCTTCTCAACTCATTGAGGTGCTTCTCCCATGTTCGCTGGCTAACCTGCATGTTCTAAATACTCTGATGTTTATCTTCAAGGCTAAACATGGCCTGTTACCCAGTTATGTAGCTGGTCGGTTGAACTGGAGTTCGCGGAATAGGTTCAGGATTGTCCTTCCCAGGGTTAATGCGCAATATGGTGGGAAAAGCGCTTTCATGCGGGGGGCCACTCTGTAGAATCAACTGCCTGATGAAGTCAGGAGTAGTGCCTCACTAAATTCATTCAAAAATGAAGCTCTTGAATTCTTGAGGGGGGTTTTCTCATTGCTTTCCGCAACAGGAATCATACATAAATGTTGCTACATGTCGATATATCTACTCACTTAATCATATAAGAATATACCAACCAGCTCAACTTTTAATCCTCTTGACGATATCTCATTCAGTGGAATTCGTGTTACTGTTCCATTGAAACTCAAAATCACGCATTTAAATCAAGTAATTTAGAAAACTAACGTAAAAACATAGCAGATGATTAATGACTCTTGCTGTGTATAGCTGTGTTTAATCACAGGTTCAACCATTAGTGTTCTTTGGTTACCTACACTAAAGGGTAATTCATTTTGTTTGATAGTATACAGTTATGTTCAATCTCAAGTTAAACCATTAGTGTTCTTTTGTTACTTTCGCTAATTAGTAATTCATTCAGACTGATAGAATATATTTATATTTATGTTTATTCTCAAGTTCAACTATAGGTGTTCTTGGGTTACTTACACTAAATGATAGTTCATTTTGATTGACAGTATATAGTTATGTCCAATCTCAAGTTATTCATCTTGCTTGATGTATATAGTACTGTATATAGCTATGCTTAGTCTTAAGTTTAACCATAAGTGTTCTTTGGTTACCTACACTAGTTGGAAATTCATTTTGTTTGATGTACATAGTTAAGTTTAATCTTAAGTTAGGCTTAAGTGCTCAGTGTTAACTAGTTGCCTATACTAGATATACTAGTTAGTCGCCAAGACCCTCTGTTACTTGTCGCCATTCTATTTATTTTTATATATCTATTCTCTGGCAATATGTTATATCATATTGCAAATCATACTACAAATCATGCTACAAATCATACTAAAATTTTTGTGTTCTTGCTATTGTTTTTATTGTTTTCATTCTTATTAATTTGCGATGGAATTATAATTTTTCTTTTGCTGCTCTAACGTTGCTCCATGCTTCTATAGTTGCTCTAAGCCTCCAATTCTTTACTCTTAATTATTTATGTTCAATTTTGCTAATATATGTTTGTATCTACTATGTAACTCGCTAAGATGTGCCCAGGGCTCAGCGTGCTTATGGCACGGGTACTCAAATAAATAAATGTTTATGTTTATGTTTAAAAAAATTCTATTAACTAGAATTTCGAAGCCACTTGAAGAGATTCTTGCGAAATTTCGAATCATTTAATAAATCACGGACACTATACTCTAATCTTCCATTTAAAAATTTTCTGTTCCACCATCTGCTTTTTAACAATTTTTTCTCCAACGTTGATGGAAGTACGACGAGTAATGCTGTAATGCATATTACTTCACTCGGAAAATACATGATTAAAACTAAACATTTGAGAAACATTTTTCACACGAATATCGTATCACATGTCAAACATTTAACAAATATTTGTCAAATGCCAATAAATGGATTGTCAAATGTTTGACATATGTATGAAAAATGTTTTTTTGCCAATTTTTGTTATGTGTGGAAAAATGTTCCAAATAACACTTTTTTTCGGAAAAGGCATACAAAATTTCCCCGGAATTAATTGTATATTATCATTGTGTATAGTATATAGTGGTTGCAAGTAGCTTTTTACATCGTCTTGTTAACTGCTCGCTTGCGGCGCTGACGTCGTCTTAATATAACAGAATAGCTTTTACACAGGCAAATAGCAAATAAGTAAGTACACCTTTTATACAATACATGAAAGTTGTGATGAAAGCACAAAATGGATTTTTGCAAATAAAAAGTAAATAGCTTGCAGGAAAAAGTTTTGATTTGAAGGAATTAAATTTGCGATTTGAGTATATGAACAGGCAGTAATTGTTGCCGCAGTAGATATTTATACATATATACAATTTTGTGTTCACCTTATGCTTATTAGCAATGAATTTTAGATTAGCACTGATATTCGTTTCAAAGGAATTGTAATATATTGAATTTATTTTTTATTCATGTAAAGCAATTTATCTGGAATAATCATGTAATGTATTTTTTGAATACTGCCCTATTTATACTTGAAATGCAACAAAGGTAGAAGTAATTTATTTATTTCTTTAATTTAATTAATTAAGTGCACCGTATCAGCGTTGTCATTATGGTACAAATATACCATTTTGATACATGCTAATTTATTTGGTACGTTGGTACGAAATTTTTACTGTTTGCAGACACTCGCCAATTTTCCTTGACTTAATAGTAAAGGAGTTTAAGTCTTGAGAGCAGCTTGGCTATCCGAAAGGATAATAATTTTTGAGTCATTTATGGCTCTTTCAATGCAGGTATTGGCGCATTCTTCTATGTCTAAAACCACTAGCTTGAAACCGGTAGAGGTAGAGTGCTGGGCCTTTGATATATGGCACCTGGAGCCGCATACGCTTAGTCCGCCAATACTGTTCGGGTTGGAAACTTCTGTATACCACACCATCGATCCTCGTTGTAAGGACGGTTTAGTGGAACGTAATTGTTGTCGGTCTCCCAAAACCACGTCGCATGGTCTTAAAAAATCCACTTTGGGTGTAACTGTATCAGATATTGTCGTCATTTGCCCTAAGCATATCTGTTTTAAAATAATAATAACCTTACTTTATATTTGACAAATAAAAATATCATCAAAATTAAATTAATTTTTCGCAGCTAAAATTAATCAGAAGTGTTAACACATTTTCAAACCCCATTAATTATTTTGCTGCTAGAATTTGCATGCGATCCTTCTTCTTTTTAGATTTTATGGATAACGTTTTATTGATTTTACGTGTGTAAAATCTGATTAAGACTTTTGCAATAAAGCTAATAATTTGCTGTTTATGTTCAGAGCAAAAGTGATAAGTCATAGTTTTGTTAAATATATCTACAAATTTTTCCGACATTCGGACCTCATGTTTAATGGTTCCAATTTTTTCGTTAAATAACTCATATAGATTTTCAATGAATTGTATAACTGCTAAGGAAGGTACTTTTAAATTGCCGTAGACGGAGCTTCTACCGCTTACTTTAAATGCTTTTAATTTTATAAGGTAGTCATCAATTTTTTCATCCTCATTAGTTCGAAGCAAAAATGTTCTACAAGTAGAACATTTGTAAGAATTAACTATTTTATTTGCTACATATCCTGCGAAGTAGACTACGGCGTGACTATTTAATAAGAATGTTTCATTAATTTTTCCTTCCTCGTTAACTTCTTCTTTTTCTTCTTGTTCTTCATCACAATCATCTTCTATTATTATTAAATTAACCAGTTCCTTCGTTTGCACTTCCGAGAATCCCTTGTTATCGTCATTCTCCGTATCATTAAAAATTTCGACTATAAAGGTGTCAATTTCGTTATTTTGAATGTCCTCAGAAGTCTCTTCAAATACGGAGATATCTTCTTCGGGTAGAGCTGAGATTGAAGACTCACTTAAAAGGGTTTCTTCAGTAGCAATGTTATAACAAGTATTCATAGTGGGAGCGAGGTTTTGGAAAACTATTTGTCTAAGATTTCTCGACAATCTGAGGGCTGAAGGATTCCGTTCATAGCTACCCTTATATCTGCGTAATATAGAAATGCTATTTTCTAGAGGATCTTGATTAATGTGTGATGTTATGATGTAACTTTGAGAATTTTTTACGTTTTCCCATATATGAAAAATGCCATTAATTGTTTGCAGCATACCATCAAAGCAATATGGTCTTTTCATTCGATCTAAATGTCTCCACTTACGAATCCACGTTCGACATTCCCGAAAGGTTTCTACAACATCCTGATGATCTTTATCATCCGATAATGTATGAAATGTATGAAATTATGATTAGTTAATTGAAGGTAAACAAAACAGTGGCTTTATGGTACATGCCGAGATTTTAGTAGATAAAACTTGAAATTCGAGGTCTTCAAAAGAAACATTTCGTAAGTGCTCAGATGGGCTCAGGACGCGACTTTAGAGCCTAGTTTTGCCGACCACTTTTTGGACTGAGGAGGCCTATGGTCCCCCCACCAAAGGTGTGCGCTACTGGAAGCTGATGAAAAGTCGGGGATAAACATGGGAGAGCATGTGGGTACCTTAATAAACAAATTGGAACTGTTATTAGCTCTGTAGATGACGGATGACGAATGCTCTGTAAAACTGGGAAGTAATTTTTTGTGAATTTATAAAAGCTGACACTATAGTAAAATAAAGAGAACTAAAACCGACCTCGCAACAATATTTACATGCATATTAGTGACACTGCTGACTTTGAAACTTAAACAAAACAAATATAGAAATCGTTTTCGAGAGACATGTGTTGTAAAAATATGGAACTAAACGAATGATGAAAAAACTGAGGAAGATATAAAATGTTTGCCTTCAAATTAATTAAAACGAATTAGAATATAGATTTTTTAAATGTTTCTTCATAGAAGACCAATATATACTCTTTATTTTATTGTTTAAAAATTAAAAATATAAAAACTCTGAATTCTTTAGCTATTGAAAACAAGAAAAGGAAAATACAATGATTAATAAAAAACCGACGCTAGGCACTAGATACATTCTTTAGCTTTATATAACTTAAATAATTCTTTAATAAATAGATGATGGAATTGAATTACCGTACCTATGTCATAATATTCATATTTCCATCACCTGCAGTAAAATCCAAAGAAATTTTGGCACAGAGCAGAAGATAGAGTTTAATTAGGGATTTTTGTTAGCAAAGAGCAGAACGCAAAATATATGTAGCGTATTTCCAGATGAACAGTAAGAGTATTGGAAAATAACTGATGAAAATAAACAAATTTATATATAAATAAATTCAACAGAAACCTTTTTTGTGTGAAGAAATTTATCTGACTTTGTAGAATATCAATAAAATAATTAACTGATAACTAACAGAAATGGAAAAATAACAAAATTTTGCTCAGGTTAAATTTGTAAAGCGGCATCTCCAAACTTAAATTCCCTGACCTTAATAGCTCATTTTTCATGCCGCCCGCCGCGCCGCTGTCTATATAATGAATTCCGAGTGACTTGCTAAATATACCAGAAATTTCGCAGCCGCTCTGAAGATTACGATAAAAGCTTAAAAGTATGGTATGGCAAGTGAATATTAAACATTACTTTTCATATTTTTTCATTGTATTTGCTGGTAATTACTTGTATAAATGGGGTAAGAATACCTATTTTAATAAACTTGAGTTACTATTATTCACAAAATTATTTGTGCACAGCAGTTCTGGGACTGCTTCTGTACAGATATCTGTAATTTTTAACTGATGTATCTTTTCCAAAAAATAAAAAAACCTTATCCATGTTTGCAAGGATTTTATTTACATGATTCTGTGCAAAAAATAATCAAAATTTGTTCTTCAACAAATAAATAGAACAAAAATATTTCTAACAAAATTATTTGTGCACGCATAAAAAACTGTTTACACAGCTTTATAAGTATGTCGAAATTATACTGGATGTCCCACATATGATGTAGTGTTACACTTGAAGCAAAAAATTTAGGTGGGTGGAGGGGGGGGGGAGAACCAAAGCTGTTGCCGGACTTGAAACTATTTGGTGTTATTTTTATAGATTACCCTGTAAATTCTGAACGTTACACTCTACACCCCTTCAACTTTTCCTGAACACATCCATTAAAAATGGCTTAAAAAGCTCATTCCCAAAAGATAATTGCCTATTTTTAGCGTCTATTGAACTTTTTCGCTGGATATGCTTAAGAAAAAGTGCAAAAAATGCAGAAAGGGTACATTTCGAATACAGATTGGAATTCTTAAATCCATTATACGAGGTAGTTGAAAGATTCTCTTTGGGATTCATACCGGAGAATCCCAAAAAGAATCTTTGAACTACCTCGTAAAAATTGATCACCAGGTGAAAAATTACCACAATTAAATCCATTATAAAAAATTGGTGTTGATGAAGCGTTTTTTGATAAAAATAGTAGTTAAGTAAAAAAGCCCCAGTTAAATTTCGAAATTTTAAGTTGAGCCAAACCTTCAAAAGGGCGAGGGGAGGAGGGTAAAATGTATAGACCACTCCAAAGGTCCAACGATTATTAATCTTGCAAATTTAAATCATCATCATTGGGTGTAACGTTAAGAATTTACAGGGTAATTTACAAAAACGTCACCAAATATTTTTAAGTCCCGTTATATCGGAAACGGTTATGATTTCCCTCCCACAACTCATACATTCTTTTACCGACAGGTGTGACTTTACATATGGGATATCCTGTATAACTTCTGAGCACATATAACAAATAACTGTGTGAAGAAATTTGGAGGCACTAAAAATTTTGTGAGAAATATTTTTGTTCTGTTGAAGAATAAATTTTGCTAATTTTTTGTGCTGAGCCATGTAAATAAACGATTTACAAGCATGGATAAGCTTAGTTTTTATTTTTTGGGAAACATACATCCGTTAAAAATTACCAATATCTGTACAGCTACAAGTTCAAAACTACTGTGCACAAATAATGCTCTAGTAACGCTTATATGTATTTGTGTGTATGTGTGTCTATTTTTTTATAGCACAAGGTCGCTTTAGCCTTCGTTATTGCCGTCTTTATGTTCTAGGCCGTGACATCAAATTCTTTGAATGTATTAGAGTAGTACGATTTTTTACTTCTGCAAGTAAAAAAAAAACAGCAAAATCGCTTTGTATCATGGCCTGAAACATAAAGACGGTAATGCCTCCGTACTTGGGATCTCTCGTCCCCTACCTTAAAAAACGCATAACGCCGCTTAAATTTTGCTCCGAAGTCAATTCAATAATATTTTCATAACATTTCAAAGTGTTTTGTGTTTTTTGAATTTTTTTTCGCGTGCCTACATATTATATATGTACCTAAAATTCAGTAGAAAAGCAATATAATTTTTATTTATGACGATGAAATTTTATTTTCCTTTCACAGGATCTTTAAATCGTCCTAAGTTTGTAACTACGTACATACATATATGCATATGTATTAAAGGCTGAAATCCCACCGAAACTATAGAAACTAGAATTTTTAGCTTTAAATAACGAGCGGTGAAAGTTCATTTTCCTTCTACATACATATATAATTAACAAACAAAGTACTTACTATAGTAAATTGCCAGCAAAATTGCAATGGTCATATTTTTATACCCTAGCCTAGATGAAATGTGTAAATAGATGTATAAGTTTGTCATTCTGATTTTAACGCATAGAAATAATGATGGTAGAGCAAAATGGATTGAACACCCACGCATAATATTAAAAGGTATTTTGAAATTTGCATGTCCGTCTGTTCGTCTGTCCGCCTGTCCGTCTGGCTCTAAGTCGGAACAGTATAATATCAGTTATGACTCTTAGTGGGTATATGTATAGGTACTTATATAAATATTAAAAATTAAACTTACTTGTACTGTATAACCCTCTTCACATTGAAATGACATTATTTGACCGTTTCCAATTTCTTCATAGGGCGTGAGTAGGCGATATTTTGGCTTTGTACCACTTATCATTGGATCGGGTGATACTTCAAAATATTTGCCGTGTTCAGTTGATGGAACAGAACAAGGAGCTTGAATAAAATGAACTCTTTTCTTAGTCGATACAGTGACATATTAGAGGAATTTCTAAGAATTACAATTTTAATATTACCTGACAAACATGCTGGCTTTTGAGGCTTCCATATTCCTCGGACGCATCTAGCAGTTGCATTTGGGTTTCTTGCATTAAGTTTGTAGCCTTGGTTACACGAAATATGAATAATTACTCCTGCGCTATTTCTACCAGCAGCTTTACCCTTTCGAATGACCGTAATGTTTGCAACATCATCAATATGAAGCTCTTCGCAAAAGCCCCTTGGTTTACCACGTCTCTCTTCCGTTGCATCTGGGTCTGGGAAAATCTCGGTAACAGCATCTATTGACGAACTGTTATTGTGATCCGCTGATTCTTCTAATGTAGTTCTCTTGCGGCGTACTATTTGAGACTTTAAATGTTCTATTAGACTTGTAAGATTCCTTGGATTGAATTCACTGCCATTACGAGATCCAATTAAATCCTTTATCCCATCACATAAATATTTTTCATGCTTAAAGCTTGATTTATCGTGAAAGAAATTTTTGTTAAGTGGTGGTACGTTTCGTTCTTTATCTCCTTTACTATATTCATTTACCGTATGGTCTTTGTCTAATTTTGACATTTTTATATGTATCGTTTTATTATGAGGATGGCCCAGGGCATCCTTAAAATATTCATCATATTCACTAGATTCTTCTCCCATGAAATTATTGCTTATAATGCGTGCCTTATGTGTGGCACGGTATCTTGAAAGAATATCGGAGTTCAGGGGCGAGTTATACCAGCGTCCATCTTGTACTTGTAACTTCTTTGTGGGATTCTTTACTCCATCTGCGAAATGGTTCGAAGCTTCATTTCTTACGCGATTATAACCAAGAAGATTTTTAACGTAATTTTGATACTTTTCCTTAATTTTTTCATAATACTGTGAATAAGCTATTTCAATATCAGTAGGATCTCTTCTGGTTCGATATATACTTCTGCTATTTCGATGATTTCTATTTACCATATCTTCGTCTTCTTTTACGTTTTCTTCTATCCACGTTTGCAGTTTTCTCTTTTCATTTAGTAAATATTTTGAACGTAAGTATCTCATTTGAATAGATCGCCTTCTGCGATTCCAACGCAGCCTGGGATGTTGTCCTGGAAGACATTTTGGAAGAGCACGTGGTCGCCAGTTTCCTCCAACACAAGTTGCACCTTGAGGACCTTCTTCCAAAACATAGCCTTTGTCACAATCATACATTATTTGTTTATTGTTGGCAATCTAAAATGTTTTGAGAATAGAATATTGAACATCTTGTTAAAGTATTACCTTTTTCACGTAGGGCCGATAATCGTAAAGTCCCATATTTCCTACTAATAGAACTTTGCCGTTGGGTATCGCCCCAGGATAGCCACAGTATACTTCTTGGCATTGCGGAGAATCACCAGTCCAATTTCCAAAAGAACATGTGAGTACGTAGTCATTGTTATTGGTTACTGGCTTTCCATTAGGTCCTGTAAGGATATAACCATCTTTGCATTTAAATCGCGCTTTCATGCCGTGGTCAATTTTTGGAGCTAAGACCATGCTATTCTTAGGTGTTCTGGGCAAATGTTTACATCGTGCTGGAATGCAACGTGGAATTACACTCCAAGTACCATTGTTACAAGTGGGTGGTCCCAGAGAAGATGAGGGAAATTCGTAATGCTCATTACAAACTACTTCTAGAGCCGTTCCATGCCTAACTTTTCCAACACTTGTTATCATAGGTGGAGTCATAACCGTCGTCGCATTTACATCAATTTCAAGTTCTATTGGAATTACTTGGCCTTGGGATATTGTAGGAACAATACACGGGGCAAGACATTCGGGTATTGGATAATTCCAACGGCCTTCAGCTAAGCAAGATGCGGATGACGGACCTACCATAAGCATTTCTGGATGGCACCGAAAAATTATACTGGCTCCAAGACCAGTTCCAGCTTCTATGTTTTCCAGCCAACCATTATATAATACACCCGGATGGCCACAGTTAACCTCTGCAGAAAATAAGTAAATTAAATTCTTTCAGAGATAATAATAGTTATATTATAATAACGAAACTTTACCTTTGCAAATGGGGAGTGTTCCACTCCATTTTCTGTCCGCACCGCAACGCCTAGAACTGTCACCTATTAAGATGAAACCATAACGGCATTCGTAACTCACCACAGAATTATATGAGAAAGTAGTGTAAACTGCCTTGCCGTTTTGAGGATAGTCGGGAACAGGACATATCACTGATGTTACCACTAAAATTAAATAAGGCTCACTTAAAACTTTGTTGTATTTTACAATAAAGCTATAAATTTTTGTTGTACGAAGAGAAAAAGTTGTTAAAAATATGAGCTTCTGAAGGGTAATTTATCTGCAATTTTTTCAGTATGTATGCTAGTTTAGCTTAAAGCCCTGATGACACCAGGAGCACCACGGCGCGGTTGCACGCGGCAAAATAGAGTGTTCACACCGAAAGCGGCAGATTTTATCCCAATGTACTATAGTTGCATTATTAGTTGCTCTGGTTGCAAAACAAACAGAGAAGATTGATGAGGTTCGATTACAAATACTTTAGATTGCAAAAAGCCTCATTTAACAAATTGTGCGGACTTATTTCGAATAAAAAATGAATTTTGCCTGCCAGCGGCAGCGGCAAAATTGTGTTTGTGAGTAATCTCCAAAATCGCCGCGCGGCAACTATTTTGCCGTGCCGGGCCGCCCTGCAACGCGTCGCTCCCGGTGTGACTTATAGATTTAATTTTGCAAGAACAAACGCGCAGCGGCAACTAACAATGCCGCGCCGCGCCGCTCCCGGTGTGACAACCACTTAATCCTAGAAAGATAATCATATTTGGAGGCGGGTTACAATGTGACGCTGTCGCAAGTTGTTGTTCGTGAAATTGTTGGAGTCGATTATACTCTAGTTGATAAGCATTCATATTTTTGCTGGCAAGACCACCTTTTTTTAAACAACACAGTCATATTATGAAACTCGACTAGCAGCAATTAGGCACAACATTATTCGTTGGCCGGCTCCACTATGTGCTCTTAATAGTAATGAAGTTGGAGCTTAGTCAGTTCTAAATTTTTTTTCCTGATTTGCTCACCAACAAAGCAACGTAACAGGATATTTGTCAGTACTTCGGCAACCTAAGCTAGGGTTGCTTTTATATCGTGACGTAGATGTAAGGCTTAAACACGATTGCGACAAACAGAGCGGCTGACGGCCAACAGAAACTCGCTATCAATACAAGCTTTAGAAAAATTGCAAACACAATTGCAACAAACGGCGGCGCGCGGCGATTATGAAAAAGTAGTTTCTGCAGCTCCCAGATTGCATGTAATCTTCCCGGTGATATTTTTTATAAATATCGCGGAGATTCTGTAGTTATCAATTGAAAGTATAGAAATTTACTAAATAATTAAATGCAAAATGTCACAACTTAACCATTTGTATTTAAGTGTTTCGCAATATCCATCCAAATCAAGTTTTTTTTTTATATTCACTTTCCTATACTGTCTTTCTTATCAGTTGTAAATTCTGTGCCTTCGCACTTCATCAACAAATTTTTCCACAAAATCCATGTTAGGTTTTTTCTAAATTTGAGCGGCATCCTGCAACATACCAAAAATAACACGAATGACAAAGAGAAATGGCGAAACATAATTTCATTCGATTGTTTTTGTAGGAGTAGTGCATCAGCCGACGGCCAAATTAGAATTTGATCCATCTCGACGGTTGGTACGTCAGCTGCCTTCAGTTAAGTGTCGAAATTTTGACCATTCGCATAAGACTTAGGCTCCTGTCGGGGTACGCGCGAGAAGCGTAGCGGAGCTCAAGCAATGCGAGAAGATGCCTGAGTGAATGCGAGACGCGCTTATGATTCTACATATACTTTTTGGTTTCAGAATGAGTTTTCACTCATTTAGTTGTGATATTCGGAAAATAAAATTATGGACTCGTCCGACGAGGAATATTTTCGTTCGTAAAATATACGCAATTATTTTTTTTCAAAAACAAACTTATTTTCTACGCATCCATTAAATATTGAAAGACGGGAACATGTGGATTTTCATCACCTATACGGTAAATTAATTATTTTTGCGTTTATGGCCATTTCTACACTACACTTCAAGTAAAACCATCTTTGCTTACGCGAAAAAACACAGCACAGCCAGCTTTCTCGCTTTACGCTTTGAAATCAGCTTTGCTTTCAGCTTCGCTTTGCTTCTACTTTGACAGCAGCCTTAAGATGCCGTCAGAGTGCGCGCGAGAAGCGGAGCCGAGCTATAAACTGGCCAGAGCGAGAGCCCTCTAGAGAAAACTATGCACATACATTTTCATACATAGTCGCGTGATCATGTGAAAGCCGAACTGATAGCAAAGCTATCAAAGCGTAAAGCGAGAAAGCTAGTTGTACAGTGTTTTCTCGCATAAGCAAAGATGGTTTTTTCCTGAAGCTCGCAGTTTTGTGTAGTGCATATACACGTGGAAACACTTAGGTACTAGTGACGTTTTCTCCCGTCCTGCACTGTGGAACCAGAAAAATAAAAGTTCCTAATGTCACAACTAAATGCAGTGAAAATGAAATACCTATATTAAAAAAACTTTTAAAATAAATAATTTTTGTAAATAAAATGGACTAAAAAATAAAAACAATTTTTTTTCTCAGTGATATAAACAAAAAAATTTAATGCAAAATAAGAAATGCTACAACTCAGATTATATCTTAAAAGTTTGTTAATGATTTGCAGTTAGACAATTGTGATTAAAGATATTGTTATGGATGCCCAAAAAACTAGAAAAGTTATTTATTTGAAGTTTTCTTAATATATTTTATTTTCTACTTTTTAGTCATACTCTCCAAAATCAACCCTCGAAATTCGACTCTCGAAAATCAACTCTCGAAAATCGACTTTCGAAAATCGACTATCGAAATTGAACTCCCGGAAATCGACTCTCGAAAACCAATACTCAAAATTCGACTCTCGAGACTAGAGTCTTGAAGGGTGGTAGCTACCACCACCACCCCAAAACGTAAGAACATTTTACGCTATCGGAAAGCTCTCCATTCACGCATTCTAAATCGAAAAACCCCATGTAAATCCATCTTGTTACGAACGGCACTCTCAAAGGGTGATAGTTACCACCCCCACCCGAAAACCCCACAATACGTAGGAAAATTTTACCCATCGGAAAGCTCCCAATTCACGCATTCTAATTCAGAAAACCTTATGTAAATCCATTCACGTATACTACCCTAAAACTCTTTCGTCACGAACGGCGCTCTCAAAGGGTGGTAGTTACCACAGCAACCCCAAAACCCCCAACACGCAAGAACATTTTACCCAATCGGAAAGCTCCCCATTCACCCATTCTAAATCAAATAACCCCATGTAAATCCATCTACGTTTACTACCCTAAAACTCTTCCGTCACGAACGGCACTAGCAAAGGGTGGTAGTTACCACCCCACCCCAAAACACCCAACACGTAAGAATATTTAACCCCATCAGAAGGCTTCCCATTCACCCATTCTAAATCAAATAACCTCATGTAAATCCATCCACGTTTACTACACTAAAAATCTTTCATCACGAACAGCACTCTCAGGCGTTCAAGCGCTCAAACACAAGCTTTCTGAATAAGGGGTCTGTATGTTGATAGAAAGTTATTAATAATAAAACCAAGTAAAAAAGCTAGAATTTGTCTAAGACCAATTCTTATGATAGCCTAGATGAATGCCCGTATAAAGTTTCGTATGGTAACCGAGCTATGCAAGTTTAATGTTTGAAGTGGTTTTTCGCATATACATATTTCTAGAACGGTTCGTCGGACAGAAAAAAGTACTATAATCAATTTTGTAGGATTTCCTATTCTGAACAAGTTTTTTACAATAAAAATATCTAGGACAGATTGTTTTCACAGTATATGTAAAAAACCTAAATTTTTATACAACACCAAGAAGGCGTTGCCCGATTTATTCCATTTTTGAAATTTTATTTGCTATTTCCATAAAAACACCATGTACCAAATTTCAGCTCTCTACGTCTATGCGTTCTCAGGCGGTATCCAAATATATAGCGGAAAACGAAATTTGTGTATGACAACCCCAGGAAGGAGTTGCCCGATTCGTGTCATTTTCGAATTAATTTTTTTTTAAAGTCCGTGTACTAAATTTCAGCTCTCTAAATATACGCGTTCTCGAGTTATCGTGCGCACAGACGGACAGACAGACGGGAAGACAGACGGGCGGACAGACGGACAGACGGACATGCAAAAATCAAAATAACTTTTAATATTATGCGTGGGTGTCCAATCCATTTTGCTCTACGATCATTTTTTCGAGGTGTTACAAACGGAATGACAAACTTAGTATACCCTATAGATTTCATCTAGGGTATAAAAAGCACATGCAAAATCACAAGCGCGACTAGCTTTCACTCTCGGACTGTTTGTCGCATGGCAAAGCTCTCTATGGGTTCCGCTCCGGTTCTCGCGCGAATCCTGTCTGCTGCCCTAGAACTTTGACAGCGAAGTTTTTTGGTCGTTTGTTGTCGTAACTGTGTCTAATAGGGCATTTTCACTACATCGAAATCACGTAATTTTTGATTAAGTGATTTCGAAATCACTGTTAGTTGTTTTCTTTACCGCTGAGATAATTTCGTTTGACAGGTGCTGGACCTAAATACCAAATTGGCATCTAAAATAATGAGTTACATGAACGAGACTTTTGTAATTAAATGGATATATTGTCACAACATTGCAACATTAATATAATATGTAAATTTAATTTTAAATTTCTTCCTTAAAAGTTTCTTGACAAATGTTAAATAATACAGTTTGAGAAAAATTGGAAACCGAAACTGGGCTCGTTCAGGCAAATTTTCTTAATTTCCGATATAATTCCATTGCAATTTCGCAGAAATGAGATGATTTCGATAAAGTTTTTTGTACTGGCAATTACGTGATTTCGACGGTGATTTCGTCGAAATCATGCTGAAACAGCGAAATTACGTGATTTCGATGTAGTGAAAACGCCATATAAGGCTGAAATTTACAAGGTATGCTACGTTTGTCAGTCCGTTTGAAACCCATAGAAATAGATATTTTAGAGCAAAATGGATTGAATTTTGAATGTCCGTCTGTCTTCAGAATAATTGTAGAACGCGTTCACTTACAGATCTGAAATTTTGCAAATGGCATCTTTTAAAAAATTGTAGACTTATGTTCAAAAATGGATCAAATTGAACAACTCCTTCGTAGAGATACCAATCAAAAATTTCGTTTCACCTAAATATTTTAACACTGTCTGGGAACGTTACCTGGGTTCTTAACTGTCCAATACGCCACTTTTTTCACTAGACTAGTTATAGATTAATCTGTATATAACCGACCACGCTCTTTTCATTTGTCTTATCAGTTTTGTTCTATTTCCAATTTTTAAATTTTGTGTTTAATTGTTCAATGCTCAACTTTTGCAGATCGGTATTGAATATTTCTTCAATTTCTAAAAAATTGTCTTAAGTATCTTTCACAATTTTCGTCTAAATTGACCAATATCATATAGAAATTGACATTTCTGTCAAAAAGTGTAAATACTGGCGAAATTTTTGTTTTAAGTGGGATCGTGCTCGTGAAGTGACGTAATTTGAGTGGGATCGTGTTCGTGAAATGACGTAATTGAATAGCAAATGATAGCTATTTTTTAAACATAATTTGTTATTAATAATTTTAATAATTAAAAATGTCCGGGATGACAAATAGTACTACTTCTTCCAGAAGTAAGTCCAATCTTACTCGATATTAAACCTTCCCCAACATGTGTCAGCGATGATTCTGTTGCAGATTCAGATTTTATACGTTCATCTCCAGAAAGACTTGCTGGAAGCAATGACATGTGTGAGCCAAACGAAAAGACTATTGAAGTTTTGAATACACCAATATCTGTTGTTGGTACAAAGAAAAGACCGCGGAAAGAGCTGCAGAACCGAACAATTGGAAAAAAGTAGCTAAAACACGTCAACATGAAGAAAAAAGGAGTATACATTAGACTGCTAATGGAAAATTAAAACCAGCAAAATCCGTCCAAGCATCCAAGTATGGAAAAGACTATGCCTATGATTATTGTATACTTCTTATTTCACGAAATCAATGAAACAACAAATTCATAGCTACTTTTGAATGCTTAACGATTCTGAAAAAAGTTTTCTACACATAACATATATCCATAAGAGAAAACATGTGTATACACTATACAGTCTAGCTATATGAAACAGAATGCAAAAAGTGTGAAAATCATTTCTCTTGACTGTGCTAAATGGGTCACAACCACTGAATTATAACAATGGACTGAGCGTATTGTCATTTTCCTATATGAAAGCATAGCACAAGTTTTATAGTTCTTTCTTTCGCCCTATGGCAAAGTTGGAGCTACCAACACAAAATATTGCATTCAGGAACGTTTGCTTATGCCATTTGATGTTGTTATGTTGGTTACAGATGCAATCACCGCAGAAGGAATAAGGTAAAGATAGTGTTTACCATGCTCCCTCTCTCTTGCCCATAAGCAGGATTCAGTTAAGAATAACTTTTGAAAATTAAAGTCGGAATGAGTTTAATTCCTTATAAGCGATTAAAATATCACTTGGGAACAAGGAAATATATTTTTTTTTAATTAAATTCCATTTACGGGTGTAAAATTTCATCTGATTGGTTGAGTTTTACATGCTTTTTATGTAATCGTTTTAAAGGGTGCTCTAACGGTGATATACAGAAACACAAAATTTTTTTTGTGCCACATGAAATAGCAAATCGCTCAGTCCATTGTTTTATGTCAGTGGTCACAACGTACAGTTTATTACTTTTTTAAAAACTTTTTGACATGGCAGGATCTGCTCCATTCCGTCAAGGAAACATGTAAAGAAGAAAACACTTGACATACAAGTTCAGGGTATGCGCAGATATATACAAATGTTTCCATGTACTGATTTACATTACGTTTGATCTAACTCTTAGTAAAATTTAGCGTATGTATGTGGAAGAAAACAGAAACAATCCTGTCAAATACAATATTTACTGAAAAATATTTAATACAGAATATAACTTAGCTTTTTTTTAAACCTAAGAAGGACCAATATGACATTCTGTTGTGACTCAGGTGCCCAATGCCCCGAATCACAACCATAATACGATATATTGATGTACAATTAATTGACCCTGAAAATGAAAAATTATTTCATTTTTAAATCTCATTCAAAATTTAAAATGCATTTAGAAATGCATTCCCATATTATAAAAAAATTCAATTTAGCATAAATTGCATTTTGTTATCAGACACACTTTCCACTCACACGGTATGCACACTTGCCGACATACAGTGTCTACTTCCTTTTTTTCCGTATGTACTATGTACATACGTACATTACCTACTTAATCCAATCTAATTGTATGTACATACATAAATACAATTATCAAAATTATTCGCGCCCTCTTAAAATTACTATTTCAAGACTGGCGCACAAGTGCATATCGGATTAGAGTTTTGCATTGATGCATATAGCTCGCATCAAAAAACTTTTGCATTTTCTCACGTACGTTTTTTCAACGTCCTCAGAAAACAATAAAAATGAAAAAAGAGCTTTTGAAGCGATCACGGGTACCTGGGCGCAATTTGCCTAAACCTCGAAGAGTTCTTTTTGAAACCGTCGATCGGGATAGTCCGGGAATTAACTCGAATATTAAAAAGTTGTAAGCGGTAAAGCAAAATCGTTAGTAGAAAGTAATAACTAGACTTATTGTAAAAAGTTGACGATTATTAAAACTAAAGTGTTAATAGAAAGTGTTAACCCTAATTATATAGAGAAAACTTCGAAACTCTTAATTAAAAGCTTTGAAATAAATAATAACTTCAAAACCCAAGATTTTTTTTGGTTAATTAAACCCCAAATCCTAAAAGGTCTTAATCTTAAAGGTCGAGTGCTCTTTATCACGGGCACGGCACTCAGACCATAACAATTCATGATAAATATTGAGAATATGCGCAGTCGCACGACTCAAGATTAGGACATTTTTAACCCACATGAAGACCTCAATAATAAAGCTTTCAATAATAAAAATGTAGGACTGACTTAACGACCTTCAAAATGTATTCACATTATTACATACATATCCCAGAAATTTCAATTATAAGAGGAAATTTAATAATTTAGCAGCATATGTAGAGCAGATAATTAAACCATATTTTACTCGGCAATAAATCATGATAATCTTGTTTACTATTTGGTATGAAACTCTAAGTCGCATGACACACGATGATACACACTCGAGACTAGACACCACGCAAAACCGGTTTTTGTATCGAGTGTGTATCAGTCTATGGTACACGTAGTTTATACACGGTTGATATACGTTTCTGAGGCAGCAAAGAAAATTCATCATTTCCATATGTTCTATGCGCTCACGATCTGAGTACACGTATGAATATGTAATAAAACATCCGCCATCCGAGTCTAGCCCTCTGCTCTAAATTGAGGGTATACACGAAAATATAGATATAGTGCTAAGAAAACCAGGTTTTAATACGGTGGATCGCGTGAACGGGAACTCGATTATCGCAAAAAATAAAAATGGAAAGGAATAACACAAAATAAGATATAACACCAGTTTTAGAACTAATCAAGTTAATCTTTATTTTACGTTAATCACCTAAAAAACCGAAAACTTAAGATTACGATTTTATACATTCATATATCTGTCTTGAGACGTTTAACAATAACCGAGAACTGAATCTTAACTTAATTATAATTTCTCAGGCTGGCTGAAATTCATTTACCAAAAGCTTTGCTGCCTTTACATTTCAACTATCGCTTTATGGGAAACTGTCCCATGAGAAAATTTTATTTTCTGGATTCTCATAAGCGATAGGTGAAATGTGATTCGTCACATGTTTTTGCAGACGACTGAAACTCTGGAATTTTGTTATTTCCGTTGTTTTCGTCGTCACGAATTTTAGCTGACGTAACTCGTGTGTATCATCGTGTGTCACCGGACTAAGTGATCGTTAAGGGAAGGACTTGGCGAGCACTTTAGTGAAAATTTTGCAGTGTATTGCTGATATTAGTCCAGTGCTAACACTTCATTATGTAGTCTGGTGCTTGTCTTTCCCAAAATAAGAACATGGACACCAAGATGGTCATTATGAAAAAGTCATAAAGTCAAATAAGATCAGAGGTAACTAATAAAGTTATATTTAAGAAAAGTATATATTGAATAAAATACTGCAGATACGGACAAAATTAAGTCTTATTTGGTTATTGCGCAGCGCACCGGATACCTGGAATTGGTTAGAAAAGAATATATGAATCACACGTTGTGAGGATCATTATATTTCTCTCCTACCCTTACAACTGCTATACCCTACCAAAGAGAGAAAGAAGAGGAAAAGTTGCAGGTACACATCTATCGTGCTCATAGTCATGATGAATCCATTATGGTGTATACCGAACCTCTCTTACACCCTTAAGTCCGCATTTCAACTCAATGATGGTGTTAAGCGTGCGTATATGTGCGTATGTACAAGAAAGTGTTTTGTCATGACATGTACCGTGGTATTTCACTCTGTCGCCTACCTAACCTTGAATCTAAAGGAAAGCCCTAAAGTGCCAAACACAATTCCGCCGTTCCGATTTAATTCGATTCGATTCAATTCGATCCGTTATGTGCATGAGCACAATTGTTCCGTTCAAACTTACCATCAGTATTAAATTTCTCATTGAAATTTTTCCTGATTTTGTCTTTTCTTTTTACATCCATGTAAAATTTGTTGCCTTTGTCATAAAGCTCTTCATATTTTTTAATTTCTTCAATAAAAACTTCTTCATCCATCTTGAGTTATGCACAAACATTGTACGGGTAATTTTTCTAGGTTATGTCATCCGTAAAAGTTGAAATTTGCTCAACTTCTCCGTTTCGATCCATTTCGGCGAATGTGTCCAATTACACGTACGTCTCATATAAGCAAATTTGACATTTGTACGTATCGGATCGAAACGGTCCAATTGTGTTTCCCACGGGTCACTATGCACCTTCCATGTTAGAATCATTTCACTGACTTAACTTGCGATCCGATTGCAATGCAATAAAGCTGTAGTACCTTTCATTTTGCGTTTAGATCTCTCATTCTTACCTATATTTATGTAACAGACCTATCAAAACATGAGCTTCATATGAAGACACTAGTCTCACTTACTACTCTAGCACTCATACGATTTCAAAACACTCAAGAGACTTTATAGATATAGTTACTAAAATCAGACACGGTAAACCACATTTGTTCAGTCAACCTACACAAATATGCTATACTATATGAAAATACATAAGAAAAAGCTGATTTTACTTTGTCAACAACAAATATTACAAACCAATATGATTCATTCCTTGCTACAAAATAATTTATGCAAAGTTATCCACTTCATTTGGTTCGCAGTATTTCCCACCTCCAGATTTAACGAATTCTCGTTTATCTTTAGTAAAATATCCATGGCTGTTCACAAATATCTCATGGTGCAAGCTAACATTTCCTAAACAATAAATAAAGAGGACAGAAAGCATTAGTCCATTAGTAATACACAATGTACTTATTTAATGGTGATAAGGCTTCCACCTAAACCAAATTTTCATCCAATATACTTCTCCAATTTAAAAGTAAGCAAACCTCATTATTAATCAATAAATAAACCAATATTATGAAAAACTTACCAGAATTACACGCATCTTCGCATGTTAACACTTTTTATTTGTCATTCAGGGACATTACGGCAGTCAATTGTTTGTGGTACAATCGAAAATCGAACGAATGGAACAAGCAGTGCCAGCATAGCATCATGATGAAAAGAGAACAGTACAGGCCTCTGCGTGTATATAAGGCTGAAGAGCCACAGTGGAAATTACTATTATCATGAGGAAAGCCAACTACCGTTACTCCGTACTTAAACCTATTATCGAAAAGAGAAACGGTCTCCCGAAAGATACAAAGCTGCTTATCCGCCCAATTATCTGCTATTGCTTCCCCATCTGGCACACCATTTCGCCACTATATCACTATATATGAAGCAAATTAGCACCCTCGAAAGAAAGCTCCTACGGGCTTATACAGGAGACTTGATGGACACTACTTCCCTAACACCTTTTTGTACAACAATACAGACATCACTGCAATCGAAGACTACCTTTTAACTCTCGCGGTCAAACAACTTGAGAAGATCTCTCAACATCCAAACCCCCTCATGAGCCAGCTTTCAACGCAACCTCAGGTTGGAAACTTCCACTACTTATCACGTCTTCACCTCATCAACTCGGAAACGAGATACATTTATTACCTGGGCGAAAGATTTACTTTTACTCGGAGAGGTTCACACAGCTATCCTAAATGACAGGGGAGTGCAGGGAACATTCACAACTAATTAAACTATTACCATTTCTAATCCAACATGGTGGAGTTTTCCGTATATTTTGTTCCTAAACTTCCTCATATTAGATTTGAATCGTGAACAATACTATTCCATAAAGAAAACTGAATTAGTAACTGTCAGTTAATATTAAGCGTGGGTGTCCAGCTACAAACGGAATGACAAACTTAGTACATATAACCTATGATTCCAACATCTACGTTATAAAAATGGGCATAATCGATCAACCACTCTTGGTATTTATTTTTATTTTTACGTACTTATGCTATGAAAACAATCAATCATAGACGATTTGTTTGTACTGAAAAGTTCTTCAGAATATGAAGTCCTATGAAATTAGTTATAAACATTTTTACTGTCCGAAGAACTATTCCAGAAGTATATTCGAACAACCACTTCAAAAAGCAAATTTGCGCAGATCGGTGAACATACGAAATTACATACGGGCTTTCATATGGGGTATGATAAGAATTGGTCTTAGACTAATTCTAGATTTTTTACTTGTTTTTTTTAGAAAGTTCAATACGCCCCACTCCATGAACTTTTTTTTTTAAAGTGTAGAATGTAAAGAAGCGTCGCTCAATGAGCGACATTCATTATTAGTGTTCACGTTTTAATTTTTTACTTTTTACTTTATTTAGTATTCTACTCCTGTTTCTTTTCTTTTCTTCATATTTAATCTTTAATTTTTACATTCTGATTTTGTTTATTTATTTTTTTATTTTGTTAAATAATGTACGTAGATTACTGTAAAGTTTTATTATTTTCACCGCGACTATACATATTGTACTTCAATATAAGATTAGGAAGCTTGTCTACAATTTTTGTAATTAAACACGAAGAGAAAGAAATCGTTGAAATTATCATAAACGGCTGTCAATTCAACAATTTCCAGTCTTGATTTTCTGCTAAAAGCATAAACTGTTGATTTTACATTTTTATTGAAATGTTAAATGAAATTAGTAGTTGAAACTACTTTTCTGATTCAAATTCAAATTCAAATTTATTAATTAATTAAATTTACATATGAGCTTTCGCTCTTTTGCACGTAATAACTCCAGGAAGGAAAGGTACAAAAAAAATATATACATGTATACATTAAAGTAATATTAAAGTAAGTTGAACAAGTGAACTGATATGCCGTGGCAATTATTACAGAAATTATTATATATAAAAAGAAGAAATAAAAAGAAAGGTGAGAAAAGAAAAAAAGAGAAAAAAAAGAAGATACAAAAAGGAAAAAGCATTATAATACAAGCATTGAAGATAGACATTAAATTAAATCGCCCAACAACATGGTGTGGTTAGAGGCTTATGGCAGCAAAGAAGATGTGTAAATACTCAGACATAGTCAGAGAAAAAATTGAAATCATTAATTTTGAAATCGCTGATAGTTACGGATCGTTTTCTACTGGTCGGCATGGAGTTCCAAATCCTGACACCGTAAACGAAAAAAGATCTATCGCTCTGTCTGCAATTACTGCGAGGAATGACAAGTTCGGTTTCTCGATGGTCTGACCTGCTATCGTTTACTGGACAAGAAATCAGGTGCAAGAGATATAATTATCTTAAAAAGCATAATAGTGACATGATAATCAAGGTAATTATCCAAAGTACAATTTAAAATGCTGCGAGCGTGCATAGAAATCTGGTCAAAATGACTCAGATTGAGTTAAATTAATTTCCTTCTACTAATATTGCCGGTCTGGCAGTATACTACACTATCAGACAGTATAACCGGCAGAATTAGAGTGATAATCAAACGAGTGCGGACATCCAGTGGAGCGAATTTGGCAAAAAACCACAGGTTACGAAGTGTACCATACACCCTCCATATCAGTTTGTTAGTTTGTAGGTCCCAGGTAAGTGTGCGATTGAAGACAACACCAAGATTATTGACAGACTCTGAGTAAGGTATGATGGCATCACCTAGTCTTATTGGGGGAAAGTTGTTTAAGTCGAAATTTTTTAGATAAACAGGATTGCTTAAGATTTCGATTTATTTAACAAAAGTTTGTTTTCAATAGCCCAGCGAGACACCCTATCAAGTTCACAGTTCATAAGCTCTCAAACATCTTTCATAGAAGTAGCAGGAGCAGGTAAAGTAAGCTGAACATCATCGGCATACAGCTGGATATTGCCTCAACGTGCCGTGTTTTAAGTTTACTACATAATACATTAATTATTACACTGTCAAACGCCTTAGAAAATTCTAATAATACGAGCAATGAGGCTAGTCGGACATCCATATTTAATCTAATATTATCTACTAGGTGTACAAGCGATGCAGTTGTACTATATCGTTTGCGAAAACCGAATTAAAATGCATATAAAACGGACTTATCAGATACAAAGGTTGAAATTTGGTCACAAAGCAATTTTTCAGTAACTTTCGAGCAGAAAGGAAGTATGCTAATTGAACGTAAATCTTCCATAAGTCGAGGATTAGGTTTTTTATTAATTGGAACAATAGGGCGGTGATTTTTAACTCCTATATCTCTGATGTTTTTAGAAAGAGTTCGCGGGGGAAGCGCAGGGTCAAGTATCCGAAAAAAAGTCTCGCGTAGCTGTGTGAACGGCTTGGGTAGTTTTATTTCGGAGATATTTGAAATTTTTCAAAAAGGGGTCCGTTTTGTAGGTTTTCCAGAGTTCATACGCATAATCTCGCTCACACATGAGGTTTTTAATTCGTTTGTTCATCTCGTTATACAAGGATACTACTATAGCATTAAATTGGTCAACTTGAATATCAACATCTGATGTTTCATAGATAGAATTAAAGGAGACGGCCTCAATGCTACTAGTTAGTCCTTCAATGTCAATGTTTTTAAAGTCCTTGAGCACCACACGCAAACTGTACCGTTCGACAAGAAAAGAAAAGTATGCACATACTCCTTCATGATCAGATGTCCCTGGCAATGGAAATTTGGAGTGATCAACCAGAAGATTGATCCGCTTTGTAATTATGACGTCTACTACGAACTACCCAGTGGATGGTAATGTGTGGGACAATTATTAACTACAGCAAAATCTGATCCATTGATGAAGTTAAGGAAGCCACGTTTTGGGCTGTTTGTTACATGCATATCATCCTCCATAAACGAGATGCATATCATCCTCCATAAACGAGATACATATCGTGCATAACATTGCACAGATGTACTATTATAATGTACATACATACATATGTCATGCGGAATTACAATTCCTAGCAATAAAGAAATGTAAACAGGTAGATACATACATACCTACATCATTTCCATTGCAAGCAGAATTGTAGTAAAGTAAAAGTAGCATAATACCCCTGCGCGCAAGAGTTCACAAGTTGCAAAATGATAGCCTTGCGCCAGCGGTAGAACATGAATGGTTCACATTGATTATGTCATAATAACAAGCGGTAACCGCTTTATGATAATTGATATTCATGTGTGTATATATGTAGCAATGACAAAGCGAAAAAAGCTTTGCGGAAATAAAAGATATGTAACAGCAAAGAGCTCTGTGGAAATAAAAATATATATGTAACATTAGCAAAGCGAAAAGAACTTTGCGGAAAAAGAAGTTTAAATGCGGAAATTGATGTACATATGTATATACATGAAGCAGCGAGTGCCATAAGGAAATAGAAATTAAGAAATGTAACCAATGGCATTTAGAGAAAAGTAAGTGAACAATTTTGCATAAATATACTTGTATTTTTAGAATAAAGCAAGTCGAAAGTCGTGTCTTAAGAGGTGAAGAGTCTACAGAAGCCAAGTGGTTTTATTAATAAAGGGAGCCAAGCTTACTGAAGCTACTCCATTATACAAACAAAGGGAGCCAATCTTATTCAAGCTACTCTACTAGACGTACAAAGGGAGCTAAGCTTACTCAAGCTACTCCATTATACAAATAAAGGGAGCCAAGCTTATTCAAGCTACTCCACTAGACGTACAAAGGGAGCTAAGCTAATTCAAGCTTCTCTATTATACACACAAAGGGAGCCAAGCTTATTCAAGCTACTCCACTAGACGTACAAGGCGAGCTAAGCTTATTCAAGCTACTCCAAGACAGACTACTCTGAAAATCTATACAAACCAATCAACGACTGAAGACGTCCCCAGGAACATTCTTATGAGACACTCTAGGAGTAACTCATTTGGTATATGAGAATAGACCGAACAATTTTGATCCCCGAACCTACACGAGCACACAAGAATTTACTGGAAGAGATCAACGCGGATACCAGAGGAAGTAAGAGTGAAAACGGGATTGTACCACAATTTCGACACCCTATAATTGAGGATACGACCAGAAGACTGAATTAATACCAGTCCACAATTGGAGCAAAAATAAAAAGATATTTTCATCGAAACTGTGCTCCGTAAATGTAAGTTCAAGAAACTGTTAGACTGCTAAGTACAGAACAAAAGACATAGTAGTTAATTAAAAACGAGTTTGTAAAAAAATTTGTAATATATACATATGTGACAGAAACAATAGAACACATTTCAAAAAAAAGAGTTTAACTACTTAGTCTCCAATTCTCTTTCCTTACGGAAGAAACTCAATTAGCTTTCGGCTCATGCCCAAACCAGATCGAAGCTCTTCATGTTCCGATTTTGAAACGGCAATTAATTCCTTGTCATTCGAAGGCACAAGTCCTCCAGGTAGCTCGATTGCAGAACAAAATCCGCCTCCAAGCAGACCATCCATAAACTGGTATCGCGAGCATCGTTTAGGCAAACTTTTCAGAAGGCATAGTTTGATTAACTTCCTCGTAAGAAACAATAGCTTAAACGACTTAATAACAGACTTAATCACGCCTAATTCAGAACCAGGCACGCCAGATATTATCCAGGCAGAGCAGCTAAACAAAATAAACAAAATGCCAGTAAATTACGAAAAGGTGGTTAAGCTAACAGCACAAATGGTGCCCTTATTCTCTGGGAATTTAGCCCCCTCATCCTGATAGAGTTACAAACTTTTATAGGCTGTAGTAAGCAAGTACAGCAATGTCTATAAGCGGAAGAAAAAGTAGCTTTTATGCAAATTTTCCCCACTAGGTTGAGAGGAAATGCATACCAGCTAATCGCCTCAAGCTCACTCACAACATTTGAAGAGGTTGAAAAATTACTGTATCGTAATTACTTACCTCGTGAGACATACCATGAGCTGATAAACAGACTAATTACTTGTCGGCAATATCCGCACGAGTGTTTTAACTCCTTCACCACTAGGCTAAAAGGCCTATTGTTACAATGCAATGTAACGAAGCAGCACAGAACAAATATGGTGATGAAAATTTTATCGTGGTGAAACGACAAATAGAGGATTTTGCAATGGCTTCAGTGAAGAGTGGTGCAACTAATCCGTATCTAAGTGCATATTTACTTACCTTGAATGAAGATTCAGTAGACCAGCTCATTCAAAGGGCACTAGACATGGAAAGACTACAACAAGGTCTCTTCTTCGTAGCGCCACCCACAAACTACAATCACCCCCCACAAACTATTTTCAAATGGATCACTGTTTAAGATGCAATCCCTCACACTTCTTCAACACTTATGGTTACCCTACACCTGAGAGTGTGAATTTGTCTTCCTACCCTTACACAAATGAGATAAATAGACCCAACATAAAAACGGAGTTCAATATACCTCCCATAACGGAGCCTCCAAAGGTGCCATCAGTGTCTTTTAATACGGATGAAAACCCAACAAATTGGCACTCAAATCGAACTAGTTTCACCCGAAAACAGTCAGGAAGTCCACCTCCATACAAGAACTCCTCTTACCAGCAGGAGAAAAGAAAGTACGACAAACAAAAGGTACTGTTGAATAAAATCACCTGCAGCTACTGAAACTACAAGGGACACACGTATGAAGAATGTTTAAAAAGGAAAAGCACTCCTTTCTGTGTAAACTGCAAAATAAAGGGCCATGATGCCCAACATTGCAAGCAAAATGTTAATGTACCACCCTAACATGCAAACAGTAACCATGTTCGGTGGGGCCCTGCAAATCAAGCACAAAGAATAAATCACATACAGAATATATGTGATTTTTGTGTCCGAATGGCTTCGGTGTCCACTTGCCAACACAAACAACGATGGGAAGCCACAGATTTGGGAAACGGCACTCTGTCGACCGAAAAATCCCCAGCTCGACATTAAATAGAACAGTGCAACTTACTTCAGGGTCTACTCAAGCAACAAAGAAACAAACTAGGTAAACTGTTCCAGTGGTAAAATTACCATTGGACATAAGTAGAAACACAGACGTTCGGCAGATAGTAGACACTGGAGACGAAGTAAGCCTAATAAAACAGGAAGCATTAAATATACAAAAATGGATAGAAAAAGGACAAAAGGTCACTTTGAAAACTTCATTTGGAGAAGCAAAAACATTGGGTAACTGCCAAGGCAACTTTTTATTAAGCAGCAGTATCCCGTGCAATCTACAGGTTGTAGGAAAAAACGCCCAAATCTCGTAAGGATTTTCTTGCGAGAAATTGCAATATTGAAGGGCCTAACAGATTACTCCGGTTTCCTCGCACGAAAACCAACCCTATTGAATTCATGCTACCTCTCGAAACATCCATAGAAGATGGAGAGGATATACCAATGGACCAAATAGTGGAGTAATCTGAATCTACTACCGTTTCACGGGCACCCAAAAACAAAAATTCCTTATTTTCAACGGAAGAAATTTCAAACACCTTGAATGAAGATGAAGGTAGGCAATATGAAGTAGAACTTCAGCGATTTCATAGAATACCTTCCCGATCTCAAATCATACTGAGCACACCAGTACAATTGAACCAGGAAATGCTCTGTTTGTCTCAGGAGATTCAAGAAGGAGTATTTGTCGCAAATTGCCTAGTTAGTCCTCATAGAAATTTCAAACCGTTATCTGTTCTGAACGTCAACACAGAGCCAGAATTCCTAAGAAAATTAAAACTTACTCTAGTTCCAGTTAATCATTATAACATTAGGTCTCTCCAGTTATCTTTGGACGAAATAAATTCCCAAAGTTCTCAGAAAGAAGGTGATCTTCCTTTCCCACGTGCACAAGACAAAAACTTATTCAATATAAAATCTCTCTATTAAACTTTGGACGGAATAAATTTCCAAAGTTATCAGAAAGAAGGTGGTCCACCTTCCCCTCATGCACATAGCAAAAATTCCAATAACTTCAAAACAGATACGAAAAATTCCAACTCCAATCCACATTCAATAAACGTAAACCACATTTCAAAGTACAGTCAAGATAGGCTAGTGGCTTTACGTAAAGAATTACTGTTGGATAGAAATCTAAATAAAGAAGAAGAAAATTCAATTCTCGATCTATGCAATAAATACAATGACCTTTTCTACCTAAAGGGAGACAAACTATCGTGCACAAATACAATAAAACATACTATACCCATAGTACAAAATCAACCCCCCATAAATCAAAAAATTTATAGACTCCCAGAAATGCATCGGGCAGTCATAAATGAACAAATAAAACAAATGTTGGAATATGATATAATCCAATTAAGTAAAAGCCCAAGGAACTCCACCCCTACTAGTAGTTCCCAAAAAGGCTGGACCTGATAGCAATAAACGTTGGCGAGTAGTAGTAGATTTCCGTAAAATTAACGAGAAATTTATAGGGGATGCTTTTCCATTACCCAGGATAGAGGATATACTAGATCAACTTGGGCATTCGCGATATTTCACTATGCTTGACCTTGCAAGCGGTTATCATCAAGTACTTGTTGATCCAAAGGATAGACCCAAAACTGCGTTCAGTACCGCTTACGGGCACTATGAATTTAAGAGAACGCCATTCGGGCTGAAAGGCGCACCTGCGACCTTTTAACGCCTGATGAATTACGCCTGATGAATGCTTTGTCTATCTCGACGATATTGTAATATATGGAACAAATTTGCAAGATCAGAACGAGAAATTGACTAAGGTATTCGACAGACTCAGAGCCCATAACCTTAACTTACAACCCGAAAAGTGCCAGTTTCTTCGCACAGAAGTGATTTATCTTGGACACAAATGTTCAAACTAAGGAGCACTTCCAGATCCCAACAAAACAAGTTGTGTCCAAGACTTTCCTCAACCGCGGACAGTTAGACAAACCCAGTCGTTCCTTGGGTTGGCTAACTACTACCGCAAGTTCATTCCAAATTTTTCAAAAATAGTCAGACCCCTAACAAATCTTTTACGCAAAGATGTTAAATTTACTTGGACGTAAAAGTGCCATGACTCCTTCGACGAAATTAAAAGGTCGCTTGTAAATCCTCCCCTTCTCACTTATCCTGATTTTACTGAATCCTTCAATTTGACAATAGATGCTAGCAACCAGGCATTGGGAGCTGTCCTATCCCAAGTGAAAATAGGCGAAGACAAGCCAATAGCATATGCAAGTAGAAGCTTAAATAAGGCGGAACAAAGATACTCTAGAATAGAAAAAAGAGTTACTCGCTATTGCATGGGCCGCCAGGAACTTCAGATGTTATTTACAGCGTAGAAATTTTACTGCCTATACAGACTTGGTTTTACATCAATTCTAGCTTTTTCACTTGTTTAGTATACTTTTTTTTTACAAAAACTAATTTTTTGAATAGAATAGGGTGCAAACTGCAGGACTCATTCAAGCCAAATTTTTCTCAGTTTTACACACTGGCATACATATATAATGTGGACTGCTCGATATGCTATTTCATGCGGGTACAATTTTTTGTGTCAAAAATAGTTCATACGTCGGTGCCAACATTGAAAAATCCATTGGCGGAAAGTTGAAAAGTGAAACCTCTCGAATTTCTATTAACCCAAATAATTAATTTAAAAACATTTATTTCGACAAACCCACTTATTTATTTATTATTTACAGCCCTTTCTCAGTTCGCACGTTACATAGAAAAGTTACCCAACTCAAAAAATGCAACTTTTCAGGAGAGCGAAAAAACGAAAAGCTGTACATAGAATTAATTCCAGCTTAACGTAGTAATTGTTTGCTAAAAATAGTCTGAACTCATATATTTGTTAGTAAATTTATTTCTGATGATTTATATAAAAGAATTTATCAGTTTTTGTTACCGCAGTTGGCGAGGTTAGCTGTTAATTCCGCATGCTCTTAAATTGTGTCGCTTTTCTTTGTTGCGGAATAAATATTCTTACAAGTTTTTTTTTAAGTGGCACAACTCAAAATACGATTTTTAAGAATTAAATTCCGTACTTTGAACTTTGTGGAAAAATGTCATAACTCAAAATAAAATGTGTAAGAAATAAATTCTGTTTTGTGTAAAAGTGACACAATTTAATATAATACTGTTAAGATGTCGAAAACATATTTACGTTTGTAATGAAGATCGTCACAACTCAAAAAGTGACACTGACACGCTGTTCTATGAAGAATATCTCTGTTCTTAAGTAACAGAAAAGTGTTACTATCGCTATCTAGCGGCAAAAACAATCATATAGAAATATGCCAATTTCATGTTGTAATTAACTCAAAAACGACAAATTTTGAGTTAGGTCACATTTCTATGTGACGTGCGAATTAGTAGTTGGTGCTTAGACCAAAAGTGAACGCTATATAGAAATGAGCCCACTTTCTGCAGTGCATTTCTATGGACGTAGTCAGTCCATATTTTAAATGTCAGTGGTTTTACATAAGCACGCTGCAAATATTTTAGAATGTTAGGAGTGTTACATCCAAGATTACCTGAAAAGGGGCTTATCTCTCTTTAAGGCGAAGAAATTGCCATCAGCAATTGATTCAAATTCCTCAGTTAAAAACAAAAAGTATTTCCCATAGAACGACTTGGGACAAATAAAAGTTTTAAATTTCAACCCAAGTCGTTTCAATAGAAAAAAGCCCCACGACAACTTCAGTAAGATTTGTCGAAAATACTATATGCATGTACATATATACCTACATACATATCGGGCGCATAAAATTTACTCGGTGAAGATTTCAACGATCAAGTCTTCACCGAAAAGCCTCCTTTCAGCAAATTGTCGCGAGCGGCATACATTGTGGGTGCAACAATGTATATACGATAGCAAGACGATGGTTTGATATTTATGAAAATACCAAATTTCATTTCAACCATCGTCCGCCGCTGTAGGCTGAACACTAATTGTAAACAGGTAAAGAAAATAGAAGTTGCGATAAGAAAAAAAAA
Organism: Dioctria linearis; assembly: GCA_963930735.1. Taxonomy (NCBI): domain Eukaryota; kingdom Metazoa; phylum Arthropoda; class Insecta; order Diptera; family Asilidae; genus Dioctria; species Dioctria linearis. The sequence goes on along the minus strand of OZ005744.1, from coordinate 80,040,490 downwards.
TAAACGTTTTGTGAAAATAACTATAAGAGGAAGTTTGTGAACAAAGCAAAAGAAAAAAATATATATATAAATAAAATAAAAGTGTGCCAGTTGTCTTAATCATAGCTTCCTGATGCGGCGTAGAGTGATTGCCTTCGGCTAAGCTAAGCCCCGAATTATAACAGGAGTTAGGACTAAGTTAAGTTAGGGCTCTGATGTGGTAGCGAGCGAGTCTGTTTCGTGGCTTGGGAAGTGTTTCTCTTGGATCGCCCAAAGCTGAGGTCCGAAACTCAAATTCCGAGAAAAACCTATACACATACATCACATTTTTATTTTTTTAAGTTTTGGAATAAAATTTTTTTTTTTTAAGTTGAATTATATAAATAAAAAAGTATAAAATAAAAAATATATTTTTTTCAAATAACTCAATTAATTAAATATGTTTTCTTCAAATTTAGGGGGGGGGGTCATTACACCCCCCCCCCGGATCCGCCAATGAATGGAATTTAGAGAAATCTATTTTATACCAGAGAATGTCCCATCTGAAGTAGAATGTTACGTTGTAGATAATTTGGTAGGAATAGATTTAATTCGATCGAATTCAATAACAAATATGTTTAGTAAACCGCTCGATCTAATATTCATAAGTAACGAATTAAAATTTGAAGTTCATGCAGTTAGTACTCCTTTAACGCCTATTGATTTTCATCATAAAGCTGTTAATCTTTCCATTTCTGTTTATGAATTTTGTGCTCACTGTAATGAAGCAGATATTTTTGAATATAATTTTATTAAGGCTGATTACCATAATCTTAATAACTACCGTTCAAATTATGAATGGAATTCGATATACTCTGATAATTTACATCAAATGTATAGCAGGTTCCTGGACGTTATTCATGAAGGCATTAAAAAGCTTGTTCCTACTAAGAGAATCTCATCCAATAAGCATCCAAAATGGTTTAACAAAAGTGTTATTAAACTTAAAAATGCTAAATCTAAGGCGCATAAAGCTTTTAAAAAATCTGGCAATCTTTCCGATAGAATAACGTACTGTCAGCTTAGGCGTGAATATAACTTCCTACTTAGATTTATGTACAATCAATACGTTTAGTCTATGGAGTGCAATATTAAACCCAATAGCAGGGCATTTTGGTCATTTATAAATACTAAATGTAATTCTACAGGTCTTCCGAAAATGTTGCAATATGACAACAAAAAAGCCTTTAATTTAGAATCTAGTTGTGACCTGTTTGCTGAATATTTCGAATCCGTGTACAGTGATGACTCTGTTTATCTTAATGTTAATGATTTTACGCCTCCGTATTCTCTTGACATTGGTGTTGTCTCGTTGTCTACCAGCGACGTACTGCAGTGCTTAAGAAACTTAAATTCTAATACCAAGTCTGACACTGACTTTTTATGCACTTCTCTAATGAAAATTGCGCTGACACCTTGGCACATCCATTAACTTCAATTTTTAACTTATCTTTACAAACAGGGATTTTTTAGACATTTGGAATGTCTCCTTTATTACACCGATATGTAAATCTGGACAAAAGGATGACATCAAAAATTATGGAGGTATCTCTGTTATGAATACATTTCCCAAAATTCTTGACTCGTTGATTCATTATAAAGTTACATTTTTAACCAAAGAAATTATTTCATTGGAAGATCTTACTTCTTTTTCACATTACACAATTAATGCTATTGAAGATTCATTTCAAGTTGATGTTATTTACACGGATTTCTCTAAAGCATTTGAAAGAATTAATATTTCTCTTCTTTTATGTAAACTTAGTATACTTGGCTTTCACTCATTTTTTTTAAAATGGATTGAATCCTATCTGACTGATCGTAAACAATACGTCAAAATTGGTAGGATCCTCTCCAGAGAGATAAATGCTTGCTCTGGCGTGCCTCAAGGCTTTTTATTAACGATATAGTAGAAAGTTTCAAATTTACTAGATGTTTTTTGTTTGCTGATGACTTGAAATTGTTTTTAAAAGTCAATTCTGTGGATGATTGCGCACTCATTCAACTTGATCTTAATGGTCTCTCTGATTGGTGTTCTATAAACAATTTTCACTTAAACATTGGTAAATGTAAAACTATGACATTTCATCGTTTATCCAATCCAATAATTTTTAATTATCTTATAAATAACACTACTCTTCCTAGGGCTTTTGAAATTAATGACTTGGGTATTATACATGATATTAAATTAAGCTTCATTCCACATGTTGAGTTGATAGTTTGTAAGGCTCGTAGATGCCTAGGTTTTGTTAAGCGTAATTCTAAAGACTTCAGAGATGTTCACACTATTAAAGTTCTCTACTTCGCTTTGGTAAGGTCTATTTTAGAATATTCAAGTGTCCTTTGGTGCCCCTATTACAAAGTTCATATTGATCGTCTTGAATCAATACAGAAAAGCTTCACCAGATTTGCGCTTTATAAATGTGACTACCGATATGATAATTTACCTTCATATTCTGTAAGATGTTTACTGTTGGGTTTATCTCAATTGGAATTACGACGAGAGGTTAACTGTGCGACTTTTCTTAAAGATATTTTGGATTACAGAATTAACTCGCCAGAGTTATTATCACTGATTAGTATATATGCTCCCGAAAGGCCAATTCGCTGTAGGTGCTTGCTGTATATTCCTCATCACAGAGCAAATTATGGTAATCACGAGCTTATTTCAAATTGTTCCTCAATGTTTAATAAATTTTCATCAATTGTCGATACTTCCATGCCAAGACATAGTTTTAAATCCTGTATTTTCGATAATTATAGAAGTGTTAGTTCATCTTAGAATTAATTTATACATTAACTGCATATCTGTAAGATATTGTAATCTGTAGACAATTAAAAAAAAATAAATAAATAAATAAAAATAATAGAAAAATAAATGTACGAAGCGCTTTTTGTGAATCGAATAAAAGATTCATAGAGACATATACTACCGCTTTAAGTACAATTGGTGACCCCGAGTGGACGCTTCTAGAAAAGGTAACCCACCTCCAGTGGTAAGGTGCCTTTTTCTAGAAGCAAAGTTTTTGGTTTCAAAAGGAGAAAGAATAAAGAAATAAGAAATTAATTGCATATAAAAGATTAAATAAATAAAATATTGGTTTCAAAGGAAGAAAGATAGAAGAAGAAAGAATAAAGAGATAAGAAATTAATTGCAAATAAAAGAATAAAGAAATAAAAAAATTGGTTTCAAAGGAAGAAAGAAAGAAGAAGAAGGAATAAAGATATAAGAAATTAATTTCGAAAGAAGATAAAAAAAAGGAAAAGAAAGAGTGAGAAAATATAGAAAGTTTGATCTGAAGTATAACAGTAAGTTTAATTTAGATTAACTTTAGTTTAGATATATAAAGAATAAATATATATATATATATATTTTTAATATATATTGTGAAAATATTGTACAAAAGACACAATACAAACACATGCAAAGATCGTATTATTGATCAGAGAAAGACGCGACAAATGAGAAACGATTAATTTTTCTTAAGCTTTGTGAAAGTTCGTACTTACATAATTTTATATATATATAAGAAAAAAATGATTTTTCTTTTACAACTATTACGGGAAGTTATAATTACGAACGTTTAAGTCCGTCTGCGTACTACAAGTATATTTGTCAGTACGGATAAAAGTTTGAAAATAAACTTTAAGTGCGTTTTGAAGTGCTTATTTAGTGTGATCCGAAGCATTCCATTCAGAAATGCCGGGAGACGAAATAAATAATGCCCAACAAAATTTCGTGGCGGCAGCAACTGTAAAGCTTCCAACTTTCTGGCCACCATGTCCAGAACCTTGGTTCTTTCAGGCAGAAGTTGAATTCAACGCCAAGGGAATTCGTGTGGACGAAACAAAATATGGACATGTGGTACAAGCTCAGTATCAGTAGTATATGGACACTTTGGATACCAAATAACGTTGAGTCTTTAAGGGACAGAAGACCCCTGTCCCACTATAGAGTAAATCATATGAGATATGGGTGTATACATGGGAAAACGAAAGCTGATGAGACTAAAGTTGCTTTTTGTACCACTTGTGTGTGATGTAAATGGCGGAATTGGAAACAACTTCCAGAATATGGAGGTGTGTTTATCCCGTGTGACACTATTGATCTGAAAAATGAGAGTAGAGTTGTTATGTTCGGACACATGTGAATACATGCAGTGTACCTGCTCAAGAGGTGCGTTTATATTTTTCGCGGTCGAATTTCAATTTAAACTTGTTTTTTCAGTGGAGAGGCTTTGTTTCCGTGTGGGAACCATAGGGGGCAAAGTTTTGTTTACGTGGGGACGATCGTCGGCAAAGTTGTTGTTTACACTCTATCTTCGAGAGGGCCTGCTGGGGGCAAAGTTTGTTGTTTATATTTTTTTATACTGAAAGCGAAAGTGGCTGGTTATAGAGAGAAGCGGTGTATAAATGTTGGGTAAGGTAAGTTTTTGCGTCGTTTCGAATTAATGCGATGATCTGAAAAAAGGTCAGGCGAAGAAATATAAGACGTGGTTAATAGCAGTCAGGTATTTTTATTACAATCGATGAAAATTTTTTCATTTTTGAATGAATGAAAACTGAAGAAACTTGCTCTCCACGTCTCTAATCGTTAAAACAATAAAATAATTTTGAATAGACTTGATTTCATTCAGCTGTTTTTGCGTTTTATTTTTTCGGGGAATTGATTTGGAAGGTACATATATGAATTTCCATCGAGGTAAACCGTTAATTTCGGGCCGTACTGCGTTTTCACGTACTTGAAATAGTTGATTTTATATTCCTTACTTACTGTCCCGCAAACTTTTCTGCTTATCTTGTGGTATGCGAATAAATTTAATTTGAGTAACACTATCCAGCAAACTTTTTTGCTTTTCTTGCTGTATGTGAATATTTGGTTTTTCATCAGACACACGCACAGATTTCCGTCTTAAGTTTGAAAACTTTATTAACTCATTTCGATAGTTATACCATTTTTCCCTATCAGATAAATGCTTGTTTTTTAATATTTTATCAATAGTCTTATCGAACGTAGATTGAATCAGGGAATCCTCAATCTCGTTTTTCAATTTTTCGTAAACTTCTGGTGAAAGAAGTAACATTTTACTTAGATTATTATTTTTAAACATATTTCTCGATTAATGAACTAATTACACCTGATAATACACTTCCTAACAACACTGGTAAGAAGCCTCTTCGCTGTATAAGTATTTTACGTTGTCTGGGTACAGATCTTTTTGCAACAACTAATTTTCACAAATCCTTTTTATACTTACAGAGCGAATTGTACATTTTTCCATGAGGCAGATGGTTTCCCTTTAAAGTATTAAGAGTGATTTCGCAAAGAGTTTTAATGACCTCGGGTTCGACATTTTTAATAATGGCCTGCTTTAATTTCGGTCTCGCTGTTCTAGGAACATATAGCATCTGCTTGTTGCCCCTTAATCGATTCATTCGTGACACCATTTTTACTGATTAAAGGTGGACAGAAACAAGTTGTAAATGTCTTGTTAAAAATATCAGTACGGAATCTTCACACCTCGTTGATATCTTGAGTGGAATGTACCAGTAAATATCCATGGGGTACCCGTGTACTGTCTTTATATATTTTTAGCAGCTCTGAACTATTTTCTCCATAAATCTGTCTAGCTAAATGAATAAACTGGCTCTTATATGGAGGGTTGTTAAACACAACGAGCTTTTACAGTTATGTGATATGTCTCGGCAAAACTTGCCTTGATGAAATACGATGCGATGGTGTGTTCCTTTTGTAAAAAGTTCACATACTTGTCTGCTAAAAGCATTTAACATCATATCATCCAATACAATTAATGTAGGTTCCTGTGAATAATTTACAAACTCTTCAGGAATACTATCAATAAATTCGATATTAGTGAATGTGGTATCTGAGGGCAGAGCCCCATGTTCTGTATTACACCAGATAACTCTTGTTATTTGCGGCCTTGTTAAAAATATATTATTGAGAAGGTCTTTTATAAATGTTGCTTTTCCACAGCCTGAAAGTCCATCATTGTAAACGGATGATTAAACTTGATCATTGCTGGTTTTAAAATATTTTATATAAAACTGCTATTCATTGGGTTGTATTTATACATTCGGTAAAATGAGTAGAAGACAAGTCGTGAATGAACTGCATAAACCAGCTCGCAAAAACTTTAAGCGACAGAGTGTTACTATCAAGGGTATTGATGATTTGTGGCAGTCAGACTTGGTCGATATGGGCGCGTACGCTTCAGAAAACCAAGGCTTTCATTTTCTTCTCACTGTAATTGATACGTTTTCAAAATATGCATGGGCTTCACCAATTAAAAGTAAAAAGGCATCAGAAGTTGTTAAAGCGATGCAGTCTCTTTTCAATCAAGGTCCCATTCCAAGAAATTTACAAACAGATGATGGAAACGAGTTTTCTAATAAATCGTTTCGACAGATTATGAATCGCAATGATATTAACCATTATTCCACTTACAGAGCTTTAAAAGCTTCAATGGTAGAAAGGTTTAACAGAACATTAAAAAGCATGATGTGGAAAGAATTCAGTATGAACGGAAATTATCACTGGATTAGTATGTTTACTAAGTTAACAGAAGCGTATAACTCAACAAAGCATCGCACTATTAAAATGCAGCCTGTATATGTTGGCCCACGCAACGAGAAACGTTTATTGTCGAGTGTGTATAAATATCCAAAGGTAAAACCCAAACCGAAATATAAAGTATGTGATTTTGTTCGTATAAGTAAGCATAAGCATGTGTTTGAAAAAGGCTATACCTCTAATTCGTCTACCGAAATATTTGCTATAAATACAGTCAAAAGCACATTTCCAATGACCTATGTTCTCGAGGAGTATGAACAAAATGTGATTCAGGGCAAGTTTTATGAGCTTGAGCTGGCTCTAGTCAAATATCCGGATCTTTATCTTGTAGAAAAAGTTTTAAAAAAACGCGGAAATATAGTATTAGTTAAATGGTTAGGCTTTTCACCTAAGAAGAATGCCTGGATTGATATAAAAGGCGTCGTGTAATATTTTTAAAACATAGTTATCATGCTACTCTTGAAAAGAGAATCTGACCACTTAAGAACTTTCCATAATCTTCCTTTAGATGACAGAAAGTGTTGCAAACTAGCAAGAAGTGGATTCTTTTACACAAATCTTATAGATAAAATAACATTTTTCTTTTGCTCCCTGGAAATGTATGCTATGAACTGCCCAGAAGACGTTGAAGCAGAACACATTCATCGACCTCCAAACTGCACGTATGCCAATGGTCGAGGTGTATGTGGACTATACAATAAACCGCTCACCAAGCCGGCTCCATCAAAGACTTTAATTTATGCTTTCAAGACTTTGAAGTTTTTAGCGGGTACTATACTTGTTCTTGGACTGTTTTGTGAAATTTCTTATTTTTGCGAATACTGCAAACAGAAACTATGAAAAAATGTTCATCGATTGTAATAAAAATACTTGACTGCTATTAACCACGTCTTTGATTTCTTCGCCTGAACTTTTTTCAGATCATCCCATTTATTCCAAACGACGCAAAAACTTACCTTACCCAACATTTATACACCGCTTCTCTCTATAACCAGCCACTTTCGCTTTCAACACAAAAAAATATAAACAACAAACTTTGCCCCCAGCAGGCCCTCTCGAAGACACAGTGTAAACAACAACTTTGCCCCCGATCGTCCCCACGTAAACAAAACTTTGCCCCCTATGGTTCTCACGCGGAAACAAAACCTCGGCACTGAAAAAACAAGTTTAATTTGAAATTCGACCGCGAAAAATATAAACCCACCTCTTGAGCAGGTACACTGCATGTATTCACATGTGTCCGAACATAACAACTCTACACGCATTCTGCAGATCAATAGTGTCACATGGTATAAACACACCTCCATATTCTGGAAGTTGTTTCCAATTCCGCCATTTACATCACACACAAGTGGTACAAAAAACAACTTTAGTCTCATCAACTTCGTTTACCGGTGGATACGCCCATATCTCATATGATTTATTCTATAGTGGGACAGGTATCTTCTGTCCCTTACAGACGCAACGTTACTTGGTATCCAAAGTGTCCATATACTACTAAGCTCTTCCGCTGGAAATCATCATGAATGTTTTGGACTTTCTTCAAGCTCCGCCCACAGAAGACAAATATATCAATTTAAAAAGAGTTTTTATACAAAGATTCAGCGAATCTGAAGAGAAGAAATTAGAACTACTACTCTGCACCTCGGAAATCGGCGACAGAAGACCTTCAGAGCTCTATAAGGCAATGAAAACTCTAGCTGGAACATCTACAACTTTTGGTTCAAAACTAATAAAAAAGTTAAGGATGAGAAAACTTGCAGCTAGTATCAACATTGCATTGACGTCCTCATATAAGCAAGATATAAAAGACTTGCTTCAGCTAGCAGACAAAATATTTGAAGAATCAAAATTACAATATGTATCTGAAATTAATACAGATTTTAATTCACAAATACCCCAACAAAATATTTCGGCATTAAACAATTATAATTATGTACCTAGTAAAATGATAATTTTAGAAAAGAGGTTAGAAAACTTGGAAAATTTGTTTCGAAATTTTACTATAGGTAATAATAACAATAATGATTACAAAAATAATTTCAGGTTCCGTTCAAGCAGTCGTTCTCGAAGTCATTCGAGATTTAGATAAACTGTGTTGGTATCATTTTAAATTCGGGGATAAGGTATGTAAATGCATTTCTCCATGTTCGTTCGTTGATAATAATAATCCGAAAAACTAAATATCCCCTCAGCGTGTAGTAAGTCACATACCACAATATCAAAAAGGCTTTTTCTTCTTGATAAAGAAAACCAATTTAAATTTTTAATCGACACTGGGGCGGATATATCAGTGGTACCAAACGCATATTTCGGCAAATTCAAAAGTGACCCAAATTTA
>OZ005744.1:79881536-80029036 GCA_963930735.1 Dioctria linearis | reverse complement strand
GCAAGAGATGATGCAGCGGATGGATCAGTATGAGTTTGTGACCGAAAATATAAACAAATTTGATACAAGTGATTACCCAGAAGATAATGAATTCAATTTACCGCTCATGAATAAAAACATTCCTTATCTAATGAAGGATGAGCTGAATGGGAAAATCATGAGCGAATTTCTTGTCTTGCGCTCGAAAATGTACAGTCTGCATATAAACGATGGTAAAACTGTAAAGAAAGCAAAAGGAGTAAAGGCTAATGTAGTCCAGAGGCATATCAATTTCGAAGGACTATGTCGAATGTTTGAATAACAAGCAAGTATTAACTGCTGATCAGAGCTCCATACGATCGCATAACCATAATGTCTAAAACGATCAACCAAAAGAAGATTGCATTGAGTCCATATGATAACAAGCGGTATATTATGAGTGGGACAACGGATACTCTACCATGGGGGACATTACTCTATTCTATGGTATTCTTTTTATTCAATTTCCCTACTAAGTCCAGAGCTCTCGAATAATATTTGCCCACTCAAGCGAGCTAGGGCGGCTTGAGAAAAAACATTTACACGTGGGCTCGACCTTGACCCTGACATCACCTGAAACCGGAAGGGTGTCAGGTCTTTGGCCGCCATCCGGAAGTGTGTCTTGGAGGCTACAACCTTGATTCCCTATAATCAAGCACGTCACAGGGGATTCCATATTGCTTTTCAAAATAGGTCTGATAACTGCTTAACAGCTTTTTAAACAGGTCTGATAACAGCTTAACAGCTTTTAAAACAGGTCTGATAACAGCTTAACAGCTTTTCAAAGAGGTCTGATAACAGCTTAACAGCTTTTCAAACAGGTCTGATAACAGCTTAACAGCTTTTTAAACAGGTCTGGTAACAGCTTAACAGCTTTTTAAACAGGTCTGATAACAGCTTAACAGCTTTTCCTGCAGACTGATGATGGAAAGGAATTCTACAACAGCCTCTTTAAAAAATCTAATGCTGAAGCATGCAATTAATCATTACTCTACGTACAGTTTCCTCAAAGCATCATAGTGGAACGATTTAACCGAACTCTAAAGGATCTGATGTGGAAGGAATTCAGCTTTAATGGAACTTATCACTGGATTAGTATGGTAAAGAAACTGCTCACTGAATACAATTCTAGAATACATCGAACTACAAAAATGAGACCACGTGATATCAACGCCTCCAATGAGAAACAACTGCTTTCAACTGTATACAGTCATATAAAGATTGTTGTTCCTGCAAAGTATAAAGTTGGAGATTTTGTACGCATCAGCAAATACAAGCATATATTTGAGAAAGGCTATACACCAAACTGGACAGCTGAGATTTTTAAAATTATTAAGTTCAAAACACAAACCCCATCACATATCGCCTGGAAGATTATCAAGGAAATCCAATCACAGGAGGCTTTTATGAATTGGAGCTGCTAAAAAGTTAAACAATCAAACCTATATCTCGTAGAGAAAATCTTAAAGAAGAGTGAAGATAAAGCTTACGTTAAATGGCTCGGATTTTCATCAAAACACAATTCTTGGATTAATAACAAAGATGTTTTATAATATCTTGAAGAAACATTTATAATTTAAAATAATTATAATACTTTATACATGTAGTTATAATGCAAATTACTTTAATAAATAAAACTATAATACATTTATTATTTACACTAGACTTAGATACTGTCTGCGGTTGCCACTTGTTGATCTGATGAAATGGAGTAATGCCCCCATGGTAGAGTATCCGTCGTTCCGCTCATAATATGTCGCTTATTATCATAAGGACTCACTGCGATCTTCTTTTGACTGACAGTGTACCACGCTATGGTTATGGGATCGTATGGAGCTCTGATTAGCAGTTAATATGCGCTTGTTATTTAAGCATTCGACGTAAGTCTTCGAAATTGATATGCTTCTGGACTACATTAGCCTTTACTCCTTTCACGTTTTTTACAGTTTTACCAGCGTTTATACGCAGACTGTACATTTTCGAGCGCAAGCCTACAAATTCGCTCATGATTTTCCCATTCAGCTCATCCTTCATTAGCCCAGGAATCTTTTTATTCATGATCGGTAAATTGAATTCATTATCTTCTGGGTAATCCACTTGTATCAAATTTGTTTATATTTTCGGCCATGAACTCATATGCATTTTTCTCTTCAAGCTCATATAATTTGCCTACTACAGAGGGCTCGAATGCTAGGTTGAGCGTGAGTGTGAGAAAATACGTTGACATGTGGGCTTGATCTTGACCTCTGTCATTACCCAGAAAGGCATTTTGTCCTTGACCTTGATCCGGAAGTGTGTGTCTTGGAGGCTACAACCCTTTAGAAAATTCCTTGTGCACCATTTTCATAAATAACATCTCTCCGTCTTTATTTTTTGCGATCTTTGTTGGAATATCCTGATTTTTCGAGCTGTGGGTAAGGGACAGTCGACTCGTTTTTGGATGAAAAACTATCTTCTTTATTTCTAGAAAGCATCGATTTCATAGATATAGACTGAGCCTTATATGAATATTCTTTACGACTTTCGTCCGTAGGCTTTAGAAGGTTTGTAGTATCCTTAGAGCTCATGTTGAAATTATTACGTATTTAGCTTGCCAACAGCGGTCTGTTTAGGTAAAGAGCAAAACATCAAATGAAAAACAAGTTATGAAACTATTATTTATATGTATTTTACACGTGGTCTTGGAGGCAGCAATTTGTCCTTGACCTCTAGCGCCACCTTAACCTTTGAAACCGAAAGTGTCTGCTCTTGGGTAACCTTTTGAAACCAACAGTGTCGAATCTTGGAGGCTACAATTTGACCATGATTCAGCTTCGACAAGAATATGGTAATTTTATCTTCGTAATATTGGTGTGGTTGGCCTAATTTTTCTTGCTGTTAAGCTGTTATCAGACCTGTTTTAAAGGCTGTTAAGCTGTCATCAGACCAGTTTGAAAAGCTGTTAAGCCGTTATCAGAGCTACTTCAAAAGCTGTTAAGCTCTTATCAGAGCTGTTCGGAAAGCTGTTAAGCTGTTATCAGAGCTGTTTCAAAAGCTGTTAAGCTGTTATCAGAGCTGTTTGAAAAGGTGTTAAGCTGTTAGTAGGTAAGCAATGCCGGTTCTGGCCCAAAATCCCATGTTATTTCTTATGGAGGTCCCAATTGACAAAATTGTTTCAAAGCTTAGAGTTCGAGCGCAATTTCCCATGAATTTTTTTAAAGGGGGACCTGTGAATAGACAAAATTGTTTCAAAAGCTCTTCGTTAACGTAGACAAGCATAGGTTATTGCGTCCCCGCCCCCTGAGCCGTTTCCCCTAGGCTAATGTCCCCGCCCCCTGAGCCGTTTCCCCTAGGCTAATGTCCCCGCACCCTGAGCCGTTTCCACTGGGCTAATGTCACCGATCCCCTAAGCCGTTTCCGGTAGGTTAATGTCTCGGCCCTCTCAGCCGTTTGCCCTAGGCTTTGCTAATGACTCCACTTAAAAGATCGATAACACTGCACAATATGCAAAAGCTATCAAAACAAAACGTTATTCACTCTCGCTGCTTCAGTATGTAGCTGCAGATTTTATTAAACCTGATTTAGCGCATAACAAGAACAGCACATCACATCGTTCGTTGCCACTGCTGCTTCACCCAATTAAATTTGCATAATATCACAAAATTGCGACCGCGTCGGTATTGTGAGCGTGTGTAGGACTGGGAGATCAATGATAATTTATTTGTATGACTAGAATGGTATGAAGGTGTGAATGCAAACAAAAGCGGTTTGAATGAAAAAACAAAACAAAATTTGCCGGTATGTAAACAGTTTGACAATTCGGTAAACTTGACCTGTGAGCTGAAAGCGAAAGGTGGGCCATATTAATTTTATTTAATTTACCGATCCTTTGAACGCCACATCTTTATACTCACGTTTAACTTATATGCTCCTGCTACCCCACATTTAAAACCACTTCGTTCATCCAATTAAATTTGCATAACATCACAAGATTGCGACCGCTTCGGTATTGTGAGCGTGTGTAGCAATGGGAGATCAATGATATTTAATTATATGAGTAGAATGGGAGGAAAGTGTGAATGCAAACAAAAGCAGTTTGTATGAAAAACAAAAAAAGCTGAATCACATTGCCGGCATGTAAACAAGGGGCAGATTAAAAATGGCATTAATTGTAAAAACTAAGAATAAAAGCATACTGCCCACGTTTTATAAAGATTCTTTGTAGTTAAAAACCATCAATCTGGCTAAAGCAAAGCTACAACCGGTCCACGGATGAAATTTAAGGCTTTTCGTGGTGATTTATGTTGTGTGCCATACTAGCAATAAAATTTTGGTGATAATCAAACAATTCTTTGATTCAAACTCGTTCTTGACGTATCGAAATTTTGTTTTATACATGTGGATCACGCTGATTAAAAAATGGAAATAATTAGCATGTTGTGCACATCTTTGCGACCGGCATCATAAAGTATATGTGATGGGGCTGTTGCTCGTTAAAACCGCGAAAATTTTGAAATAAAAGCTGAGACTACTTTGAAATAAAAACTGGTGGGATATTCGCAATAAAACAGATAAAATATATCAAGGTAGCAAGATTATTAGAATTTTTCCTAAAGTTGACAAAATTTCTAAAGCATTTTTAAATCTTTCTCTACCAAAAATTAGGGAAATATATAAATATAATTCGAGATTGATGAAAGAAAATTTTCATTCATAAAATTCCTAACGATTTGCTACCCAATTATAAAAATTCTCAACACCGATATATTTCTTTTAAGAATTCTTTTCAGAATTTTTCTTGTTCGAGGGGTATCCCATTCACAACAAGAACGGAATTGTTGTACATAAAACTTTAATTTCCAAAATTTCTGTGCGTTAGATTAAAATTCTAGTTCCTTACAATTAATATTTAAAATATTCATGCGCGTGGGCGTGGGTAATTAATATAAAAATTATAAGGATGCTAATATAACAATATGCACAACATAACAGCTACCTACCAATTGAATATCAAATAAAAACTGGGCGTTTAAACAAATATTTGCATAATATCATTGATCTTGTCCAAATCACATTATCATATTTTCTGAACAAAATGACATCAATTTCCAAAGTAGGAAGGTAGCATAAACAAAAAGCCATGACCTGCCACAATAACGAAAAAAAAAAATGAGTGAGATTGCCAGTATGTAAACAAGGGCTCGTGCCGGTAAAAACAGGTTGACGATTTTGGTGAACATGAACTGAAAAAACATGAAATGTATGCCATTTTAATTTGAAATATTTTATTTTTGGATCATCTCTTGCAGATTATAAATAAAAACGTCAACATTAATTGAAAAAAATTTAAATAAATAATGCACACCTACTGCTCGCGTTTCAAAACGATTATCTTGAGATTAAAAGTCGGTTATCAAGATTTAATTTGCTTCTCAGAAACGTTTTGTAGATTAAAAATAAAAAACTCAGCTGTGATGAGACCGCCTTCTCTGTAAAAGCAAGAAATAATCTAGAATAAGAGATGATTTGCTTTTGTTTAAAAACAGTATTTGCAAATTCTGTATGCATATATACATATGTGGAGAACTAAAAAGAATCAACCTATTAACTTTATATAAATTTTATTTAAATCATTGCTTCTATGATTTACATTTAAAATGATATCACCTACTTGTGGCAATTCTGGTTTTATATCTAAAAACTGCCTACGGCGAAGCTCCATACAAACACGTGCCCAAGTTAATAAGTCTACGATTTAAAAAGATGATCTCGGGGTTAAAAGCCATCAATCTGGTTTTTAAATGAACTCTACTGCATTAATTATTTGTAATCGAAATTCATTGCATCAAAAATTAGATTTGCAATGCAATGCAATCTAGAATAATTTAAGTGTACATAAGAAGTTCGACTTGATATAAAAAAATCTTCAGCTCATTTTGATTTCATTTCGTTTAGGTTTATGTCAACTGGGTTTGCTTCTGTCTCAAGGAACTTTTTTTGTGACAAACTTTTCCAGTTTTTTCAAATTTTTACGATTACTTCAAAATTCATAATAAACCGTATGAGTGCAAAAGAAATTTTAAAAGCGTAAAATAATGTATAAATTACAAACAATTCGTATAAATTGTAAAAAATAATAATAATAAATCGTAAAAGCGAAAAAAATCCTAAAAATTGCAATAAAATTCGTATAAAAATACTCAAAAACGCAAATATTTCAAAACTCATAAAAATTGTAACAAATCGTTAAAATTGCAAAAACTCGTCGTAAAAATAGCATGCATAATTGGTAAAAAAAACATTTAAAATGATATCACCTACTTGTGGCAATTCTGGTTTTATATCTAAAAACTGCCTACGGCGAAGCTCCATACAAACACGTGCCCAAGTTAATAAGTCTACGATTTAAAAAGATGATCTCGGGGTTAAAAGCCATCAATCTGGTTTTTAAATGAACTCTACTGCATTAATTATTTGTAATCGAAATTCATTGCATCAAAACTTAGATTTGCAATGCAATGCAATCTAGAATAATTTAAGTGTACATAAGAAGTTCGACTTGATATAAAAAAATCTTCAGCTCATTTTGATTTCATTTCGTTTAGGCTTATGTCAACTGGGTTTTGCTTCTGTCTCAAGGAACTTTTTTGTGACAAACTTTTCCAGTTTTTCAAATTTTTACGATTACTTCAAAATTCATAATAAACCGTATGAGTGCAAAAGAAATTTTAAAAGCGTAAAATAATGTATAAATTACAAACAATTCGTATAAATTGTAAAAATAATAATAATAAATCGTAAAAGCGCAAAAAAATCGTAAAATTGCAACTTAAGATTTATCGGTACAAAAGAAGAAGATATACCCGGCTATAGACATATGTAAATTAATTATATAAAGTAAACTCTAAGGAGTTCTAATGTATGTATTACGGCTTAAATAAAGATCGAAAATAATTAAACGAATATTTGTATTTTCTTGAAAGCTTATTTTATAAACAATGTCTTTTGAACCCATACTGAACTACCATCTTCTAAAGCCGATAAAGAATGATTGGTGAAGTTGAACTGTGAGCTGAAAACGCGTTAAATAAAAAAATGAAATGTAGTTTATTGATGAAGATTTACCTCTTGAGTGCGATAATTTTATGCTTCACCGCCAATAATTTAACAGGAAAACTGCAAAGATGTCATAAAAAGTGTAAAACTTGTAAAAATTTGAAAAATTCATATACATATACCTATATATTGTAAATTAAATCATAAAAATTGCAAAAAAAACGTAAAAGCGCGAAAAATTTGTATAAATTGCAAAAGAAATTCATAATAAACCGTATGAGTGCAAAAAAGAAATTTTAAAAGCGTAAAAAAATGTATAAAATTACAAAACAATTCGTATAAATTGCAAAAATAATAATAATATATCGTAAAAGCGCAAAAAAAATCGTAAAAATTGCAATAAAATTCGTTATAAATCCCTAAAAAACGCAAATATTTCAAAACTCATAAAAATTGTAATAAATCGTTAAAATTGCAAAAACTCGTCGTAAAAATAGCATGCATAATTGGTAAAAAAACATAAAAATTGCGTAAAAAATCTTCAAAATGCAAAAATTCGTAATCGCATCTCTGGGAATAACGAGATAATGGAGAAGCGAACTAGACCGCGTGTGTTTTATGAGCGATAGTATATGTATTATACTTTTATCAATATTTAAATGTGATTTAAAAAGGGGTTTTATTATTATAATTTGAAATAAAACATAGATTTCAACACGTCATAAACATTACTTATTTAATATATTAAGCTATTTTACAACATCTTCATATAAACTAATATATTATATTTATTTAAAGCGCATTAATCCACACCCATTATGCTATAATGGCCCCATGGTAACGTCTCATAACTGGATTTTAATAAATGGCGCTTATTATCATGCGAACTTAAAGCAATTTTCAGCTGACTGAAGTGTATACGTCATGTTTTTGACTTTGAATTAAATTTTGGGAAACTCTCAACAACCCAACATTTATACGCCGCCTCCTTTATCGCCAGTCCAGTTTCGCTTTCAACATAAAATATAAACAACCACGGGCCCCACGTAGGCAGAGTGTAAAGAAAAACTTTGGTAAGAGTTGGATGGTAAAGTAAAAGACATTATTACGAATACTTTATGTGGATGGTTAAATTTGGTTTTATCGAATGTGTTGCAATTTGTTCATTTATCATATATATATAGATGTATATATAATGCGCAGAACCCCGAGGTTGAAATATTCAGATTGTGGCAACCGTCGGACTCAGTTTTACTAAATAAAGACATTGGTGCTGTTCATAAAGCCTATATAAAAATTTTCTTCGATATAATTCACACTTCGACTTATAATTGTGGCTATATATAGAACATCTAATTAATTCTAACAATCACGCAGTGCCTATGATACAGTGCAGTTAGTGGATATATAGAGAATATCTAATAATTTTAATAGTCTCTCAGTGCCTATGATACATTGCAGTTAATTTTAAGAAGTGTTCGAATGATATATTACAGCAAATTATTTCGCTATTAATGATAATATATTGACATTTTAACATAAAATTGGTGCGGGTAAATGAACTCATTCGAAAGGCTAAGTTTGCCTTCATAAGTGCGCGAAATAATCACGAACTAATTGGACAAGGTGTAAAAGACTGTTCTAAAGATTTAATAGTTCTGCGGCAAAACTTAAAAAGAGCGAGGACTGCGGGTGGAAAACAAAACTGGATGAATGGTATTAGTCTTGTGCAAGGTTACCGCGCACAATTAAAAAAGTTAAGAATGACTGGTGGTGATGGTTATGTGAATCTACACCCCAATAGAGCCAATTATGCTAGTATCAGAGTAAAATGGGCGGATGTGCAGTCTGCCCTTTAATAATCGCATCAGGACAGGGGCAATTATCAACTTAACACATAAAGAGCCAAAGGAGTTCCTTAAGGACTGTGTTGCACTCTTCCAACGGCGGTTAAACAATGCGCTTAAAAAGGAAACTGATCTCAAAGTTACTGCTGTGTTCTGTGCAGAATTTTAAATCGCGCGAGGTGATGAGGAGATATTTGAGATCAAGTATATGAACACAAAGAATGCTCCCATCTACCGCGACACAAATATAAATGCTTGGTTTGAACAAAATATCCAGGAACCAGTTCTGAAAAAACTGGAAGAGTTCCAGGAAAAAAGATAGTGGGCTGAGGCGTTATCAGCCATTATTAATTTAACAATTAATATGAACAAATATACTCCACAACTGGGGTCCTCATACATTGAGCTTCCCCCTACAAAATAAAATACCACGAAGCATGTGTAAATGTTCAAAATAGTGACAATGCATGCTTTGCTTGGGCGGTAGTATCAGCCCTACATCCTACAAAGAGAGATCCACAACGTGTAACAAAATAACCCCACTACTCCAACGTCCTGGATCTTAAGGATATTACGTTCCCAATGACCATCAAACAGATTCCCCGGTTTGAGAAACAAAACAATGTTTCAATTAACGTATATATTTTGGAAAAGATCCATAAAAACGATAAAGAAAATTATAAAGTTCTACCGACTTATTTAACCAAAGAGAAGAAGGAGAAGCATGTAAACCTACTCATGATCCAGAACATCTACTTCACTGAAGATGATGAGGGGGAAGAAAAATCGGATTATGAGCCCATCAGATACCACCATGTTTGGATTAAAAATTTATCCCGGCTTTTATCATCACAACTTAGTAGTCTTAAGGGAAAAACTATTTCTGCAACCGCTGCCCCCCACTACTTTTACTCATCCACTGCACTAGAGCATCACCAGGATGACTGCAAGCTGCTGAATGAGAGTTTCCCAAAATTTAATTCAAAGTCAAAAACATGACGTATACACTTCAGTCAGCTGAAAATTGCTTTAAGTTCGCATGATAATAAGCGCCATTTATTAAAATCCAGTTATGAGACGTTACCATGGGGCCATTATAGCATAATGGGTGTGGATTAATGCGCTTTAAATAAATATAATATATTAGTTTATATGAAGATGTTGTAAAATAACTTAATATATTAAATAAGTAATGTTTTATGACGTGTTGAAATCTATGTTTTATTTCAAATTATATATAATAAACCACTTTTTAAATCACATTTAAATATTGATAAAAGTATATACATATACTATCGCTCATAAAACACACGCGGTCTAGTTCGCTTCTCCCATTATCTCGTTATTCCCAGAGATGCGATTACGAATTTTTGCATTTTGAAGATTTTTTACGCAATTTTTATGTTTTTTTACCAATTATACATGCTATTTTTACGACGAGTTTTTTGCAATTTTAACGATTTATTACAATTTTTATGAGTTTTGAAAATATTTGCGTTTTTTAGGGATTTATACGAATTTTATTGCAATTTTTACGATTTTTTTTGCGCTTTTACGATAAATTATTATTATTTTTGCAATTTATACGAATTGTTTGTAATTTATACATTTTTTTACGATTTTAAAATTTCTTTTTGCACTCATACGGATTATTATTATTTTCTTTTGCAATTTATACAAATTTTTCGCGCTTTTACGTTTTTTTTGCAATTTTTTACGATTTAATTTACAATATATAGGTATATGTATATGAATTTTTCAAATTTTTACAAAGTTTTACACTTTTTATGACATCTTTGCAGTTTTCCTGTTAAATTATTGGCGGTGAAGCATAAAATTATCGCACTTAAAAGGTAAATCTTCATCAATAAACTACATTTCATTTTTTTATTTAACGCGTTTTCAGATCACAGCTCAACTTCACCAATCATTCTTTATCGGCTTTAGAAGATGGTAGTTCAGTATGGGTTCAAAAGACATTGTTTATAAAATAAGCTTTCAAGAAAATACAAATATTCGTTTAATTATTTTCGATCTTTATTTAAGCCGTAATACATACATTAGAACTCCTTAGAGTTTACTTTATATAATTAATTTACATATGTCTATAGCCGGGTATATCTTCTTCTTTTGTACCGATAAATCTTAAGTTGCAATTTTTCGATTTTTGCGCTTTTACGATTTATTATTATTATTTTTTACAATTTATACGAATTGTTTGTAATTTATACATTATTTTACGCTTTTAAAAATTTCTTTTGCACTCATACGGTTTATTATGAATTTTGAAGTAATCGTAAAAATTTGAAAAAACTGGAAAAGTTTGTCACAAAAAAGTTCCTTGAGACAGAAGCAAACCCAGTTGACATAAACCTAAACGAAATGAAATCAAAATGAGCTGAAGATTTTTTTATATCAAGTCGAACTTCTTATGTACACTTAAATTATTCTAGATTGCATTCCATTGCAAATCTAATTTTTGATGCAATGAATATCGATTACAAATAATTAATGCAGTAGAGTTCATTTAAAAACCAGATTGATGGCTTTTAACCCCGAGATCATCTTTTTAAATCGTATACTTATTAACTTGGGCACGTGTTTGTATGGAGCTTCGCCGTAGGCAGTTTTTAGATATAAAACCAGAATTGCCACAAGTAGGTGATATCATTTGAAATGTAAATCATAGAAGCAATGATTTAAATAAAATTTATATAAAGTTAATAGGTTGATTCTTTTTAGTTCTCCACATATGTATATATGCATACAGAATTTGCAAATACTGTTTTAAACAAAAGCAAATCATCTCTTATTCTAGATTATTTCTTGCTTTTACAGAGAAGCGGTCTCATCACAGCTGAGTTTTTTATTTTTAATCTACAAAACGTTTCTGAAAGCAAATTAAAACTTGATAACCGACTTTTAATCTCAAGATAATCGTTTTGAAACGCGAGCAGTAGGTGTGCATTATTTATTTAAATTTTTTTCAATTAATGTTGACGTTTTTATTTATAATCTGCAAGAGATGATCCAAAAATAAAATATTTCAAATTAAAATGGCATACATTTCATGTTTTTTCAGTTCATGTTCACCAAATCGTCAACCTGTTTTTACCGGCACGAGCCCTTGTTTACATACTGGCAATCTCACTCATTTTTTTTTTTCGTTATTGTGGCAGGTCATGCTTTATTGTTTATGCTACCTTCCTACTTTGGAAATTGATGTCATTTTGTTCAGAAAAATATGATAATGTGATTTGGACAAGATCAATGATATTATGCAAATATTTGTTTAACGCCCAGTTTTTATTTGATATTCAATTGGTAGGTAGCTGTTATGTTGTGCATATTGTTATATTAGCATCCTTATAATTTTTATATTAATTACCCACGCCCACGCGCATGAATATTTTAAATATTAATTGTAAGGAACTAGAATTTTAATCTAACGCACAGAAATTTTGGAAATTAAAGTTTTATGTACAACAATTCCGTTCTTGTTGTGAATGGGATACCCCTCGAACAAGAAAAATTCTGAAAAGAATTCTTAAAAGAAATATATCGGTGTTGAGAATTTTTATAATTTGGGTAGCAAATCGTTAGGAATTTTTATGAATGAAAATTTTCTTTCATCAATCTCGAATTATATTTATATATTTCCCTAATTTTTGGTAGAGAAAGATTTAAAAATGCTTTAGAAATTTTGTCAACTTTAGGAAAATTCTAATAATCTTGCTACCTTTGATATATTTTATCTGTTTTATTGCGAATATCCCACCAGTTTTTTATTTCAAAGTAGTCTCAGCTTTTATTTCAAAATTTTCGCGGTTTTAACGAGCAACAGCCCCATCACATATACTTTATGATGCCGGTCGCAAAGATGTGCACAACATGCTAATTATTTCTATTTTTTAATCAGCGTGATCCACATGTATAAACAAAATTTCGATACGTCAAGAACGAGTTTGAATCAAAGAATCGTTTGATTATCACCAAAATTTTTATTGCTAGTATGGCACACAACATAAATCACCACGAAAGCCTTAAATTTCATCCGTGGACCGGTGTAGCTTTGCTTTAGCCAGATTGATGGTTTTTAACTACAAAGAATCTTTATAAAACGTGGGCAGTATGCTTTTATTCTTAGTTTTTACGATTAATGCCATTTTTAATCTGCCCCTTGTTTACATGCCGGCAATGTGATTCAGCTTTTTTTGTTTTTCATACAAACTGCTTTTGTTTGCATTCACACTTTCCTACCATTCTACTCATATAATTAAATATCATTGATCTCCCATTGCTACACACGCTCACAATACCGAAGCGGTCGCAATCTTGTGATGTTATGCAAATTTAATTGGATGAACGAAGTGGTTTTAAATGTGGGGTAGCAGGAGCATATAAGTTAAACGTGAGTA
The DNA here is from genome assembly GCA_963930735.1 of Dioctria linearis. Taxonomy (NCBI): domain Eukaryota; kingdom Metazoa; phylum Arthropoda; class Insecta; order Diptera; family Asilidae; genus Dioctria; species Dioctria linearis. The sequence continues at coordinate 80,015,718 of OZ005744.1, read as the reverse complement.
TAAAGATGTGGCGTTCAAAGGATCGGTAAATTAAATAAAATTAATATGGCCCACCTTTCGCTTTCAGCTCACAGGTCAAGTTTACCGAATTGTCAAACTGTTTACATACCGGCAAATTTTGTTTTGTTTTTTCATTCAAACCGCTTTTGTTTGCATTCACACCTTCATACCATTCTAGTCATACAAATAAATTATCATTGATCTCCCGACGCGGTCGCAATTTTGTGATATTATACAAATTTAATTGGGTGAAGCAGCAGTGGCAACGAACGATGTGATGTGCTGTTCTTGTTATGCGCTAAATCAGGTTTAATAAAATCTGCAGCTACATACTGAAGAAGCGAGAGTGAATAACGTTTTGTTTTGATAGCTTTTGCATATTGTGCAGTGTTATCGATCTTTTAAGTGGAGTCATTAGCAAAGCCTAGGGCAAACGGCTGAGAGGGCCGGGACATTAGCCTACCGGAAACGGCTTAGGGGAAAAGCCTAGGGCAAACGGCTGAGAGGGCCGGGACATTAGCCTACCGGAAACGGCTTAGGGGATCGGTGACATTAGCCCTGAGGAAACGGCTCAGGGGGCGGGGGACATTAGCCTAGGGGAAACGGCTCAGGGGGCGGGGACATTAGCCTAGGGGAAACGGCTCAGGGGGCGGGGACGCAATAACCTATGCTTGTCTACGTTAACGAAGAGCTTTTGAAACAATTTTGTCAATTCACAGGTCCCCCTTTAAAAATACATGGGAAATTGCGCTCGAACTCTAAGCTTTGAAACAATTTTGTCAATTGGGACCTCCATAAGAAATAACATGGGATTTTGGGCAAGAACCGGCATTGCTTACCTACTAACAGCTTAACACCTTTTCAAACAGCTCTGATAACAGCTTAACAGCTTTTGAAACAGCTCTGATAACAGCTTAACAGCTTCCGAACAGCTCTGATAAGAGCTTAACAGCTTTTAAATAGTTCTGATAACAGCTTAACAGCTTTTCAAACAGGTCTGATAGCAGCTTAACAGCTTTTGAAGCAGCTCTGATAACAGCTTAACAGCTTTTCAAACTGGTCTGATGACAGCTTAACAGCCTTTAAAACAGGTCTGATAACAGCTTAACAGCAAGAAAAATTAGGCCAACCACACCGATATTACGAAGATAAAATTACCATATTCTTGTCGAAGCTGAATCATGGTCAAATTGTAGCCTCCAAGATTCGACACTGTTGGTTTCAAAAGGTTACCCAAGAGCAGACACTTTCGGTTTCAAAGGTTAAGGTGACGTTAGAGGTCAAGGACAAATTGCTGCCTCCAAGACCACGTGTAAAATACATATAAATAATAGTTTCATAACTTGTTTTTCATTTGATGTTTTGCTCTTTACCTAAACAGACCGCTGTTGGCAAGCTAAATACGTAATAATTTCAACATGAGCTCTAAGGATACTACAAACCTTCTAAAGCCTACGGACGAAAGTCGTAAAGAATATTCATATAAGGCTCAGTCTACATCTATGAAATCGATGCTTTCTAGAAATAAAGAAGTTAGTTTTTCATCCAAAAACGAGTCGACTGTCCCTTACCAACAGCTCGAAAAGTCAGGATATTCCAACAAAGATCGCAAAAAATAAAGACGGAGAGATGTTATTTATGAAAATGGTGCACAAGGAATTTTCTAAAGGGTTGTAGCCTCCAAGACACACACTTCCGGATCAAGGTCAAGGACAAAATGCCCTTCTGGGTAATGACAGAGGTCAAGATCAAGCCCACATGTCAACGTATTTTCTCACACTCACGCTCAACCTAGCATTCTAAGTAAAAGGCTCAATCGCCCGAGAGCCCTCTGTAGTAGGCAAATTATATGAGCTTGAAGAGAAAAATGCATATGAGTTCATGGCCGAAAATATAAACAAATTTGATACAAGTGATTACCCAGAAGATAATGAACTCAATTTACCGATCATGAATAAAAAGATTCCTGGGCTAATGAAGGATGAGCTGAATGGGAAAATCATGAGCGAATTTGTAGGCTTACGCTCGAAAATGTACAGTCTGCGTATAAACGCTGGTAAAACTGTAAAAAACGTGAAAGGAGTAAAGGCTAATGTAGTCCAGAAGCATATCAATTTCGAAGACTACGTCGAATGCTTAAATAACAAGCGCATATTAACTGCTAATCAGAGCTCCATACGATCCCATAACCATAGCGTGTACACTGTCAGTCAAAAGAAGATCGCAGTGAGTCCTTATGATAATAAGCGACATATTATGAGCGGAACGACGGATACTCTACCATGGGGGCATTACTCCATTTCATCAGATCAACAAATGGCAACCGCAGACAGTATCTAAGTCTAGTGTAAATAATAAATGTATTATAGTTTTATTTATTAAAGTAATTTGCATTATAACTACATGTATAAAGAATTATAATTATTTTAAATTATTAAATGTTTCTTCAAGATATTATAAAACATCTTTGTTATTAATCCAAGAATTGTGTTTTGATGAAAATCCGAGCCATTTAACGTAAGCTTTATCTCCACTCTTCTTTAAAATTTTCTCTACGAGATATAGGTTTGATTGTTTAACTTTTAGCAGCTCCAATTCATAAAAGCCTCCTGTGATTGGATTTCCTTGATAATCTTCCAGCCGATATGTGATGGGGTTTGTGTTTTGAACTTTAATAATTTTAAAAATCTCAGCTGTCCAGTTTGGTGTATAGCCTTTCTCAACTCTCCAACTTTATACTTTGCAGGAACAACAATCTTTATATGACTGTATACAGTGGAAAGCAGTTGTTTCTCATTGGAGGCGTTGATATCACGTGGTCTCATTTTTGTAGTTCGATGTATTCTTGAATTGTATTCAGTGAGCAGTTTCTTTACCATACCAATCCACTGATAAGTTCCATTAAAGCTGAATTCCTTCCACATCAGATCCTTTAGAGTTCGGTTAAATCGTTCCACTATTGATGCTTTGAGGAAACTGTACGTAGAGTAATGATTAATTGCATGCTTCAGCATTAGATTTTTAAAGAGGCTGTTGTAGAATTCCTTTCCATCATCAGTCTGCAGGAAAAGCTGTTAAGCTGTTATCAGACCTGTTTAAAAAGCTGTTAAGCTGTTACCAGACCTGTTTAAAAAGCTGTTAAGCTGTTATCAGTCTGCAGGAAAAGCTGTTAAGCTGTTATCAGACCTGTTGAAAAAGCTGTTAAGCTGCTATCAGACTTGTTTAAAAAGCTGTTAAGCTGTTATCAGACCTGTTTAAAAAGCTGTTAAGCTGTTATCATTCCTGTTTGAAAAGCTGTTAAGCTGTTATCAGACCTCTTTGAAAAGCTGTTAAGCTGTTATCAGGACCTGTTTAAAAGCTGTTAAGCTGTTATCAGACCTGTTTAAAAAGCTGTTAAGCAGTTATCAGACCTATTTTGAAAAGCAATATGGAATCCCCTGTGACGTGCTTGATTATAGGGGATCAAGGTTGTAGCCTCCAAGACACACTTCCGGATGACGGCCGAAGACCTGACACCCTTCCGGTTTCAAGGTGATGTCAGGGTCAAGGTCGAGCCCACGTGTAATTGTTTTTTCTCAAGCCGCCCTAGCTCGCTTGAGTGGGCAAATATTATTCGAGAGCTCTGGACTTAGTAGGGAAATTGAATAAAAAGAATACCATAGAATAGAGTAATGTCCCCATGGTAGAGTATCCGTTGTCCCACTCATAATATGCCGCTTGTTATCATATGGACTCAATGCAATCTTCTTTTGGTTGATCGTGTAGACATTATGGTTATGCGATCGTATGGAGCTCTGATTAGCAGTTAATACTTGCTTGTTATTCAAACATTCGACATAGTCTTCGAAATTGATATGCCTCTGAACTACATTAGCCTTTACTCCATTTGCTTTCTTTACAGTTTTACCATCGTTTATATGCAGACTGTACATTTTCGAGCGCAAGACAAGAAATTCGCTCATGATTTTCCCATTCAGCTCATCCTTCATTAGACCAGGAATGTTTTTATTCATGAGCGGTAAATTGAATTGATTATCTTCTGGGTAATCACTTGTATCAAATTTGTTTATATTTTCGGTCACAAACTCATACTGATCCATCCGTTGCATCATCTCTTGCCCAAGCCCAGCTTACAAGGTGCTCATAACATTTTGACTCAACTTTCTTAATATTTTTATATTACCAGCCACCTGTCCACCGAGGCTTTAATTTCCACTACTTCTTACAAGCATTATTTTTAGATATCATGATCACTCTCGGCTTTTTAATCCGCACTTGTTTTTTTTCAGCAAAAGAAATTTTCAGTTATTACTACTCATCTAAGACAACATATCAGTTGTTGTTTTTTTCAGCTATTGAGAATCTTTCATAAATTTGTTTACTTACTCGGCTCTGTGAGAATTTTGTTTACATTATTCGACTGCGAATTTGTTTGCATTATTCGGCTGTACGAATTGTTTATGCAATGAATAAAACTAGAAGCATTACACCTGAAGATCAAAAATTAGGCTATTTCATACCTAAGTCATCATATCTACCTACGTTAGTTGTTGTTGTTGTTAATTTAATAACATGGTACTGAATATCGCCTGGTAGAAAATCTTTTAGTATGACGTTGTGTGTGTGTGTGTGTGTGTGTGTGTGTGTGTGTGTGTGTGTGTGTGTGTGTGTGTGTGTGTGTGTGTGTGTGTGTGTGTGTGTGTGTGTGTGTGTGTGTGTGTGTGTGTGTGTGTGTGTGTGTGTGTGTGTGTGTGTGTGTGTGCGTGTGTGTGTGTGTGTGTGTGTGTGTGTGTGTGTGTGTGTGTGTGTGTGTGTGTGTGTGTGTGTGTGTGTGTGTGTGTGTGTGTGTGTGTGTGTGTGTGTGTGTGTGTGTGTGTGTGTGTGTGTGTGTGTGTGTGTGTGTGTGTGTGTGTGTGTGTGTGTGGGGTGTGTGTGTGTGTGAGTGTGTGTGAGTGCGTGTGTGAGTGCGTGTGTGAGTGCGTGTGTGTGTGTGTGTGTGTGTGTGTGTGTGTGTGTGTGTGTGTGTGTGTGTGTGTGTGTGTGTGTGAGTGTGTGTGTGTGTGTGTGAGAGAGAGAGAGAGGGAGAGAGAGAGAGAGAGAAGGTCAATGACATCAGAGTCAGGGGTCAAGGGTCAAAGGTCAAGGGTCAAAGGTCAAGGGTCAAAGGTCAAGGGTCAAGGGTCAAAGGTCAATGACCTCAGGGTCGGTGACGTATCGGCCTGAAGACGGACATATCCAAGTCAACATACCTACCTACATTGGTTGTTGTAGTATCCTCCTAAAAGAAAACTTCAAGATGATGTCACATTTCCAGTACAAAAGCGACTTCAGCCCCTCCCCCCCCATCCCCTCCTATCAGACCTGTTTAAAAAGCTGTTAAGCTGTTATCATTCCTGTTTGAAAAGCTGTTAAGCTGTTATCAGACCTCTTTGAAAAGCTGTTAAGCTGTTATCAGGACCTGTTTTAAAAGCTGTTAAGCTGTTATCAGACCTGTTTAAAAAGCTGTTAAGCAGTTATCAGACCTATTTTGAAAAGCAATATGGAATCCCCTGTGACGTGCTTGATTATAGGGAATCAAGGTTGTAGCCTCCAAGACACACTTCCGGATGACGGCCGAAGACCTGACACCCTTCCGGTTTCAAGGTGATGTCAGGGTCAAGGTCGAGCCCACGTGTAATTGTTTTTTCTCAAGCCGCCCTAGCTCGCTTGAGTGGGCAAATATTATTCGAGAGCTCTGGACTTAGTAGGGAAATTGAATAAAAAGAATACCATAGAATAGAGTAATGTCCCCATGGTAGAGTATCCGTTGTCCCACTCATAATATGCCGCTTGTTATCATATGGACTCAATGCAATCTTCTTTTGGTTGATCGTGTAGACATTATGGTTATGCGATCGTATGGAGCTCTGATTAGCAGTTAATACTTGCTTGTTATTCAAACATTCGACATAGTCTTCGAAATTGATATGCCTCTGAACTACATTAGCCTTTACTCCATTTGCTTTCTTTACAGTTTTACCATCGTTTATATGCAGACTGTACATTTTCGAGCGCAAGACAAGAAATTCGCTCATGATTTTCCCATTCAGCTCATCCTTCATTAGACCAGGAATGTTTTTATTCATGAGCGGTAAATTGAATTGATTATCTTCTGGGTAATCACTTGTATCAAATTTGTTTATATTTTCGGTCACAAACTCATACTGATCCATCCGTTGCATCATCTCTTGCCCAAGCCCAGCTTACAAGGTGCTCATAACATTTTGACTCAACTTTCTTAATATTTTTATATTACCAGCCACCTGTCCACCGAGGCTTTAATTTCCACTACTTCTTACAAGCATTATTTTTAGATATCATGATCACTCTCGGCTTTTTAATCCGCACTTGTTTTTTTTCAGCAAAAGAAATTTTCAGTTATTACTACTCATCTAAGACAACATATCAGTTGTTGTTTTTTTTCAGCTATTGAGAATCTTTCATAAATTTGTTTACTTTACTCGGCTCTGTGAGAATTTTGTTTACATATTCGACTGCGAATTTGTTTGCATTATTCGGCTGTACGAATTGTTTATGCAATGAATAAAACTAGAAGCATTACACCTGAAGATCAAAAATTAGGCTATTTCATACCTAAGTCATCATATCTACCTACGTTAGTTGTTGTTGTTGTTAATTTAATAACATGGTACTGAATATCGCCTGGTAGAAAATCTTTTAGTATGACGTTGTGTGTGTGTGTGTGTGTGTGTGTGTGTGTGTGTGTGTGTGTGTGTGTGTGTGTGTGTGTGTGTGTGTGTGTGTGTGTGTGTGTGTGTGTGTGTGTGTGTGTGTGTGTGTGTGTGTGTGTGTGTGTGTGTGAGTGTGTGTGTGTGTGTGTGTGTGTGTGTGTGTGTGTGTGTGTGTGTGTGTGTGTGTGTGTGTGTGTGTGTGTGTGTGAGTGTGTGTGTGTGTGTGTGTGTGTGTGTGTGTGTGTGTGTGTGTGTGTGTGTGTGTGTGTGTGTGTGTGTGTGTGTGTGTGTGTGTGTGTGTGTGTGTGTGTGTGTGTGTGTGTGTGTGTGTGAGAGAGAGAGAGAGAGAGAGAGAGAGGGAGAGAGAGAGAGAGAGAGAGAGAGAGAGAAGGTCAATGACATCAGAGTCAGGGGTCAAGGGTCAAAGGTCAAGGGTCAAAGGTCAAGGGTCAAGGGTCAAAGGTCAATGACCTCAGGGTCGGTGACGTATCGGCCTGAAGACGGACATATCCAAGTCAACATACCTACCTACATTGGTTGTTGTAGTATCCTCCTAAAAGAAAACTTCAAGATGATGTCACATTTCCAGTACAAAAGCGACTTCAGCCCCTCCCCCCCATCCCCTCCCATCACCCCTCCGCAGAACCCACAGTGATCCACCAAAATAGTTGGAATTTTCCGGACACTTTTTGTATGGAAAAAGTGATCTGGTGACGCCATAGTTATACTACTGTTCCACATTTAGCAGAATTTTTAAATCCAATTTACATAACTCTAACCAAATTAGTAAAAAAAACCGAAAAACCCCAAAAACTTTGATTGGCCACAAGAGTGCGAAGCTGCTTATATAAAAATTCAACATGCTCTTTCTTCCTCCGCACTTCTGGTCCACCCACTTGATGACACTAAATTTATTTTAGCGGTCGACGCGTCAGCCATAGCAGTTGGAGCTGTGTTGGGACAACACAACAAAAATAATTTTGAACTTTTAGCGTTCTTTTCAAAAAAATTACCTCCAGCTGATAAAATATCCAAAGTTTGACAGGGAGCTTCTGGCTGTGTATTTAGCTATCAACATAAGCATTCACTTGAAGGTTGTTCACACGGAGCTTGCATTTAGACTTCACTCAGCAGAATTTGAAACCGTTTGGTACCAATCACATGAAAATGCTAATTCGTTATCTAGCAGGCAGTTTGAGCGCCAGAAACAAAAATTGCAGCAATCGATAGGACAACAAAAGGTGGCCTCTAATCCTAACAGAGCAATACATGACTCATTCTATCCAAGAGTAATAAATCAATCACCAGTCAACTTCAATAACAATGAATTAGAATTACTGGAAAAAGGCTTAGGTTACGCTCCAGATATAGGTATAGATTGTAATGATTTAATTGAATTGGCAGTTCATACCGAAGCAGCATTAACAGATAACGATAATGAAGGTAAATTTGCATGTGCAAAAATATTTAGGGATGCTAAATTATTGATAAACTCTGAAAAAACTAATGAGACCAAGATTATAAATAGTATACGTAGAAAAGTTAAAGATAACAAATTAATTGTTACAAAATCAGATAAAGGAAATAGTTTAGTTTTATTGGAAAAGAACATTTACATTGAAAAATTGGAAGATTGCTTATCAAAAATGAACCTCGCAAAATAAAAATGACCCAACTAAAAAATGCAGCAGAGCAGTAACAAACATAATAAATACAGCATATCCAATTTTTAACGAAAAAGATAAATTCTCTTTGAAAGTAAATAACCCCTCTGCTCCCATAGTATATGGTCTAATCAAACTACATAAACCAGGTGCTCCAACAAGACCAGTATCCTCTTCTTTCAATGCACATTCACAAAAATTGGGAAAAAATTAAGTACAATGTTACCCAAATTGTTAAATTTTGAAAACAAATACTCCATTAAGAATAGTACTGATCTCGTTAACAAAATTAATAATTTGAATTTACCATTAAATGCTAAGCTTGTGTCGGTTGATGTTTGTAATTTGCTTCCTTCCATTCCGTTAAAAAAGCTAAAGACTTACTTATATGCTGAAGTTGAAGATAAGATCGTGGAAAGGAATAAATCATTAAATATTAAACAGCTCATTGACATATGTTTAGACCAAAATTACTTTTATTTTAACGAAAATTACTATATTCAAATGGATGGTTTAGCCATGAGTGCTTCCTTATCACCTTTAATGGCTGAATTCTATATGAATAAAATAGAAAAAACAATTTTTCATTCAGGCTGTGATTTAGTTAATAATGTATTGTGCTGGTATCGTTATGTTGATGATGTTTTTTGTGTATGGACGGGCTCTGAGCGACAGCTGTATATGTTTTTAAACAAAATTTAAATACTATTGACGATAATTTACAGTTTACTTTAGAGTATGGTAATGATAATTTAAATTTCCTTGACCTTAACATTAAAATTATTAATAACAAATTTGAATTTGATATATTTAGGAAACCTACTTCCACAAATGTTGTAATTCCTAATGATTCTCAACATTTTGAATCTATAAAAAAATCATCCTTCCATTCGATGCTAGACAGATTGCTTAAGATTCCTATGAGTAAAATTAATTTTAAAAGGGAACTCGAGACAATAGTAAAAATTGCAATGAAGAACGGTTACTCAGATAATTTAATTTATAAAATGTTAAGGTCAAAAAACAAAAAATATGCACTTAACCTTGTTTACCCACAAGGGACACAAGATATAAAAATTTGGAAAAAAATTCCATATTTGAAGGAAACTTCGAATAAAATTAAATCCACGTTAAATCAATATAACGTTTCACCAGCTTTTTATAATAAAAAAACTTTAAAATCTTTTTTCATTAACAACAAACTAAAACCGAAAGTTGATAAAATAGATAAGAGCGGAATTTATAGTATTGAGTGTAGTGACTGCAATGCAGTCTATATTGGTAAAACAAAACGGTCATTAAAAATTAAATACAAAGAACACGTATCATCGGCACTCTATAATAGATCAACATCAGGCATAAGCAACCATTTAGTTGATACTGGTCATACCACATCTTTAAATAAATTACAACTTTTAAAAAACGTGGATGGTGCAAAAGTCCAAGATAAATACGAGATATATTACATTAATAATGAAAGTCGTAAAGGTTCATTTTTGGTAAACGATCAGTTAGATTTCATGAATAATAGCCCCCTGTTATGTATGGATTTATAATGACCGTTACAGTAAAATTCAAATTCGAAAATATTACGATAGTCAGGTTTAGCTAACGATCTGCTTTTCAGTTGCTTGACAATGCCCTAAGAAGGCGAAACGCGTCGCGACTCAAATAAAATAAATTATTGTAGAACAGTATTACATGTGTTTTTATTTTGAATATTTTTTGAAAAAAATTTTTTTTAAAAAAGATGGTTACCAAAGTGTTCTACCAAGTGCCTAAAAAAACATCAGTTTTATCAATTAAAGATACTTAATCAGAAAGACATGCCTTAACACCCCATTCGTAGTTAAGTTTATTTGCTCATCTATTATATGGAATTTATGTGTTATGATGATATCTTCTATTGACAATTCTAACTCTGTAACTCCGTGGGTAGTTATTGTCTTATTAGTAATTCCATTTATTTCACACGATTCATCTATATCTATTTTTTTATTTTCTACTAGGTTACTTTTGAGTATTGATATATCTGCTCCTGTGTCAATTAGAAGTATCATCGGGTACTTACTTTCTTTTGTATATATATTTATGTAGTTTGTAATTGTTTCCTTGTTTTAGATGTATTATCTTCTTAGTGTGTTTCCCCCGGTTCTCTGTTTTCCGGGGACAGCTAAGTTTTCCGATTCTGTGTCCCATTTATTATTGTAACCTTTATTGTATGTATTATCGCCATTCCTGCTGCTATTATAGCTGCTGCTATAGTTTCTCTTATTATTTCCATACCTATTCTTGAAATTGTTATTCTCATGTCTATTAAAGCTGCTATTGTAATTCTTATTATAGTTCCCATTCTTGGTCATGTAATTTTTTTTATGATATTTGTTGTTGTTGTATCTGTTGGCACCGTTGAAGTTTTGTTTGTAGTGATACATATTTGTCTGTTTTGGACTATTAGTGATTTCTGTAGTGATGGTTATGGCTTCTGATAGTTTGCTTGGCCTTGCTGATATGAGAATAGATTTGTATGGTTCATTAATGCCATTTTTAAATGAACTTAAGCCTAATTGATCATTCATGTTCACGATCAGTGCTCGATTATTTTCTCCTTGTTCCGTTATTTGAATGTCGTTTAACGATGTTATTAATGCTTCTATTCTTCAAGCGAAGGTATTTGCACTTTGATTGCCTTGTTGTATCGTTACTAAATGACTGTGTATTTTCAGTGGATTTTTATTTATTTTGTATGTTTTTTGTAAATTAACTTTTAATTCTGATATTTTTGTTGGTGCGCTTTCCGCCAAAAGTCTGTTCTTCACTCTATCAACAGTATACTCTCTTGATCGGCTTATAGCGATTCTTTATAGAACTCAACTAGACCAAGAAAATTTGATAATGTCTTAAAATCACCATCATACTCCGGTATTATTTTTGTTGCAGTCACATTATCAAATGCTGCCATTGCCTCTTGCGTAATCTCGTCAGAGTTTTCCAATGATTCTTTGGGAATGAAATAGACACTTATTTTATTTTTTAAATCCTCAAATTTTCTTTTTGCTTCTTCTAATTTTAATTTATCAGTAATAGTTTTTTTATCTCCAGCCAGACTTCGTTGATTTCCTTATTTTTTATTTCAATGTAATTTGCAGTATATTTCCTACCTGGACCCTTATTTTAAATTTACTAAGAGTTCTATTAGCAGATCAAATTCCATCAGTGAAACCCTTATTAATGTATATTACCGCTGTCCAACGCTGATACCACAATCAAGAATGTTTTATATAATGAAAGAAAAATTCTGTTCTATACATTTATTATCCCAACTAAATTTGTTTTTACATATTTCTTATAATGACTATTCAATTTAAAACTCAATATACTAATTATTTTGCCTAAAATTACATAAACTACTATCTGATTTTCCATCACTTCTTCTGTGTTGCAATTAACAAGACCCTGTTGGGATTTTGTATTTCCCATTTCTATTTCTCTTTTTCTTTGCAATCTTTTGAATTTCTTTCAATTCTTCTAGTTCTTTTATTGTTTTTGCTCGAAATTGCCTACAGTTGTGTTTATCAACCGCTTTAGCTCAGCTACACGTTGTCGCTGCTTTACCAATTTTCCTCCTCGTGGGTTTTTTGACGGTTTTTCCTCCTCTGGCTGCTTCACTGCTACAGTCTGGCTTTTGTTTTGTACTGTATATACTTGTTCAGTATATACTTGTCGATAGAAAGTGGCCTAGGTCCAACTCGTGGTTTCTTTTTAATTCTTCTTTCAATCCCTCGTTGAGTCTCTCGTACAATTTATTGAATTTTTTATCGATTTCAGCTATCCATTGCTCTATTTCTGGTGATGTTGCTAATTCCATCTCGTTTATGGCCTGGGTCGCCATGTTAAGTTTGCCTTCACGCTGGTTGCCAATGGATTGGCGTATTCGCCGATATCCAATATTGTATTCATGATTAAATTAATTATTTACTATGCTGAATATATGGCGTATCGCCTCAATATTCATGAAAGGCAAAGAAATAACAATTACCGGTGGATCTGGCTGAATGCCTCAATCCTTGCTTGATATTTAACTGGAGTACCTCAATACTTAATGTTGAAGATATGTGGCTAAAAAGCCTCTATATCTTATAGTAGGGGAGCACCTGGCTAATTTCCGCTGCGCTCTGAAGAATAAGCCCTTGTCTTTACCATTCAATGATCAACAATTTATTCTTAATTTCCTTCTTAATGCTACGCTATTTATAATCGTTAATTATTGCTAAATAAGCTATTTACATTAATTTCTTAAGCAACCTCCATTCGATAATTTTCTCACCGTATCATTATGAAAGAAACGGTGACCTCATGCGAGCAGTGTTTTTTTTGCCATTGATAAATTTGGTGCATTGCACATACATAATTTATTTCCGCTTGCGCAATAATCTGATGCGCTTTTATATTAGCTCATTCATAACGAGGTATGAATGATTGACACAAAGTGATTACATACAAATCTGTATGTATGTCAATTGTATTTACATTTTTGTTTATTCGAGTTTTAGCTTTTGAAATGAATTACAAAATTTAGTTGTAATCTTGGTATCATATTTTTTTTACGGAGATGTCCATATGATTTATATGCAATTACCATGCTTTAATGAAGTATGATTACAGATATGCATTACATCAGCCTGCCAACGCCTCAAATTCCACCACACAGCTCAATGCTGATGACTCCCTTACCTAAGCCCACTCCATGTCAGCCAACTTTGCTGTTACCAAAGTGGAGCGGCATGTCCTCAAATTTGACGTGTTCGACAGAAAGAGGGTCATCAAAATAAACTTAACAAATCTGAAATGATTTGCATCGGTAACCACTCCACAAAGGGAAGCCCCAATCTCGCCACACGAGCGAACAACATCGAAATTGAAGTAAATAACGGAAAGCTTTCGCCTTCAAAGAACACTAAATATCTTGTGTCTCTTTCAATAATCTGTTGAAATTCAAGAATCATGCCAAACTGATCATGAAGAAAGTCAACTATGCTTACTCCCTACTAAACCCTATTATCAGAAGAAGAAACGGTCTCCCGAAAGAGGTATATATAAACAGCTTATCCGTCCCAATTATCTGCTATTGCTTCCCCATCTGGCGCACCATTTCGCCATTGTATATGAAGCAAATTAGCACCCTTGAAAGAGAGATCCTACGGGCCTGAACAGAGCATACAAGAAACCTGACGGAGACTACTTTCCTAACACCTTTTTGATCGACAGTGCAAACATCATTCGAATCGAGCACTACCTCCTAACGCTCGCACTCATACAACTTGAGAAGATCTCTCAGCATCCAAAACCCGTCATTAGACAACTTTGAACACAAATCCAAATCCATTATGTATCACCTCTTCACCTTATCCACTCAGAAACGGGAAACATTTATTACCTGGGCGAAAGATTTGCGTTCTTCACTAGCACAGAAAGCCACCACCGTGGATAGGACAATCGTGGGTTTTATCATCGCTGGACCATTCTGATCTTTCGGGATATTTCTGGTCATGTGGGAAGAAACGCCAGCCATCATCCCACAACAAGTTAGAAAATTTCTAACATTCCGCTACTTCCCAAACCCATCCATCTTCCCAATTCCATTAAATCCCTATACCCAAATATTGCGAAACAACAAACAAGAATACAGCGCAACAAGCTGAGATAATCATCGTCATCGCGAAACCTAGAGGTTTTGTGTTATTCGGACAATTAAAATGTAAAGTGTATCAAAGAAATAAGTGAAACCTGGGACAAAATAAAGGCCTGTACGTAAATATTTCAAATATTCCGGATATCGGTTCTGTTTAAAATTTCGTCGTAATTCATTTCGTTTCGTAAAACGCGTGTGAAGGACTTTGATTGATTGATTGATTGTTATTTCACTTACGTTTTGGGTTTTAAATAGAAAAAATATAATTATTTGTAAAAGAAGTTGGATTTTTCTAAATTTATTCAATTTAAAATGGAATTTGGAAATGATAAAGTCAATATGATGCCTGGGTTGCGATATTCTCGGTAAGTTGTCCTTTTTACAGATTTATATCATCAATTGAGTGTCATTGCTGGTTGCTATGTGTTTTTACTCTAATATAGTGAATAAAGTACTTGTTGTTTTGCGTTCACTTATTTGAGCATGACTGTGGATCAGCAAATAGCATATCGTCGGCCTAAAATGCTAATGGCCTAACTCCAGTTTTGGCAAAAATAATGTTTTACTGCCATCTGGTGAATTAGAGTCAGGCACACCTTTTCCAAATTGGCTTATATACCTACATAAAAGTCTCAGAAATGGAAAAAATGAGCAAAGCAAATCTGGCGTGAGTCCATTGCTGTTGAAATTTAAAAGCAATTTGCCTAACTTCGTTGGTTTGCCTGCAGATGCAAGTGTGGAAAGGTGTCAGTGCTGTTCCCTTAAAAATAAAATCCTAAACGGAAAAGTTAATATTTTAGCTTTACGTAATTAGTTATTTTATAATTTCTTTTTGTATTTTAAAAATAATTTGACCAATTTAATCTGGAAGACATGACTAAAAGCATTAATTTTAGAAGACGTTTGGAGTTAGGCCGTGCTCCTTTAGATACAAAAAGGCGGTTGCAGGGCCTTAGCTTATTTTATATGTTGAACGTTTTATTTAAAAAATCTACTGGGTATTTTGGAACTTATTTTAGTATCATATACTTTAATTTAAGAAAAGTAATAGTAATTAACACTTATTTTAAAAAACGTGAAATGAATATTTATTTTCAGGATAGATACGCGCTCCAGAGCCGCTAAAATTCTTAGCATGATTGGTGTTTCTGTAGAAAATAAAAACAATTCATCTGAAGAGGGTAATAAGGATCAACGAAATCTTAATAATAATGATATTGTTACAGCACCTGTTGGGTTACGCGACATTGTTCCCTTGACGTGTGCACAGATGTACAAACTGTAGAAGTAGTTTTTGAGCCCTCCATTCACGGGCACGTATCACCGTGCATTGTCAATGGAGACGCTGTACTATGTATAAAAAAAATTAAAAATCAGAATGGTAATATTCAAGAAAATAAAAGATTTGATGAGCTAGTGTTACAAGAAGTTACTCCTGAGCAAGACTTGATCCAGTTGAAAAAAAACATGGCTGAAATTCCTGACTTGCAGTTCGTAAACACACTTAATGTTACCGGTACAGTATTACAGGACGAACATACTGAAATGCAGGAACTATAGCTGACATATTACACGAATATAATTTTGAAACAATAGCATCTGAAAATAATTGGTTTTCTTTGGAAGACGAAGCCTATTTGCCAGCAAAAGTGATGGAATTTAAGGACAGGAAGAAAAAGAAGACATGTTGATGAAACTGTATGAAAGACAAATGATAATAAGACTAATAGACGAGCAGGACTTCAATATTATGGAAAACGAAAAAGAGAAAAGGGATGGGATTACAAAGTTCTTAAAAGTGCCAAAGCCATAAAAGAGAGATGCAATTGCAACGGAAAACTTGCAATAAAATACAATGTAATTTCAGACGAGAATAGAAACAAATTGTTCAAAAATGTTGGGAGCTTACCTGGGGAGAAAAAAAGATTTACATTACTACACTAATTGAAAAAATAACAGGGAAAGACCAAGAAATCGGAAGAACGAGAATATTTCAAGAAGAGAATTTCATACAATTATTTCATCGACCTACATAAAAAAGAGTTAGAGTTTGCAGAACTATATTTTGCAATACATTTGCAATTCCTCTAATGACAATAGGGCATTGGATTATTGACAAAAGTAATGAAACCAGCAACAGATAATAAAGCGAACAAATCCGAAAAAACATTAAACCCCAGAACTGCCAAAATTAATGAACAGAAACATAGTCTGAAATTATGTTTCGATACTTTGCTTTCCCTAAGCTCGAATCCCATTATTGCCGGAAATCGAGTAATAAACTTTATCTTGAACGTATGTGTACTTCAAAAGGCGAGCTTTACAAATTGTATAAGGAAGACTGCTGTCCAACAAACAAAGTTTGGCCACTGTCCATTGCATCATTTGCCACCTCTTTCGATGACCTGAATTTATCACTATTTTCGCAACAAAAATATGAATGCGATATATGTGTGGCATACAAAACTGACAACATAAGACAAAGTACCTACGAAGATCATTTGAAAAGAGAGGATTATGGGGAGACAACTGAAAGGTGTTTTCAATGTACCTACAATCAGATCTATTAGCTGCAAAATCCAATGTATCCAACTTATATTATAAAACAAAACTAATCGTTCATAACTTCACAATCTTTAAGGATGGTTACTGCTACCTATGGAATGCATGAGCCGGGGGCCTTACTTGAAATGTTTTTTCTTTTATATATTTTTGACCACTCATGTTTTTGAAACTGATGATATGAGGGACAGGATAATACTATAAAGTAATGGCTAAATTGCGTAAGAAAGTTATAGATGTTCCAGCTGATTATGTTGATGTATGCCAAACTGTTCGCTTAAAACCTAAGCCATACCATGTAGAATACTGGGATTATACGTTTTTTAGAAATTTTAACAATGTAAAGTTTATTTCATCCATATAATCTGGTCGATCTTCGGAGGAGGTAACAGTTAAATCTATATAAGAGCGCTTAAGTACAATCACGACAGGGAAATTTATTTTAAAACTGCTCATTGTGAAGAGTGGAGACTTTTGCTTTTACAATAAAACAGATCGACAAATAATATTATAACTTGCGACGAACTACCTAGACTTTATTTGAGGCCTATTCCAATAAAAGCTGAAAAACACCAACATCTAATTACGACAGCCTTTCTCATTTATAAAAATATAAAGGTATAAAGCTTATTTTTACCATTTATTTTTGTTACATTATACATATATTTTATGGAAAAAATTATTTTTATTATTATTATTAGTAAAAATTTGCGCAACTCCTCTATCTTATTACAAAATAAAGAATTAAGGAATTTAAATTTAAAGTACGAAATTAAAGTCTAGTGGGTGGTGGATGCGAAAAGGAATTTTCCATTACGAGGTATCTTGTACACAGGAAAAACTGGATCTGCAAGAGAAATGGGACAAGGATAACGACTACTAATGACAAAACAATATAAAAGAACTGGGCGTACAGTGTCGCAGATAATCTTTTTACAACGCTGAATGGATGTGAAATTATCCGTCGAAAAGAGATGTCATACATTGGTACGATTCGGAAAAATAAGCCATACATTCCCACTGAAATGTTTCCTCATAAAAGCAGACCGATAGAAAGTTCTGTGTTTGCTTGACATAACTGTAAAATCGCGTTAATATCTTATGCCTTAGACATACAGCACTCTTAATGAAGAAATAACTAACGACTCATTAGTCTATAATGATTCATTATAAACTCCGGACACACAGCCGTTTCTTTAATTAAGTTGTGCTGTGAAACTGGTTTTGATGAACTTATAACCTTAAAGAAGCAATATGGATCGAATTAACGCGACAAACTTTGTTTTCATTTATTTTATTTTCAATTTAACAATTTACAAATGAGAAAAACATTATATTTAAAAAAATATTAATAATATAATTTATGATTTGCATTTCTTTGCATTTCTTCTTCTTATTTTTCAAATCGGCAGATGTACAGCGGAGCTCCAGATTTACATTATATGCTAAATCTAGCACATTTTTCCTCATTATAGCTATAATGAAGGAGGAAAACACTTCATTAGTGTACTTCATTATCATCTGATTTTCGAGCTATAATGACGTATACTATGTAACACACGGCATTTTAATGAATGGTTAGCACAAATGATTCATTAGTTCGTGCTGTGTGTCTAGGGTATTACGTCCTAACAAAACGAAGGCGGTTAATTTGACGTCGAGCGAGCATTATACGCCAGATATCATTACAGAAAAAAACAAGCTTCAGGCTATTCTAGATTATAATGAGCACAAGGGGGGCGTTGATGTTATGGACAGAATGCTCATGAATTATAGCTGCAAACGTAAAACAAAACGTTGGCTTTTGGTCTTTTTTTACAATATTTTAGACCTTGCAGCTTTGGCCGCACACATTATACAAAAGGATATAATGGATGGAAAAGGAATTGCTTATAGTAAAAGTGACGTCCGGCGTAAATTTTTACTTGATCTAAGTGGCTGCTTAGTGGAACCACTTATGGAAATGCGGTCCGCAAACCCACAAGTAATGAAGCAGTTCAACTCACGGACAGGGATCACGTGCTATAATGGTGCTAATTTGCCCACTTTGGTTCCTTCCTGTGCCAGTTACTGCTGTTGCTGCTACTACTTCCACCACCACCTCAAGAAATGCATTCGGCCATACGGGCGAAAGACACGTAGGAGTTGCTCTATTTGGCTGCGTTCCTCATAGCATAAATAAAGGCTTTAACTGTTATGTTTATGAAAATATAATTGAAGGACAAACTCCAGAAAAAAAAAATCGTAAATGTAAACTTTTCTGTACCTCAGTAGGATTATTTATTTTTCTTTTTTATATAAAAATTGTTAAATAAACATAAACACTCTTCTTTTCGTTCCCACTCCACACGCCTTTTGTTCTCAATAACAAGGAAGTACATTTGTACCTTTGGTATATAACAAGAGGGTGCTGCTATGGTGTGAACTCTAGGGTTAGTGCCAGCTGAAAGCAACTGTGGCTTAATAGGCAAGATAATAAAAGAACGAAAAGTGTCTGTCCAGTTAGCTCCAAGGTAGGAGCAGTCGCGTGGAAAGTGGCAGGTTCCGGTTTCAAAAACCGGACGAGACGGTTGTTTTTGTCTTATTTTTATGAATTAATTTAAAATCGTTACAAATAAAAGTTTTTAATATTCTTCTATTTTTCAGTGGAACAGCCATCACATCATAATAGTCACAGCTGCACAGTCTACATTTATAGATGGACATATTTATATACTAATTAGCTATTCTATATTGCATTTCATAACTACAGTAATCTCTCTGCTTTACTTTGTTTTCTATTGAATTTACCTTTGTGATCATTATCAGTTTTTGCTTCTTTCAGTAAGAGACTTTTATAGGGTATCAGAATTAATATCCGCGCGGCTTCGAGTAATTTTTGGATGAAAATAAAATTGTATTAAGCTCAGATAATTACAGTGTTTTTTTTCGAGATGTGAATCCATAGATCCTCACATCCTCAACCAGACACTTAATAAATCAAATATGGTCCTTCGATCTGGATAAGGATCGGGATTAAGGATTTAGGTAAAATCGAAAACTAGAACACGTGCGTTCGTATAATACACGCTTTTCGGCTGTATTCTTTGATCAATTAACGAACGAAATACTAGCAATATTGCGGTGATTTGTAATTATATGTGCAGCTGCGAGCTGTGATAATGAATAAAGATTTTGTGGCAAATTCGAGTGAGTAACACGTGCCTTTGGCTGAGTCACATACTTTGGTAATTTCGGGACTTGGTCGCATTTAGAGAATAATGATTAGATATTACATATAGTTCATGGTGAACCAATTTATTTATGCATCTTCATGCGGAAAGACGGATAACAGTGAAATTAAGTGGAGAGTGGATATGGACAGTGGATATGGACACCTGTGATTCGTGATTCTTGCATTACACCTATTAAAACAGTGACAAAATTAAAAACCGAATATTTTTTATCGCTAACAATTGCTTGAAACGTACTGGAAATAGTTTATGGAACATCACGAAGAACTTTTTATTGGTGCAACGGCTGAGTTTTTAATAGATACATATTTTACATTAGATACTTGTTCTGATATTGAGTGTCAATACGTTGAATATTTAAAAGGTATTGTGTGAAATGGCAAACCGAACAATGGTAATAATAAATATTCGAAATCAATACCCGACAGCTCCAAACGCTACTGTCAACGCTACAATGTCATCTGCAATCTTCATAGAATTTCCATCCCTTCGTTTTCTAGGGATAATTTAAAGTGGCTGTCATTTTGGGAATTATTTAAATCCGTTATTCATAAAAATGATATCATCTCAAATATACAAAGGCTTCATTATCTGAAAGCGAGTTTAGTTGGTGAAGCGCAGAAACTTATCAAACACTTAGCTATAACAAATTCGAATTATCAGTCTGCATGGAATATTCTGGATGATCGAATGAAAATAAGCGTGTATTGGTAATTTCATACATTTTCTTCATAATAAACCATTCAGGCATTAAAAGAAAATCTTCTTCTGAAAATGGACAAGCCATAGGAGTTTTAACAAACTTGGATGGATCTCTTAATTAATCAAGTGATTGGTTGGTTTATATGGAAGAACAGAAATGAAACTCAAATGCTAGAAAAGATTGCGAGAATTCTCTGTCAGGTCTTAAGATCTTGATATTCTGTCTCACACTGTTCATCGACAGAATATTGTAAAGTCTGCCGTTAGTTATAGCATGCAATGTTGCATTTAACTCAACGGAACACACTAGTAGAAAGTCGTCACCCACCTCCTACCCAATTTAACCAACCAAAGGATATTGCTCGAGTTTCTACAGCTACCCATACACCTACGACTATTACCTCACGTAGTCCCAAAGAAATACACCCAAACCCTGAATCTATTCTGATCTGTGGCGTCGTCGGCGTAGCGTCCACTCTAACTTTTAGCACAACGCTGACGCGCTCCTAATGTACTCACGATTGGCAACCCGAGAATCAGTTTCGACACTGTAAGTTTTGTAATTTTGTGGAACCAGTTCACTAGCCTACCTTACTTGTTGAATGAAATGTTTTTGTTTTAAGTAAAAAAATTTGTCTTCCAAGTTTCTTGAGAATAGATAGCTATACTGTGTTTGTTTTAATAATAGAAATTTTATTCTGTCAACTTACCCATTAAGATTTCCAAGCAAAATTATCACGATTTTGAAGAGAATATAAATAAAAAAGACAGTCATATAAACCATAGTTTTTACTGTCGCTCAGGATCTAACCGTTATTTATTTTCCCTCCTCCTTAGAAAAGGACTCAAGAAGCGCAACCTGGCCTCCGAAGAAATAGTTAGTCTAACAACGGAAGACACCACAACGAAGCTGTGTATCCGCTGCCATACCTCTATTAGAAATATTATAAAGCTGATAGTGTCCGGTAAATCAGTTAAGACGACACAACTCAATTCCGTAGCAAGCGCGTTCAGCCGCGGCTATGTTCATATAGCCACCAAGTACAATATGGAAGCAACATACGAGTAATGTCAGAACGTACGTAGAAGTAGGTTGGTACCTACAGATCTACTAATGGTAGAACTCAACCAGCGCGTGCCCTATTAGATCAAGGCTCCGAATCGACCTTCTTATATACTAACGAGTAAAGGCAGTTGGTCTACACCAACGCCAGGTTTCTGTAGCCATATTAAGAGTTGGCAACTATTAAGCACGGCTCGTTCAAACCCAATTCGCCTTTGATATTATTCCTCGCAACAATGACTCTAAGGTTTTCGATTTGATTCTGGAAAGCGATTGGTACTCCAATAGCTCAAAGGCTCGTTTAGGATGGACTCTATTCGGAAGTATAAGCGGTCAAACTTCAAAAGGCCATCAACTGATTTCTACGTTCCACATCACTCTAGGGGAAGACTTGACCGTAGCTTTACGATAATTTTGGAAGACTGAAGAAGCCACCAAGGGTCTAGTTCTGACTTCTGATGAAGGAGAGTGCGAAGAATACTTCAAAAGTACCATCCAACGTGACTGTACAGGTAGATATGCGGTACGCTTACTCGGGAAAAAACGTGCGGCAAATAAATCTTCTTTACACCGTATGGAAAACAATTTCGCGAATCCCACGAGTTACATCGTCAGTTTTCTAAGTTCTTAAAGTAATATCTATATCTAAGGCAGAAGCAACAAATTCCCACACATGAAATAGATCTGAATCCATCAGAATACTACTACCTTCCACAGCATGCCTTGCTGAAGCCAAGCAATACGAGCACTAACCTAAGTGTAGTTTTTCATGCTTCTAAAAAATCGACCACTGGGGTAACATTGAATGACTGCATTCATACAGAACCTAAACTAGATCACGATCTTGGAACCATCATCTTAAAATGGCTATTTTTGCCTTACAATTATTGTGCCGATATAGGAAAAATATATCGGGAGATACTAGTTCATATTGAGTACCCGAATTTCAAAGAATAGTATTGCCGGATAGTAGCTGGTCTAACATACAAGATTACCGACTCTTAACAGTGACCTACCGAACAGCTCCATTTCTAGCATTTCTATCAGATACAGCCCTATTCCAGTATGAGATACATCCTTTATTTGATTTAAGTAAGGAGTAGATTTAAAAAAACTTGGCAGAAGTTGAGATTGACTGATGGCTATGTACCACGGTTCTCGAGCTTCAGGAATTCTGTGATGCGTCCCTGACCGCATATTCTGCCGTTGTATATCATCACATATTGCATGATCTTAACGACGCTCAAGTAAGCGTATTGACATGCAAAACTAAGTAGCTCCTTTGAAAATAGCACTACTTGCTCGTTTATTAAACTCAGTACGTAAAACATTAAAATTGGATTCAGCACATTCATATCTGAATGGATTCTACTGATGATTTAGCATGGCTTAAAACATACACCTCTCGTTGGAAAATCGTTATCGGTAATCGGACATCCGAAATACGAGCACTCCTAATATTAACCTGATATCAAATGGCATTTCATTTCCACCCATCAGAATATAAGACCTTTAGAGCTACAAATCCAATCCTTTTGGTGTAAACAGCTCAACTGGTTGACTTAATACTCATCCGTGTGGAATACTGAAGTTCCAATTAAAATAATATGTGAATATAATCTAGAGGAGCAAGTGCAAACCCAAGTCATTTTAGCCAATCAACTAAGTTATGAACTTTACTCTTACGCTATTCATCTTTACAGGTCTTGCTAAGAGTTATAGCTGTGGTGTTTTCAGTGTGACCATTAAGGCCTTGGAGTGCTTCAGTTTTTTTACTGGAAGGTACACCAGCCGTATAATGAACGACCAACTTGTGAATCTTTTTCTTTACCTCAAACCTTACAGATAATTTTATAACACTAAATTGGTTGCTTTATAAATCGTTATTAGTCTTTATATATCTATTGTTAAGATCCAGCCGCGTAATAATAATTTAAATATCTCACATTAGTTTATCAGCATGCATTTGTCGCAAATGTACTCATCAGCATTTCGTACATTTCTGTTTATCACATTCCGTAGTAACTTGAGTATCGGGTCCACGGCTTGAATTATCTTTTCTTGCGAGAACTTCATACCGGCATATTCATACTGATACGATTAAGTGCTGAGTAACTTGTTCGCACGATGAAGTGCACGCCTTCACTTGAGTTGAAATTTATGTAAATTAAGTAGTTCGGAATAAATTTTAGTTTGGTTTAAAACCGCAAAGCTAACGGTTGTTCTTATTTTTCTCCTATCCCAAATATCCCAGTTAATCCACTTTCGGACTAATATTTTTGGTGTACAAGTTTATGCGCTTGTGCTCCCCCATCAGAGGTCTTGGTACAAGAACCAAGGGCCTACGTCGTTAACGGGAAAGTAAAACAATTTTGCCCGAATTTAAACAACTATTATTAGTTACTCTATGAAGCTTTATTAGTTATTCTATATAAATTTATTAGTTGTTCGTAAAACTATATCGATATAAAACTGTAAAAATATTGTAATATTATTTTTACTGAATAAAAATTGCTCCGGGCGAGCGGTAGGCGAGGGAGCAGTTTTGTTCCAATATTTTGAGACCTTCTGTTAGGACCTAGCATTCACAAACAAATTCTGGGAATTAGAATAGGCTCCACTCTAAAGGGCATAAAGGAAGAACAAGAATGTGAAAGGATATTCATGGATACACATAAAATAATGAAAGATGTCCGATATTTAGTAAGATTGCCCTTCAACACGGCGGATAAAACCGGGGTTGGGGTCATCAAGGGATATAACTGATAAACAGCTAATTCAAATGGAGAGAAAGTTAGGTAAGGCCCTAGATCTTCTTAACTTATACTCCCCATTGATGAAAGGGTATCATGAATTAAACCACATGGTATTAGTATCAGGAAAGGATGACAACGACCTATATCAGCGAAGCTCTTAATATAATTACTTATCATATCACTTAGTACATAAGGACATCAGCACCACCAACAAGCTGCGGGTTGTCTTTGATTCTTGAAGGAAAACTAGAAATGGAAAATTGCTCAATGACAATCTACAAGTTGGACCGAAAATCCAAGAAGAATTCGCACTACTATTACGATGGCGAAGGTATCGAGTAATTTTTACTGCAGATGTGAAATAAATGTATCGTCAAGTCAGAGTGCATACGCATGATGCCCAATATCAAGGAAATGTTTGACTTGATAGTCCGAAACAACCTACAACGGACTATCGATTAACTACAGTACACTACAGTATGTGCTCCTTATTTGGCTATAAGATCAATTCGATAGTTGGCTGAAGTTGATAAAGATTTTTGTCCCATCGGATCTAAGCTAGTTCTGAATAGCATGTACGTAGGTAGGTGATGCAATTATAGGATGTGAATCTATTTCTGAAGCTTTACAAGCTCAAATGGATATAAAACAACTACCAAAGAAGTGTAGTTTTGAATCACGTGAATTAGTGGGCAAGCAACCAATGCGAGTTATAAGAAGATGTACAGAGTACATATAATTATTTTCTACTTAACAAAGGATCAATGCAACCAACTTCTAATTGTCATCATATTTCATTTACTCAATGCGAAGTTCATTCATTGCAGCAGTAACAAATATTATGCGTCAGCAAAATTAATCAGTGAATGAACTCTGCATTGTGTAAAATTTATCATTTTGTTTTTCTTGTTTGTAAAAGATTATCTCAGTCGAGACCCGAGATAATATTCTTTAAGTCAGTCGAGACCCGGTTTAAAGTGTTATCTTATCTTCAGTCGAGACCCGAGATAATATTCTTTAAGTCAGTCGAGACCCGGCTTAAAGTGTTATATTATCTTCAGTCGAGACCCGAAATAAGATGCGTTTATTTCCGTCGAGACCAGAGATGATTGTTAGTAAAAATCTTATCTTCAGTCGAGACCCGAAATAAGATGCGTTTGTTTCCGTCGAGACCAGAAATGATTGTTAATAAAAATCTTATCTTCAGTCGAGACCCGAAATAAGATGCGTTTATTTCCGTCGAGACCAGATATGGTTGTTAATTGTTAAAAGTGAAATATCAGTCGATACCCGATATAAATGTTAGTCCCTACACAGCCAACTTACCTCAAGCGATGCCAAGCACAAAAAGAGAAAAAGATCAGTCAGCTTGTCGTTTATATAGCCCTTGCTTGCAGACGACACCACTGATAGATTAGCAGCGGCGCATGATTACAAGAATTGGCAATGCAGCTGTGCTCTTACGGTACTAGCGATAAAATTTGCCTAGCAACGAACAAAAATGCATAGCAACAAGTAATTTAGAGTTTCACATGCTGCTGTGTTAAATTAATTATATTTGCAAAAAATATTCTCTCTATCACTTTGCGAAGAAATTCCCGTTGGATGGTACTTGTAATGATGATAATGATAGAGTTGCAAATTGATCGGCTTGATCTGTTTGTATTTGTGCCATGCTTTGTATGCTACATGACAAGACATGCTTTTGTTAGATGTCGTACCCATTTTTGTGAAAATTTTAATTAGATTGAATTTATTTTCTTTTCAGATCTCAATTTTAGCATGATATTTTTGTAATATGATCCCTTTTCAGGAATGGTTTTTAGTACGGATCTAACTGGTTTAAACAAATGGAAATAATTTTTATTTGATCTGCTCGTTGAGGCTATAATTTTGTATTATATTCGTGCAATGTGTTATGTAAAAGACAAATACATAGCTTTGTTGGGTTGTGTACCTGTATTTTTATCAAGAGTAATCAGCTTAGAGACAAGTTTACTAAACTTTTATGCTTTGTTTTCAGCATACTTTCTTTTCAGAAGTTGTCTGTTTACAAAATATATTCGAATCGAACATCACGCTGTACTAAAACACGACAGTACAACGACAAAACTAAGAGTGGTATTTGATGGGACAGCAAAAAGAAATAATCATGAAAGCTTAAATGAAATACTTGTAGTCGGACCACAAATACAACAGAATTTAATTTCAATTCTCCTTAGATGGCGAAAACATAAAGTAGTATTCACATCTGACTTTGAAAAAATGTACCGCCAAATAAACATTGATATTAGAGACCAGAATTATCAGAGATCTTGTGGCGAAATTCAGAAAAAGAACCCATCCGGGAGTATAAATTAACTACAGTCACATATGGAACCACAAGTGCACCATTTTTAGCAATTCGAACACTTCAAGAAGTGGCCAAAGATACACGTAAAGACTTTCCATTTGCATAAAAAGTCATCCTGCGAGACACATACGTAGATGATATTCTATCTGGAGGGGATTCTTTAGAAGAAGTCAGTAAAATAAGTCATGAATTAATAAACGCCCTTAAGAGCAAAGGTTTCAACTTGAGAAAATGGAGTAGTAATAGCAAAGAACTCCTACAGAAACTACCATGGGAAGTAAGGGAATCAGCTACAGAAATGAATTTCGATCATGAAAAATCAATTAAAGCACTTGGAGTTCACTGGAATCGATCTACTGATTACTTCAAAATAAAAGTGAATATTTCAAACAATGAAGATCCTCTGACTAAACGTGAGATGCTGTCCGAAGCCTCTAAAATATTCGATCCAATTGGACTATTGGACCCAATAATTATTACTATCAAACTATTATTTCAAGAAGTTTGGACTGAGAGCCTAAACTGGGACCAACCCCTATCTGGGGAAATTAAACAAAAATGGAATCGGATCAAACAAGAATTATCAATGCTAACAAAAATTAAAATAGCAAGATGAATTGGTTACTCTCACGGCGATTACAAATACGAGTTGCACGGGTTTTCAGATGCCTCAGAAAGAGCCTACAGTGCAGTAATATACTTCAGAACAGTTCATAACGAAAAAATGACTGTCTCGCTACTCACCGCTAAACTAAAGTTGCCCCCCTGAAGTCGAAACTAACACTACCAAAATTAGAATTATGTGGGGCGCATCTTCTGGCAAATTTATTAAAGGAAACTATAGTCAGCCTAGAAATTTCAAACATTCCCTACTTTGCTTGGACAGACTCCAAAATGGTCCTATCATGGATTAGGGCCGATGCACATAAACCGTCGGGGCAACAGAATAGCAGATATACAATTAAGAACAACCAAGGAAAATTGGTAATACGTAAAGTCCTCTGAGAATCCTGCAGACGTAGCTTCTCGAGGAATCTATCCATCACAACTAGAAATCCATTCGCTGTGGGGGGAAGGTCCATACTGGCTGAAATGTGAAGAGATCACATATCCAGAAAGTAAATTCAAAGAAACAGAACTAGAAAGGAAAAATATTGCAATGCACATACTAATACGTACACAAGATACAAACGTATTCGATCCCCTACTGCAAAGTCACCGTTCATTATGGAAATTTCTACGTATTATTGCGTACTGTAAATGATTCATTAACAATTTGACGGAGGATAGACATGCAAGAAAATGTGACTCACTGACTGCGAAAGAACTCGAAGATGCATTAATACCAATCATTAAGTATACACAAGAGAAGCATTTCAAGGAAGACTTCCAGAAATTACGTCAAAGCCAAGAAACATCAAAATCAAGTCGGCTACTCACGTTAAATCCATTTACTGATTCAATCGAAGTATTACGTGTTGATGGTAGACTACAAAACTCAAACTTGACGTTTGAACAGAAGCATCCAATCATACTTACCCATAAAAGCGAGTTAACTACACTTATTATAGATCAAGCTCACAAGAAGACACTACATGGAGGAAACACTTTAACCTTGGAGGTAGTCCGTCAAAAATACTGGATAATTAATTGACTAAAGGCAATTAAAGGTTATATCCATAAATGTGTTCAATGTCATCGATACAAGGCCGAAACGTCGCAACAGATGATGGGAATGTTACCCACAGCCAGAGTCACTCCGAGTCGTCCCTTTACTCATACTGGTGTGGATTACGCAGGACCATTCGACCTACTTGTGAAAACAGGTAGAGGCAACCGCACTTACAAGGGATATATAGCAATTTTTATATGCTTGACTACCAAAGCAATTCATATTGAGGTAGTCACCGATCTCACATCAAAGGCCTTTATAGCCCCATTTAAAAGATTTGTAAGCAGAAGAGGGACTGTAGCACATATATACAGTGATAATGCCACTAATTTCGTGGGCGCCAGCAAAGCAATCAGCAATCTTCATCAACAAGATGCATATAAAACCGAAGTAAATGACGCTCTAGTAGAAACTGGCGCTCAATGGCATTTCATTCCTCCATCGTCACCACATTTCGGAGGACTTTGGGAAGCCGGCGTCAAATCGATCAAGCATCATATACGTCGAGTAGTTGGTGAAACGAGAATTACATACGAAGAAATGACCACACTAATGACACAAATAGAAGGGTGTCTCAAGTCTCGTCCATTATGTCCATTAAAACAAGACCCAGAAAGCCTAGAAGTGCTCACACCCGGTTACTTTTTAACTGGTGCACCTATATTGTCAATACCAGATAAGGACTACTTCGAAACCAATACTGGTCTTCTTAAGAGATGGGACAGAGTGGAAAAGATGTACCAGGACTTCTGGAAAAAGTGGTCTAATGAGTATCTTGGAAGACTTCAACAAAGACCAAAATGGGCGCAGAAGAAGCCTACCCAAAAGAAGGCGACATCGTATTAATAAAAGAAGATAATTTACCTCCGTCTCGTTGGGGTCTTGGAAGAATAATCAAAGTACATCCGGGAAGTGATGGACTTGTCAGAGTCGTAACTATGAAAACAAAATCTGGAACCCCTAAATGACCACTTACCAAAATCTCGATGCTGCCGATAAGTACTGATCAAAAGAATTTAGGCGACATGCCAACTGAAGAAATAGACTCTGACAATGATACTAAAGCGATACCTGTTCTCTCAGGGGAAACAAATAACGAAGAACGAAAGGCATCTGTACAAAGTTGTCACAAACGACAAAGGAGTAAAAAGTCCTATAATGCAAGCCATTTAAAGATGAGTCGACACGAATCTGACACATCATCATCATTAAAAAAAGCTCACAAATCCAACTCTGAGTTATCTGTTCATCATCACTACCTTGTTGGTCGTAGCACTAGGTGAAACCGTCAACGCACCGTATCGACTAACCAAGCTTGATAACCACGAAGGATTATATTTTGATGAAATTTCCGATATGCGATTTTACTTTAGCGAATGGAACTTGGTAGTCTATTACAACCTAGCAACATATTGGAAAGAACTCTATGGCATCCGAAAATCAATCCGGAAATTGAATCAGTTATGCGATGAAGAAACTAGGCTGTCAAGAGATCTATGTTATGCCACTACCCAAACATTGAAACACCAATTGTTAGAAATCCAACAAATGAACGACATATTATACCAACAAAATGAATATCCACGAACTCGCAATAAGCGAGCACCATTTGAATTCATAGGGAACGGTCACTAATAAGTTGTTCGGAATTCTGGACCAAGATTTTGCTGACCAATATGAAAGGCAAATAAGTGAAATTAAGGCAAACGAAGATTCTGCTAGAGGATTATTACGAAACCAGACCTCAATAGTAGAGAACACGGTCAACATTATGAAAAGAAACCACGAGGATGTTCAACACCAATTCAATCTAATGAATACTCAAATCGAAACTATAACCAATCAAATAAATAATTCACAATATGAGGCAGTTCTTCATCAAGCAGTCAATTCCGCAGCTATTCTGATAACTCTGAACCTAGTTACATTTCAATGTTTACAAAGGGAAATTCTATCACTCATTTCAGACATTAAGCATGGGAAAATAAATACATTCGTCCTAACACCTGCACAACTTAACGAGCAGCTGACAACAATTCGTGAACACTTACCACCCAATGTACAATTACCAGGGACTGGGAGTAAGTCCTTTCTAATAGCACTTTACAACTCATTGCATGTGAAGACAAGAATTACGGGGAAGAATGTACTATTCGCCATTCGAATTCCTCTGATAAGCACAGAAGCTTATCGATTGTATGAAATAATAACTATTCCTACTATTCACAATGCACAATATATCTACATTGATCCTTCCAGCAAGTATCTGGACATAAATCGACGACAAGATCGATTTAGCCCAATAGAAGAAGAAGATCTCAAAGGGTGCGAGAGGTTTACAGAAGACCAGCTTGTATGAAACTTAAACCAACCAGTCTTCACTCTCAAATCAAATCAAAGTCATTTTGAAATGGAGCTCTTCAATAACCAGAATCATATATCACCATTCTGTAGACTACGAACTAAAGAAGCGAATAACTATTGGAGAAAATTACACCAGCCAAGTACGTGGCTATTTGTTCAAACAAGAGGAGATTGTATTATAAATCATAAGACTCTATACATAAGCTCAAACGATCGCAGTTCGAAAATGCACATATCACCTATCCCAGAAAATACGGTTATATCTAACTTGATAACTATGAATAAAGATCAGCTGTCGATTTCGTCAAAACTTACTATGCCAAAACTAAACATCCATGACTTACATCATTACAGTATGCCATATCTGATCATATGTGGTGTCATTGCCATCGGTCTTTGCATATATTGCGGACGAAAGAGGAGTGTCACGTTAAGAACAAGGGCAAGGCCGATCTCAGCACCAAGGTCCATCAAGGAGGAGCAGCGAAATTCCAGCATCGAGTTACCGACACTTAACCTTGAAGCGGGAGAATGTACAGAGTACATATAATTATTTTCTACTTAACAAAGGGTCAATGCAACCAACTTCTAATTGTCATCATATTTCATTTACTCAATGCAAAGTTCATTCATTGCAGCAGTAACAAATATTATGCGTCAGCAAAATTAATCCGTGAATGAACTCTGCATTGTGTAAAATTTATCATTTTGTTTTTTATTGTTTTAAGCAATTTTTGTACATAAAAATGATCAATCGATAATTATGAGTTCAGTTGTTTTTTGTAACTTGAATAATAAATGTTTGTAGTAAATTAAACTCAGTGTTGTTACTTAAACAGAAGATGTACCTGAGGAAGAATGAGAATGGCAAGTACCATTAGCATTTCATCAAGATAAAACCATAAAGACTGCAGGCATCAACTGGAACCCAGTTACAGATTCCTTTGAATACAAGGTATTTATTTCTGAAGAACGGAAGATCACAAAGAGGATAGTGTTGTCGTAAATTGCAAGGATATTTGACCCGCTTGGTTGGATTGCCCCGATTATCATATAGCGAAATAGTTATGCAAAAACTGTGGTTAGCCGGGTTAAGCTGGGATGATAAATGACCAGAAGAGATACTTGAAGAATGGAGAACATATAAACAATACATGCACGAACTGGAAAAAATCAGAATTCCGCGGTGGATAAGATCCCAAAAGAAACACATGGCGATTGACATTCACGGCCTCTGAGACTCGTCAATGCAAGCTCATTAAGCATGTGTCTACATTAAAATTACAACTCACGAAGGAGAACTTCAATTGTTAACAACCAAACCTAAGGTTGCGCGCATAAAAGCTAAGATATGTCCTGAAATATTTATGGCAGTAGTAGACCTAGGTACTGAATGGCAGTTCATTCCACCAGCACCGCCTCATTTCGGTGGATTGTGGCAAAGTGGGGTAAAGTCTATGAAATACCACTTAAAGAAAATTATGTACAATACCTCGACATTTGAGAAATTGACCACACTATTAGTTCAGATAGAAGCATGTTTAAATTTCCGACCTTTATACCCACTAAGTAGTGATCCTAATGATTGTACAGTCTTAACACCCAGACATTTCCTCATAGGCGACGCTGTTGTAACAGCACCAGAGCTCTGCCTAATCAAAATTAACTTAAACAGAATAGATAGGTGGCAGCTAATATAGAGGACTAACCTGGATGTGTGGAAGCGTTGAAGTTCCGAATATTTGTCCCGCCTTCAGCAACGCCCAAAATGGATGGTAAAGAACAAAAATTTCAAAATTGGAGACTTTGTGTGGACTTAAGATGAAAAACTCCCACCGTTAAGATGGTTGTGTGGACGAGTAAATCACCTGCATCCCGAAAATGACGCACTAATTAGAGTTATTACTGAGATATGAAAAGGCACCACTCTCAAATGTCCAATAGCAAAGATTTGCCCCTTCCAATGAAAGACAATGAATAAACTAAGCTAAGATCGCTAAATTTACCTAAACATGTTACATACACAAACTAGAACTTGCGAAATGGAATGCAAAATCAGATACGAGAACAAGTAAATGATTCTAAATGAAATTATTTGGTACTCAATGAAGTTCGAGATACAAATGAAATAATGTTGAAGGCATCTACATGAATTCCTATGAGCACTTAGATATAGACACCCTCTTACTATTACCTAAAGAATACCTCAATGCGATGATCATCTTCATTTGAATTAATGAATTATCGGACTGTGGCAACGCCAACTAGAGACTACTCTGTAAAACAGGCAGCCTCACCTAAATGAAAGTTACGTAAAATATTGCTTGTTGTGAGCCAGATTTTTAAGCTTCACAGTGTTCTCAATACCCTCACACGTACTCCAAGGGACGACTACTAAGACATCATCTTCACAAGTACCAGTTGAAAGCTGAAAGATTCCAAGGCCCGGGAGAATGTTAGAACCTAGCATCCACACCACCAGCCGTTCGAGACTAACAACTTGTCAACTTTCACTATAGTTACCAGTACACCAGTTTAGCAAAGCCATTTAAAAAACTTCTCATTGTCTTGCTTATAATAGTTAGGAATTATGAATTTTGTACTACACCGTACACTCGCCTCCACCAGCTCGCATAATCTAAGCAAAAAGAAGTATTCATTGAAATCACATCCTCAACCCAGAGGACTTGTGTAACATTTTATGTTGAGATGGAAGTAATATACGATGATATTTTATACCAGTCCACCAAGCGCAAGTAAAGGTTATGAGAGATGCTCAAGAGAGTCTAATGACCTAGCTATTTAGAAGAATTATACTAGAACTCAGAAAAAAGGTGACGAGAACGAAGATTCAGGTAGAAGGATTAAGAATTGTCATAAGTGTGTAGCATGCGTAGTTGGAATAACCTATAAAAGAATAAAATAAGTATATTTAAGTTTATTATAATAAATACAGAAATCTATTCAGTTTTATTAGAAGAATAAAGAAATCTATTCAGCTTTACTAGAAGAACAAAGAAGTCTATTCAAGTCGATTAGAATAAATGAGTCTAATCAAGAAATAAAGGTGTAAACAATTATTCGCCTTCCTTAAGAAACTCAATTGAATCTGCACAATTTGAGAAATGCTATGAGTTAATATAAAATGTATATAATGTTAGCAGTAAAACTATTTTAGGAAAAAATAAAAAAATATTGTTATATCTGACTTTGTTCTCACCTCATTAATGTTTGGGCAGTTGATTGACTTGGCTTTCTATTGGGGCTTAGGATTGGAATATTCTTTATTTCAGTTAAGACACAGAATAAAGTGAGGTTAGTACTTCTGACTGCAGTCGATACCAACAGAAAGAAACTTTATTGCAGTCGGTACCCACAATAAATTTTTTGCGTTAGTAATTTTCTTATTACAGTCGAATCCAGCAATAAGAATCTTTATTACAGTCGATACCCACAATAAAGTGTTTTGTGTTAGTAATTTATTTATTATTACAGTCGAATCCAGCAATAAGAATCTTTATTACAGTCGATACCCACAATAAAGTGTTCTGGTTAGTAATTTATTCTTATTGCAGTCGATACCCACAAAAAGAATGTTTATTTCAGTCGCTTATCAAAAAAACCATTAATCCGGTCGAGTCCCAGAATAAGAATACTTATTTTAATCGTCAACTAAGCACTGTACTTAATTTGTTAATAAAAAATGAAACACTAGAAATAACACTAGAAATATATTACCACTTGATCACTGCAATGCCAAACTGAAAAGAGATCGAGTTAAGTCAGATTCTGGTTAATATTGCCGTGAACGGAATGAGCACGGCACCAAAGAAGAGTATTCAAAGGAGCATGGCAACAATAATTGTCATAGCAAGAATAACTGGCATAGCAACAATAACCTAGTATAGCAACAGCACCTCCTTATTTATTTATGGAGTGTTACCATTTTAGTTATTGATGTTAACAAGCTATTCTTTGCTGATTATCTTTGAAAGGCAGTGATATCTTTCGAGTGTCATCCGTACGTGCCTATATACAGTGGCGTAGATAAGGCACCCGCAAACCCCGCCAGGCGGGGGGGCCCCGGAAATTTAGGGGCCCCAAACTGGTAACTAAATTTTCAAAGAATTCCAACATTTTACTCTAAAAGTATACATATAATAAAAGTCATGAAAATTTCAGAGAAATATCTTTTTTTTCCAGATATTTTCAATTTTATTGCTCATTTTACTACTGATTTTTATAGATTATATACCATTCTCATATCCGGAATTCAACATTACCAACACATTTTTCATATTTGGCTATTAGCATAGACAAACTAATACATACAAAGACTGCGACGATGCTTCAACGTGATGTAGGGGAAAGCCTCAATTTCTTCTTAAAAAATTACAGAAAATGTTTCGGCAGAACTTTTGTTCACTTTGGTGGCCGACTGGAGCTATTTTCAGATACAATACTTTACTGTGCGTCGTTGTCAGCCTCCAAAAATGCGTACAAATTTCAAAGAAAAGATTTCCAGTAAATCTCTAAGAAAAAATTGTGGTCTTCCCTACATCAGGTCGAGGAGGCATCGTCGCAGTCTTTGTATCTTATTAGTTTGTCAATGCTAATAGCGAGGCAATGCTGTTGGCCTCCAATAATGCATACAAATTCGAATGAAAAATGTCCAGTAAATTTCTAGGAAAAAAATTGAGGCCTTCCCTACTTCAGGTGAAGCATCGTTGATTTTTGAACTGAATTCCTATTACTGAAATTATAGAAAATGAGCAATCTGCCTTAAAACAGGCAAATTTTATTGTTTTTCTGGGAATCAGAAAGATAGCTGCGTATTTAAGTAAAAAGTATTTAGATTTTTTCAGTCTAGATTTGGATGCGCGACGGGATATATCCATACAAAGGATACTCAAAATAGCACGACTTCATGTAAAGTGTTTCGATTCTCATTGGAGATTATATTATTTTATTATTAAATTGAGAATATAAGTAAAATATAGAACTTAATATTCAAATATTTTTCATATACATTCGTATAAGTGTCGTGCAAAGTATTTTTGTGTGAAAATGAGTGAAAGGAAATATATGAGTGGTGCACAAAAACGAAAATTGAGACAAGAAAAATGTGAAAAAGCACATAAGTTACCGAAGATTAGTAGTTTCTTTGAAAAAGCCTCAGAAGCTAGTGCGTCTACCTCAGTTAAAATTATTGGAGCTGATGAAAATGTTGCAATTGTCGAACAGGAATCAAATATAGCTGCCTCAGAAAACGAAGATGAATGTGATCAGGAGGATCTAACACATTTTGTTACAGACAGGGCTTTATTTTCGGGACACCTATCGGACGATGTAAAACGAAAAATTATTGCTGCAGGTCCAAATAAACCCATGGGTCCATTTCCGAAGAATGAAAATGACAATAGAGCCTTCAGCACTGATTACTATGTGGTTAAAACAAGAACTGGCCAACAAATTGATCGTTTTTGGCTTTGTTACTCTCAGGCATTGAATGGGGTTTATTGTCAACCGTGTTGGCTTTTCTCTGATAATGTAAAAGCAGTAAGTTGGTGTAAGGGAACAATTAATGACTGGAGAGGCTTGAGTAAGAAAATTAAAATTCACGAAGAAAGTCATGCTCATTTGGAATCATGTATAACCTACAGCACTTGGGAGAAAAATAGAACCATCGATAATCGAAGAAGTAGTAATGAAAAAATTAAAGAAGTTTTAATAAGAATCTGCGATGTGATAAGAACTTTATCAATTTGCAATATGGCTTTACGAGGTCATCGAGAAAGTATAAGCGCTTACGAAATTGGAGCAACGAGTGGTAATTTCTTAAATATTATTGACTTAATATCGCGATATGACCCCATACTAAAAGCCCATTTGTCAAATACCAATATTCGAAATAAGTACTTGAGTCCTGACATCCAAAATGAAATAATTACACATCTGGCTAAAAGCGTTTTAGAAAAAATAACGGAAGGTATCAATGACGCTCCATTCTTTTCCCTTATAATTGATAGTACCCAAGATATATCCAAAAAAGACCAACTAAGTATTGTTATACGGTATGCAAGCATAAAGCCAAATGCAGATAAAGGAGTACATAACAAACTAGAAGTAAAAGAGTCATTTATTGGATTTATAGAACTAACCGAACAAAATTCACAGAACCTTGAGAATGTCGTTCTTACTGCCTTGGATAATTTTAAAATTAAAATTGAAAAGTGTCGGGGACAAGGATATGATGGGGCTGCTAATATGTCTGGAAAATATAGCGGTTTGCAGGCAAGAATCAAGAATCGAGTTGCTACTGCTGATTATGTGCATTGCTCAGCTCACAATTTGAATTTAGTTTTAAATGATTCGGTTAAGAACATTAGAGAGATTCAAAACTTCTATGGCCTTCTACAAAGTATTTATGTTTTTTTCAGTGAAAGTCTCCCGCGTTGGCAAGCACTAAATGAAACATCATTACATGTAAATAAAATGAAATACACCCTCAAAAAACTCTGCCTGACAAGGTGGTCCTCTAGATATGAATGTTTACTCTCTATAAGATATAATTATCAATCGGTGATGCAATGCTTATCAAACTTCATCTTATTGTGCAAAAAACCAAATGATAGAAATGAAGCAAAGTCTTTGCAGAATAAAATGGACAGTTACGAGTTCATTTTAATACTCGTGTTTCAAAGTAAAATCTTAGAAGCCGTAAATTTAATTTCAAAACTACTACAGAGTCCCTCATGCGATTTAGAAAAAGCTTGCGAATTGCTCAACACTGGACAAAAGAACTTATCACAACTTCGACACAATTTCGATAAACTTGAAGAAGAAGCTAATAGCCTAGCAAAGTCTTGGAATATTCAGCCTAAGTTGAAAGAAAAACGCCAGAAGAAATTTTTTGATGAATTTGAGGATGGCTGCGTAATTCCTAATCCCTTGAAAAAATTTCAGATTGAAGTTTTTAATGCATCACTTGATATTATTATCAACCAACTATCTAGAAGATTTTCCTCTATACATGAAATTGTGAAGCTTTTCACATTTCTCAACCCTTCAAAATTTATCAGTTTAACGAATGAAGCAATAATGGAATGTGGAAGGCAGGTTCTGAGCAAATATGGTGATGATTTTTCGGAAGACCTACCTATTCAGTTAATTAATTTCAAGACTGTTTTCAGCAATGATATTAAACAAAAGTCATCTATTAAAGAACTGGCAAATTTATTAATAGTGGAAAATACATGTGTAGCAACTAGTCTTCCAGATTTGTGTACATTATTTCAATTATATTTAACATTACCGGTAACATCCGCAACAGCAGAAAGATCGTTTTCGAAACTGAAATTGATTAAAACTTATTTACGCAGCACTATTAAACAAGTTCGGTTAAGTGCTTTGGCTGTTATAAGTATTGAACATGAACAAAGTAAGTCCGTCAATCTAGAAGAGCTAGTTGAAAACTTTATGCTTCTGAAAAAAAGACGCTTTTGTGTTTCATCTTCTAATTAAGTCGGGTAAGTTCTTGTAATTTCTTCTTTTTATAATTCACTGTTTAATTTAACTGCACTTTTGAGCATCTGTATCATCCTCAGATATAAGAAAAATTTGTAATAATATTTTTGGATATTATTATAATAAATACCAAATTTTACACCATACTTATTATTTTACCAGAGAGGATTTATATATAGGTATAATATGTATATGTATTAATACATGCATAATGTCCATACTTAACTAGGAATATTTATATATTCCACAACTTTTTGCTCTCAATTATGAATGTCTTGCGTTCTATAAAGTACAGTATCGACTATACCTGAGGTCTAAATGTATATTTAAAAAGGGCCCCTAAAAATTTTCGCGGGTGGGCCCCTGAATTCTTATCTACGCCACTGCCTATATACATCAGTACATACCTAAGTTGAACAATTCCCTTAAGCTCTTGACATTGGTTTGGCTTTGCACATTATACGTATTAAATTATTCATTAAAATGGGGATTATGTAAAATGT
Source organism: Dioctria linearis (assembly GCA_963930735.1). Taxonomy (NCBI): domain Eukaryota; kingdom Metazoa; phylum Arthropoda; class Insecta; order Diptera; family Asilidae; genus Dioctria; species Dioctria linearis. The sequence goes on along the minus strand of OZ005744.1, from coordinate 79,976,896 downwards.
CTGCTTTAACTTGACCTTGGATTCTTAATGCATTTCAGAAATCATGCTGATCGGGGCCATAGATACGAGAGTAAATAGTGTGCAATGAGAATCAATTGAAAATTCCTTTTACGAAAATTATGAATTTTCTCCTTTTATTATAATAGGAAAAATTCTTTTGCTAGTGAATTTGAAGATCATTTTGTCCGATCCGAGATAAACCTTATAAAGCCCCAATTACTGATTCAAAGGAAAAAAGATTATATAATAGAAATTGGAGTGGAGATAATAAATAAAAAAGAAATTCTCTTCTTGATGTTTTATTTTAAAACTTTAATATTTCAGTCTTTTAACAAACGCACGTTTTATCGCGCTCCATCTCGTGTTGTAACTCGTTTTTTACGTTTTTTTGCTCTGTTAAAGCAGCCCAGGAAACGGTGAAGTCTTCTATGGCTCCCGTCTGGTGGTTTGTCACATTAAGGGGAGGTCGTTGTTCATCATGATGCCTTGTGGCAAGAATACAATTTTGATCATTCTACTACAGAGTATATTTTAATAAAAAAAAAATAAGTGCAATTGCAATTGCTGTAGTTGAAACATGAACAAATTCTTCCATTGAATGGAACGAACTCCAGCTGGTCCAACGCATGACACTCCCATTCGGGGATAAAGTGAACAGTCAGAATCCTAGGGATTCAGTAAAGACATTCGGCCTGCTAGTCGATTCTTTGGGCGAAGCCACAGTTCTAGTGGTTTCGCAACAATATAAAACTTTATTAGTTATTCTACAAAAATTTGTTGGTTATTCCATAAAAGTTTGTTAGTTATTCCATAGACTTACTTCCAACTAATTTTGTGAAAGGGTCGCTCCATACATATTGATACCACTTGTTCATATTTATATTTGTTGCTTAACCACGTCCCAATTTCCAGCTCAATGGAAGAAAGCACATGCAACACCTATACCTAAAATGCCCTCTGCATCAAATCCCAGCGACTGTAGACTAATTAGCATGCTTAGTTTCCTTGCTAAAGTTTTGGAAAAAATTATGTCCCAACAAATCATTAAATTTATTATCGAGCAGCAGACTTGGACAATGTGGCAGTCTGGTTATCCACATGGGTATCTGCAGATATTTGTGAAGCTCTCCATATGGACCAGATGACAGTTCTAGTTCTTCTTGATTTTAGCAAGGAATTTGTTTCCGTAAACCACCCAAGACTGCTTTCAAAGCTGAAAAATCAATAGGGATTTTCATCCTCCGTCGTTCAGCTTGTTGCTGATTATTTACGCAATCGATCACAGATGAAAAATAAAAGATCTTTGTTCTGATCTTATATATCTTCGCTCTGGTGTTCCACAAGTTTCCATTATTGGCCCTCTGCTTTTCACCTTATATTTAATTGATTTACCGAAGGCTGTTACTAATTCCTACGGTCACCTTTACGCGGATGACGTCCAGATCTATTTGAGTAGACCAATAGGTTTGATGGAGGACTGTATTTGTCGGATTAATGAAGATCTTCGTAGCATATATGACTGGACACTGTTGAATCAACTTTCGTTAAATCCAACTCAGTCGCACTGCCTAGCTATATATAGGAGCCGGATTGATAAATCGGAGCTCCTTCCGGTTTTATTAAATAATTCCTTACTCGAGTACGTTGATTGCATCAGGAATCTTGGAATTTATTGCAGTGCTGATTTCAAATGCTGCAGTCACATTTCAAATTTAATATGGAAAGTATATGGCACCTGACGGCAGCTTTGGATAACGTCTGCTTGCCTTTCTGTAGACATTCGGTTGAAGTTGACACTAATTATTCCAATTTTTGCTTATTGTAGTACCATCTTTAGCAAACTTGATGCTCGGTGCCGGAGAAAGTTGGATGTTGCTTTCAATGACGTAATACGCTATATTTATAGACTTCCTCGGACTGACCATGTGTCTCAGTATGTATTGTCACTGTTGGGAACTCCTCTAAAAATTAATTTAAGCAGCCGTGAACTCATTCTTGTGCACAAACTGATATATAACAAGCTCCCGGAGTATTGTATGAGAGAATGCACTTCTTGCATTCGGGAAGGGGTTGTCAGATTCTAGCCCATCGGTGTTCCTCTCAATGCGGTGAGTATTCTTACTTTGTTCAGGGAATACGGAAGAGGAACTTTCTTCCTGCCCATATGCAGCGAACAGGCTCTATCAAGCATTTTTCTTCATTGTTAAAAGATATAATTTTTAAGGAGAGTAAATGGCACGTACTTTTTCCTTATACATACATATAGTTAGTTAGTTTTCTTGTTTTACTTATTTATTTTATTATTTATTTCATATAAGGCTAGGTTTAATTTTTATTTTTTTTTTTTTATTTCCATTAACTTTAATTTAAATTTTCTTTTGTTTCGGTTTTATTTATTTATTTCTTTATCACCATAATGTTTCGGTTTGTTTTTATATATATTCGTATATTTGTTTTACAACTTGTTTTACATTATTTTATTTATTTGTTTATTACTATTCTTACATTTTATATTTCTTATTTCGTTACCTTAATGTGTTTTAGTTAGTTTTTATTTTGAACCAAATTAGAAGTACGTATGTAAGATAATTTGATCTTTGTACATTGGCCGTTAATAAATTTATTATTATTAATTTATATCACCAGCTATCAACGCCGTTCCCGGCCTTTCTGCTGATCAAGCGTTTCAGCGATAAGAATGCGAGGAGAAAAATAATCGCACGCCGATGTAACAGTTGAAAATATTTAGAGGAAGAAATTCTGAACGCGTGGAAAACAAAGTGTACAATTTCTACACTTCGTATGGTATTGAATTTATACAATTTGTATACTTTGTATGGAATTGGATTAATACAATATGTATACTTTGTAAAGCGACAAAAAATGAACCGTTTTTTTTTTGGAGTGGGTTCATATTTTGCCCCGGAAATGCCAGCACCAATGATCGCAGGTAAGTCGGACGCTATTAGTGCAAATTCATAACACCATCCCCCTTAAGGAAAGAAAATCCGTGCGACTAGATACGAGTACGGATTTTCGCTGTGCTTTAGCGAGTATGCAAAGATTCGAGAAGAAGAAAAAGGAGATCCGAAAAAGGAACAATTTAATTCGCGTCCGCAGTGAGAAATGCGGAGGCAAGAAGGACTCCCTCTTGGGCCGCAGCCCATACTGCTGGGAGTTTGCATTTACAAGTGAACCGTGGCCTTTGTTTTGTCCACCCTCTTCTCTTATCTTCTTTATTTAGTATAGCCCATCTTAGTTTTAAGTGGATTACGAATTAACCTAACTAAACTAGATACCACCTTCTATAATGGCGGAATTTTTGTTACAAGTATTCATTATTCTACTTATTAATATCTAGGATTAAGTCATTTTGAGTACAGAATAATTTAAGCGGTTGAGATTCTTTTTTATTTACTATGTAATATTTAAAACTCGTTTATAGAAAAAAAAACAGAGAGGTAAGGTCAGTCTTACGTAATGCGCTTACATAACTGACTTGAGAGCTCCAGTATTCCAGTGTCCAGTAAAGTTTGTGGGACAATAGTTTTAGTACAGACTTTGTCACTTATTATTAAGGGTGTAGTAGTATTCCCCATTGTAGACAACCACCAAATAGTCAATGGATGGGTGGATGTAGATGAATTCATCACCATTCACGGTTGGAAAGTATAGTTAGTTAATAGGAAGCCCGGTAAGGTAAGGGTATTTTGAATTAAAATATTATTTAATCCGCACTTCGAGCTGTGCTTGTTTGACTCGAATGGATATATGTATGCCGAATAGATCTTGTAGACCGGGGAAATTGGAAGCCTCAGGTTATCAGCGAGCTTATTATATATGACTGGCAGAGAGTTTGTTAATTGATTAGGAGTCATAATAGCAGGGTGTGGTTTGCAATGTTTCACATCTATCATTATATCGAGGATAGAATTTATGGTTGCCTCATATTTCATTAACGAGAGTATTAAAGCATTAGCAAGAGATTATATTTGCAGAGTTATATTGAACTGAGACTCCGCGATTATATTCTTGATTTTCTCATCAAAAAGGGAAAAATGCATCTATTATCGACGTATGGTTCTTCAACAGGTCGAGAAGGTGCCTCTAGCCACGTTGTCACTCAGGTGGTCGTATTTAATGGCGTCATCCTCATCTAGGGTTCCGAAGAACATTTTACTCAGATAACCTACCGCGTCAAAGGGGCTGCGTTTGTGTCACATTAAGAGGAGACAGCAAGTCCCCTGTATCCTTTATGTTAGCAGAGATACTCAACATTTTTTTTTGTGGGGCCTGACGGAGAAGGGCGTCGGCGTTGCCTGCGTAAGAGGTCAACCGTTGATGAAGACTTTTGATTACACGTTCGCTATCCTTCATCTGCCTAAACTCGTAATGAGGACCATTTAGATCGATGTAGACGATGATATGCCACTCGTTCCTAAAAAGACCCACATTAATTGTTTCCTCGAAGTAAATTCCTGAATCAATTTCCAAAAAAGTGACGTTCAGCCCGATCGCGGTGTTCCATAGACATTGCGCTGGTATATATAGGACAATTTTACCCTTGTTCGACATCCTTAAAAAGGAAAATCCTGTTTCCTATCTTAACGGTGGTGTCCTCGGGTGAATTTAATTCTACGACGTCATAAGGACAGAGCAAGAGTGGAGAGAATTTGGATCTTTTTGCATAACTCTTAAGAAAAACTTCATCTCGGAGATTAAAAGAACGTTCTGCTGAATTTTTGTCGTAGTAGCTTTTTGATATTTGTTTCTGTTTAAGGATGGTTTGACGCGATATTTTAAATCCGAGCCTTCAGCTCATTGGAATAGTTATCGTAATTGTAACACGTTTTCGGTTCAAGTTTAAGGAAGTCGAGATTCTAGCCGGGATCCGTAAACGAGCTCGTGCAGTATAAATCGGGAACTTTATGCGGGGTAGAATTACAAACGAAGACAGCATGGTATTCAGGAATCTCAAGAGAGAGGATCTTGTTTGACATAATGGCGAAGGTATTCGACCAGTGTCCTATGGCTACACTCCAACGCGCCATTAATTTGGGGTGATATGGGGTGGATTGTAGTTTATGAATTTTGAGCAGTTTACAGACCTCTGAAAACAGCCTGCTAAGAAAATTAGTGCCATGATCAGACAGGATACATTAGGGAATTCCGTGGCGGCACATAATCCCAGTTTTGACGGTAGCCGCTTCGACATCCGGCAGGGGAATGCCTTCAGAGAAGTCGCTAAGATCATCTTGGAAGGTTAAAGTGAACTTGTGGGGAGTGGCCCAACAATGGCGAGAAAACCTTTTTCAAATGATCTTCTACACGTAGTGGTTATTTTATTCGAATCTTTTTGTTCCGATTTAGTTTATTAGCCTGACAGGATGACGTCCTTGTTCATATTCTGCCACCCTTACCCATTTTAAGGTGCTTTGTTTGCCAGTATGGCCTCATAGGGGATAAGTGTGATAATTCCGGACAGCTTGATGAACATATTCTCTTTCATTTATCTCAATCACCTCGTGGTGAAAAAGGGGACAGGGAGTTTCGACGTTGAAAAAATAAGAATGCACTTAGTTTTCAGTTCAAATAAACTGGGGGGATCTACGGCACTAAAGGACAGTAGTATCGTTGCGAGTTTAACTGATTTTGCGTATTGAAGGTATTCTCTCAAGGCGATAGGAGTAATCCTATTTTCAGATGGGCTAGACAACGGGGAGGGAAGCTCTGCGATTTGGATTTTATTTCTTCTTTCTTAGCTTTCCAAGAAGAATGTCAATGTCAATGTACACGTATAGCTCGAGGATTTTCTTCATCTGGTCATCGTTTAGAGCTAATACGAAGAATTTTGGTAAGGGGGTTTTAAATCTTATTGAGGAACCTTTCTTCTCATGAATGAACGAGTAGTCAAGTCCGCCGCTTTCTAAGTAATTAGCGTAGGCATCATAAATATCAGTTGCATGGGGGCAGACTTAACAGTGACATCAGGGTTGGACATCTCCGTTTGACCTTGACGGGCCTGTTGTCGTGTTACGGCGCTAATAGTAGTATCAAGAGGAGTTATGCGATTTAAGGCGTACACATTCGATTTAGTTCTCCTGACTTATAACTTATACAACAGTCGTATTCTTCTAATCGAATACGCCATTCTAAGGAAGTAGAGTTTTTAAGTTCATGAGTGAAGTAACTGGCTGATGATCACCTATTCTAGTAAAGCGTAGACGAGAAGCTGCTTTTCAATGGTAGAGTATTTAACTTCAGCTGAGTTAAGGATTCGACTAACGTAGGGGACAGGTTTATCCTTTCCTACCTCGCTTTGCGAAAGTACTGCACCATTGGCGAAATTGCTGGCGTTCATTAATGACCAGAAATGGTTCGTCGAAACAGGAATATTTTCAACCGATCATATCTCAAGCGGTCGGAAACTTTAACGAGCATAGCATTATTGTCCTTAGTACTACACCCATGAACAACTATATTATCCATATACACATTCTATGCCTTGTAATCTCGAAAGGATGGTGTTCATTAATCTCTGAAATGTATAGGGCTCAGTTTTCAGTCCAAAAGGTATATGATTGAAATGGAAATGTCCGTAAGGTGTGCTGAAGGCTGTCTTCCCCTGATCACCTTTATCCGTTTGGCTCTGGTGGTACCCATTCGCTAAATTCAGGGAGGAAAAGTATTGAGATCTATCCAATTGCTCTATAATATCCGTGATATGGGGGTCGGGGTGGGGAATCCATGACCAGCGTTTGTTACGTGGTGAGTCGGGCTTCATGGCAATTAGCAACAGCGGGGAGCTCCAAGGGCTTCTGTTTGGGCTTATAAGCTCTTGTTTCAGCATTTGGGATAGCTGGTTGTTAATTTCCTCCCGTTGAGATTCCGGTATTCGGTAGGGCTTAACGTTTCCATGGGCTTTACCGGGAAAAGTTTGAATATTATTACGAACTGACTCAGTCACTGAGAGATAGTCCTTATTAACATATATATATCGTTGTAATTGGGACAGATTTGTAATATGCTCTCCGCCTATTCAGGTTTACAGTGCTTCAAACTAAGTCTCATCCTTAATTGGTTAAGACGGTTCTCGGTCTTTCTTTTCTATTTGTAGATTTTGGACTATAGAATAGTCGTTCAAAGATTTTCAGTTATAAATTGTTTAGGTTAACGGAAACATCTTTCTCTCTTAGGTTCAATAGTATTAGATTAGCCTTGCTGTTTGGGAGGCTAGAAATAGAGTTACCCAAGTATGGGCTCACGTCTGGTTACCATAAAAATATTTTGTTTGTTCTATGGTTACTTGTACAATACTCTTTGATCTTGGAGGCAATTTTATGGTGTCTGATTTCAATTATTTCATTGTAACATTGGGTTTACTAGCAGCACTAGTTCTAAATAGCTTTTTTGCTTTTACATTAGCATTAACGTAATTCACTCTGGGCGTTGTATCAAATTCATTACCATTTATAGAATATGTTATCAATCCAGAGTGATCCGAGTGAAAAATGCAAACACCTGTACAAGTCGTTAAATCCCCACAATTCGAAACCTCCGTTACATTAAGATTGGGTTTGTCCACCCTTGAAATTTTATTTATCTTATCACCACTGGTGGAACTTTCTCTCAGCCCATAGTGTCCTGGGGAAGGAGTAAAGGCATCTGCACAGGTCGTTAAGTCCTAATCTGGCGAGACCTCAGTTAGCTCTGACTGAAGATTCTCTTGAAAATTGTAGGCTTGTTATTCGATTATGTTTTCTCGTAGTTAATGCTACATGCGTATCAGGTAAAAAGTCATGCCCAAGGATTCCGTCACGTTTTAGATATATGCCATTCTCAATAATATGGAATGGCTGTTCGATTAAGACTTCTAAATCTAGGACACCAATAGCTAGTCCTAGGGTGGAAACTTTGTCATTTGAAAAAGTTGTGACACTGGTTTTTTGTGAGGGGTATTAAACAGTCGCCTAGCTAAGTTGGCCATATAGAAGCTTATTTTGGCTCCTGCATCTATCAGGAATGTGCTGAACTTTTCTTGGATAGAGAAAACGGTATTGTAAGTGTAATGACAATTTGACTTATATTCAGTTTAGCGACTCGATGGTTTTTTGTGTACCACGGTTTTGCTGTTTCCAGGCAGCAGGAGTATCTTCAGCCACCAAGATGAGTTTTCTGTGCAAGAAGGTTATGCAGCACCCCTCGCTCATCTGAAAAATGTATTGATTAGTCTGCTCTCGTGAAACGGGCACTCTGTTCACAGTGTGCAGTTTTCCTTGCCTCTTGGGAAATTAATCGGCTCAACTCACGAGATCTACATTTTCGATGCTGTGTCCCGGCTTTTTACAGTATGCGCAATGAGTTGTAAAGTCTTCTCTTATGACATGGGTTGGATACGGTAACTGTAATCCTTTATTTAGGAAACATTGTTAAAGGGGTTGTCCACTTCCCCTACAGTAGGTGCAGTGGCGGTTGGCGATAGATCGAGTATTTTGAAGATACGTGTGTTGTCCTTTATCCTTTACGATTGGGGATTTGTGATTGTGGGCAAAATTTTTACTGGGTGTAGAAGGAGAGCTTTTTTCCATACGAGATGCTTTGACTGTAGCATAGTTCACTACTTCACGCAACTCATTTGTGTTGCCATGTTGAGGATATGGAGGTGATCGCTGCGTGTTCGATCTTTAGAAGCTGGTAAAGCGAGTTTTTGTTCTCGCCAATTAGTAGGTTCTGGAGAGTAGCTATATAAAAAGCAAGTTGTTTGTTTACTCTCTGGGCGTATTCCGTTACATCCTCTTTATAAATCTGGCGAGCTCTCATTAATTCTTTCTGAAAGGTGGTACAGGATAAAACATCTAGAAATTGATCTTGAAGCAAAATCGTTAGCTCAATCCAACAGTGATGAACCCCGTACTCGATGGCATCATAAGCTCGCCCAGTGAGCGTTGTTTTAATCATACTTAAAATGACAGCTTTTGCACCTTCGTTTCGTGAATCTACCTGGAACAAAAGAGGAAAAGATAAGGGTCGCAAGGGTTTCCGTCGAATTCGGGAATAATAAGTTTCGCGTCAGAAAATGATAAGTGCACACTATTAAGTGCTGAAATACAGCCACCTCTCTCATAATGGCGGCGAGGGGATGAAGGCGGGTCCGCCATCATTCTGAGTCCCCTTTGGACAGCACGATCACTACGTAGGGTAATAATGACTGAATTGTTTCACGGTCCTTTATGTAGAAAATTTCAGATAAATTAAAAGTTGATATTGTAGCAACCACCACAATATTATACGTTGTTATACCTCTTTTGGTATAACTCAAATATAAGCAAAGTAAACAAAAACTGCTTCTGAGAAAACAAATTTATTAACTAAATAGGTTAACAATAGATGATTTTTTGAAAATCTGTTTTCCACTCATTAACTTAAAACTTTCTGACTTGTAATTATTTTCACTTATTAGACTTGTAATATAATTTTCACTTGTTTGGAGCTTAGGAGGCCTTAACTTTACTAGGGGGACTGTCCTAGTTGGCTAAAGAATACTCTCTGAATTTCTAGTCCAAATATCACCAAATTTATATAAAAAGGTTAACATGGAGATGATACCCCCTACCACAAATTATCTAATATTCAGCAATTTTCTGAAGGAAAATTTCTGATCGCTCATTTTTCTGTTTTGAATAAAAATCAGGAAATTTGAACGGAAATAATAAAATTCCCGAAATACAAGGGAATAACAAATGAAAAAGTTCGACGATCGATTCCATGCTTAACAACTTTCAGGGTCATCATAATTCATGAAATTTCAATGCAACGAAGTGCAACCATTCTACGGGGCACCTTTTGGGTAATTTCGCCCGCCTCAGATCGGTCGGTGACGTAGTTACGTATTTGGCTTTAATTGCTTCTTCGTTCGTCTTCTTGAATGAATCATAATACTGGCGCTAGATGGTATTGCGTTTCGTTTTGCGTTATTCATGTGGAAGCAATTATGATCATTTTAGGCACGCGCCAAATGGGACCGAATTACGGGTACCTACCGGCTGTTATTTATTGTTTGTTGCGTCCACTTAGGTGTGTTTAAGAATTCCTAATTTCAGTGGGAAATTTCTTGAATTCTTGTGAAATGCATTTTGGGGTGATGATAGGAAGTTAGGCATTATGAATGCAGAATTAGGTTCTTTAAGGATGATGTTTAGTTTTGGGTTATGAGTCCGGGATTGGGTAATTTTGTAAGATTGATTTAGTGGATTCATAACAACAACAACAAAAAATATCAAAACACCAAATTATCGGGTTTAGAATCGAAGGTTATTTAATAAAAAAATTGCATGAGTAATATTGGAGGTAAGACATGTTCGCTTATACTTAACTCGTCAGAGTTTCATTTGAGCGAAAAACTTTTCTGTTCACGACTATTTATGCCTTAATTTGATTAAGACAAACATAATTAGAAATTTCAGAATTCAATAAAACAAGTGTAAGCATTAATTTCAAATCCCCCATGCATGTATAATAAACAACTACTGCTACCAATAGTATGGTTATTGGTGTGGTGGGCCGTCATTGTGGTTTCGAGTGTTCTGAAGCGGCATTCAAAATATTGCGACAATTGAAGAAGGTCTGACATTGCTGGAGAAGGTATTGGAAGTGATCAATTTAACTTTGAACACCAAGAAATGTTCATTTTTCAACGACAAGGTACATTTCCTAGGACACGAGGTGTACGCAGAAGGAATTCGACCAGGTAAAGTAAAGTGTCAAGCGATTCAAGAGTATCCTGTTCCGGAAACGATTAGAGAAGTCCGACAATTTTTAGTTCTCACAGGATATTTTAGACGGTTTATATAAAATTATGCGGCACCAATAAATATGCTGTTGAAGAAGGACATTGTATTTGCATGGACCGAAGAACAACAACAGGCTTTTAATGTTCTTAGAGAAAAGTTATCAACCAGACCTGTTCTGGCAGTATATGAACCAAATGCTCAGCATGAAGCTCATACGGATGCTTCCTCGAAAGGATTAGCCAGCATACAAATTCAAGTCTCTGCAGACCAAATGAAACGGCCAGTTTCGTATTTCAGCCGAACAACCACAGCAACCGAAGAAGTATATCACAGCTACGAACTGGAAGCACTAGCCGTAGTAGAAAGTTTGGAGAGATTTAAATATTATCTCCTTGGAAAGCATTTTAAGGTAGTGACGGACTGCGCTTCATTAAAGACCACTCAGGTGGTGGTTAAAGATTCAACAATATGACTACGAGTTGGAATACAGAAGCGGAAGTAGAATGTCACACGTGGACGCTTTGAGTCGGACTATTACAAGACGATGCGGAAAGGAAGAAGTGGTAGATATGATGGTTGTCACATTAACAGAGAAAGATTGGGTTGTTAATTTTCAAAGCCAGGAAGCTGAAATTAGAGAAACGATCGATATACTTTCGGACAAAAGGCATGCGAAACATAAGAACATAATCCGTAATTATGAGCTGAAAAATGGGAAATTTTTCTATAAAACCACCGAAGGATTGAGATTCGTTGTTCCAAAGGGAATCAAATGGCATATTCTCAAGATATCACATGACGGTTTAGGACATCCTGGGGCAGACAGAACTCTACAACACATTAGCAAAGCTTACTGGTTTCCCAAAATTTCAGGATTTGTAAGGAAATATGTAGAAAAATGTGTTTCATGCGCATATAATAAAAGGGGTAAAGATGAAACGCATTATCAGCTTAATTAATTTAGACGGAACCAATACCATTTCACACAGTCCACAAAGATCATTTAGGTCCATATCCGAAAAGCAGCAAAGGAAACGTGCATTTGATTGGAATCATTGATGCCTTTACTAAGTTTGTAATACTTCGACCTGTCAAAAATACAACAACGAATAATGAGATCAGGGCACTAGAAGAATTATCTCAATTTTTTGGGTCCCCTGTCAGAATAATTACAGATCGGGGAACCGCTTTTACGTCTAGAGTATTCCATCAGTATTGTGAGGAGCAGTACAGACACCGAGAGCAAATGGACATATAGAATGGTATTTTAGGACTGTTTCGGCGGCAATAGCGGCAACTACCAGTAGGACAGATGGACGAGATTGGGACGCCCATCTACCGGACATTCAATAGGGCTTAAACTGCTTACATCACCGAGTTACGGCCCAGAGTCCACAAAAACTTTTGCTGGGTTATGAACCAAGGCGGTTCTTACATAACAAGTTGACAGCTGCTTTAAGCATAGACGTGGACGAGACTAGTGAAAATATTCCGTTGGAGGAATTACGTATATTGGCAGCCGATAGAAAAGATGCGAACTGGGATAAACAAGTTAATAAAGTTAATGCTGAACGATCTATACTTCGTGAATAAAAGCAAGGGGAGCTCGTTTTAATTAAGAGCGAACCGGGTGCGACGGGACAACCCAGGAAACACTTACGCAAATATAAAGGGCCATATGTAATTGACAGAGTATTGGGAAAGGACAGGTATCTACATAAGGATCCACCGGGTATACAGATTACTAGCCACGCTTTTACTTCTGTGTACGCTGCTGATCGGTTGAAGCCGTGGTGCAATTTACAGGACCTAGCTTTTAGTGAGTAAGGATATGAGGAGGAAGACGATAACGAGGAGGGCACACTTTCAGACCAAAACCAAATTGAGAAAGATAACTAGTTGAAGATGAATCAGTATTATATAATGTAATATATGTACGTTTAAGAAAAAAAAAGAAAAAAAATTATATCTGTTGCTATGTGTGAGCTAAAATTTCACTATTTTCTTTGTTCTCTTTATTGTAACATACTGATTATCTTTTTTGTAGCACATGGAGGGAAGACATAGTTTGATCTTCCAGATGATGAGCTGGCTGTTGAAGAATGAGAAGAATCAGGTACACCTGATAGTTGAACATGTTTGAGTCGATTTAAGCGTATTATCGGGTTCCGTCCTTGGATTTCGATTCTAAGCGCCGTCCCGAAGTATTGCTGGATCAACTAAAACATTAAATTGATGGCCACCCATTGAGGGTTGGACTATGATTGTCGCACGTTGAGGGTTGGACTGTGATTGTCGCCCGTTGAGTCTTGGACTGTGATTGTCACCCGTTTAGGGTTGGACTATGATTGAAATAGCAGTTTCTGAAAGTAGCAAGTTCTCGGGCCCCCGAGCTTAGACTACGATTCTACGTCTCGACCTGGAATATTTGTGAAATCGCTAGACGTAAGGATATTAATGTTGTGTGTAATGTGTGGATCCACGTAGAATTGAAATAGCAGTTTCTGAAAGTAGCCTGTTCTTGGGCCCCCGAGCTTAGATTACGATTCTACGCCTCGACCCGAAACAGTTGTGAAATCGTTAAACGTAATATGCTATTGTAGTTAACAGTAGAAAGTACAAAATGAGACTAACTCTTACTAGTTTTTGTAAGATGTAACTGTGTGATCGTGTGTGATTGTAGAATTAAACTAACAAATTTAGGAAGTATGAATGTGGTGTGGCCGGCAATGAATGAGAATGTGTGATATTGTTTGATTATAGTAGATTGAAGGCTGTGGATCACTGAGGACAGTGATAACGCAAGACGGCCGAGCAGTAAGCATTAATTTCAAACCCCCATGCATGTATAATAAACAACTACTGCTACCAATAGTATGATTATTGGTGTTGTGGCCCGTCATTGTGGTTTCGAATGTCCTGACGCGTCATTCAAAATATTGCGAAGAAAAAATAATAAGTCTCTATCCAGAATTCGTGTAGTAAAGTCCTCTTCAAGGAGCAATACGACCTTAATTTTCAGAACAAGTCGTGACAAGGGGGCGCAATGGCGGGTCTTGACCGAAAAGTGCAGTGACTGTGAAAAGTGTTTTGTGTAAAATTATAACGATTTAATTCATTAGTTAATCTAAGTAATTTCTGTGAGCGGAATTCGTTTCGAATTCAAGAAAGACGCTTACACAAGATTGATTACCTTTAAGTTACTTTTCTATCTATTTGTGTAAAAAGAGTCCCGAAATCCTACGAAACATCCAGCTACTGCAATTGAGGGCACAAAACAGAAGACAACAACTTTCATTGCCTCAATTTTAATTATTATTATTTTCTTTAAAAAGGTTAACAAGATAAAATTTAAATAAAATTGCTTAGTAGATTACTTTCTAGGAAATGCTTAACCGCTTATAATTGGTAATAAATCGCTGTAACATCGCACATACATCATTTCCTATTTACTATTATTATTATGTCTTAAGAGAGCGAACGCGTCACCTAAAGGCTTGACAAATAATAAAGAATTATTGCGGAAAAAAGCAGGGGAAACCTGTATTATTGTTCAAAAGTAACATTGAAGTTAGTGTGTATCATATATTGTGCCCAGCGAAAGTATAACTGCAAAATAAGTATTGAAAAATCAAAAAAAATTAATTGTGAAAAAAGTGCAACAGTTTGACAGTTTTGGAATTTTTAATTAATTTCGGTCGTAGCTATGGCAACATGGCAACCGCGTATAAATTTATTGTGAAATTAATATAGATAGAAAACATTTATAAAAAATATAAAATTAATAAAAAAAAAAACAAAAAAAATAATAAAAGGTTATAAAGCATCTTTGCCGTACTCAAAATGAGTACGAGAAGCACCGATGCTGGGCGGACTGATGATCCCCACTAAGGGCCCGACGGAAGAGGCCAAACTGGCAAAAGTGAAGCCGACTCCTGCGGAGAAGACTACAACAAGAGCAGCAGACCTTGCTCGAGAAGAAGATGAAGCACTAGCTCCTGTGCGAGCATCCAGGGCTTCTTCGACGGGAGGTGGCAGGACGAGAGCTACGGGATGCAGTACATCAGAGAATGTCCTCAGTCTGCATACCTGAAGGCGATCTTCTGCGTCATCTCCTGTGAGCCGCTGTTCTCGATGAGAATTATAGCTGGAGGAATGGTCGAGGTGTACACCCCGACCCTCGAAAGCGCTACTAAGCTCCTCCTTGAGGGCATCGAGGTGGAGGGTAGACAAACCGTGCTATTCCCGTTAAAAGAGAATCCCACGAAGGTCGTGTTTTCGCGGGTCCCGATGCGAGTTCAAGGAAAGGTTTGCGCCATTCCCATTAACATTGGAGTCGAGGGTCTCGAGCGGGGTATTTTTGGCCCAAGCCGGGAAGCGTCTATTACCTTCAGTAAGGTTTGTACACTTCCATCAGGCATATCCGGGTCGAGATACTGGATTGATGTGGGTACAGAAGCGAAATGCCATGCTTGCCATTTGGTAGGGAATTTTGTTGCTGACTGCCATAGGAGAAGCAGGAGGAAGGCTGAACCGAGGTTTCCCTCGAAGAAAACCACTGCAACAATAGTGGCTCTGGAGAAGGAATCTTCGGCCGGCACTCGACCTGCCGTTTTGGAGCAGCCAGTGGCTAAAGGACCCGAAGCTGTCCCAGTGGCAAAAGATATTCCGGTTATAAACGGTGCCACGCCAGCACGTGAAAACACGACAGCTTCTGACGAGGAGTCGATTACCCTAGTAGGTAAGAAGAGAAGGACGAGGAGGAGGAGGGATAAGTTGGATCGGGCGAGGCTGCCTCCTTCAGAACCAGCAAAGCCAGTCGCTTCAAAGCGGGTCCACTCGGAAAAGACGATAGTGGAGCTTGCAATTCGAAGGTTGTTGTGGGGGAGGTGGAAGCATCTCTCGAGCAGCTTTCGGACTGCGACATGACCGGCTTGGATGAGGCTGGTCTTTCGAGCTTCGGTGGCAACGAGCCGTCTGATAGCATCATTCCGACTGGTAGCCAATTTGAAGTCTCGAAGGGGATGGAAAGCAATTCTAGGGAGAAAATGTGCAGAATTCTTGGCCAGCTCAAGTCCAAAAAGAATTCAGATAAGAATTCAGATAAAATCTCGAGTATTCTTGTAAAGGAGCTGGAAAGGCCAGAGTTGTTATTTTCTCAGCTTCAAATCCTACAACAGGAGGCCAAGAAGAAGAGGAAGTACAACGATTCAGCTCGCTGTGAGCGTCTCCATAGAAAGGTGGAGGAGCTGATTCAGGAGCATCGCTTGACCGATTCTCCTCATCCGTGGACGTCGTACCATATTTGTTTGAGGTTTGAGCTTTTTATCTCTTTGAATGTGTAAGATAGCCTCTCTTAGCACAGGGGGCTTAAGTGCTCTTACAAGATTACAGATCACTATGGAACATATCAAAATGTTCGATATAGACGTTACACTTCTACAGGAGATGAATTCTATTCATGATATTATACACAACTTGAGCGCTATGCTTATTTACACACTGGGTATAAAATGTTTACCACACCTGCACCTCGCCGATGCTCAGGGGTGGCAATCATTGTATCCACCAAATTTACATTGTCGTCTCCAGTTTATACAGATATCTTCCCAGTCTTCGCTTCTTCCTTGGACTTTGTCGTTCAAGATCAACATATCAGGGTAGTAAACGTGTACCTGCCCCATGACAAGGACATTACAAGACAAGTTCTTGATGGTGTTCAGTCCTGTCTGGTAAATTTGAGCGGCGCAACTATCCTCGGAGGTGATTTCAACTGCACTCTAAATCCCCCAATGGATCGGTACTCAGGAGTTGAGTTCAACTCTGTCAATGCTGCTCGACTGAGGAATTTTCTCGGTGTTTTCAGACTTGTGGATATCTATCGTTACGACTAGATCATAGACGAGGGTCTCACGAAATATCCATGGAAGTTTCGCAGGCTCCAGAATTGATAGACTTTACGTCTCATCTGGAATACTAGAACATTTTGTTGGTGTCACTCATGAAGTGTGATCGGTTAGCGATCATCTTCTTGTAGTGACAACCAGCGCTCTAGTTGTAAGAAGAAATGCATACAACAACAACTGTTTGTTGAATTCTGACCAGTTCGTCAATGAGTTTATTGAATGCTGGCACGATTGGCAAGAGAGGATAGCTGACTTTCCTTTTCTTAGTCAATGGTGGGATGTTGGAAAGCTCCAAAATCGATCTTTTGTCGAAACTAGTTTCAATCGAAGTGGACATCAAGCTTCTAACTTGTCGGCCCAGGTCTCTCGTGTGGTACCTCTTCTCCCAACTCAGCCGGAGTTGATTCTTTATTTCAATATAATAAAGGAACGGTTGGCAATACAAACTTACAAGCACAGCTTGGAGTTTGTGCTGCACAGATAATCACGTTGGCTGAGGGAAGGCGATTTTACAACCGAGTCCTTCTTCCATGCAGCTAGACGACGTACTGCTTCTTGTGAGGTCGAATCGATAATTGAAGAATCTGGAGAAGTCCTCAACGGACAACAGCTATCAGAATATATGCGAGACTACTACAGTAGTCTCTACTCTGAATCGATGTCTACAACATCCTCGACCACTCATGAATTTCTTGAGAATATTCCCACTTTCTCTGAATACAGCAAGGAGCTCCAGGATATAGTCAACACATGGGAGGATATGATCGCTTTTTAGTTCTATATGTTAGATACTCCGTCAACAACTAAATTACAAGTGCCTAATATTAGTTGTCTCAGTTGACGACATTTCCTAAGTCTGTTTTATTTAATGTTACAGTTAGGATAAATTAAAAGCTTGTATTAATGATGATTTAATTTTTATAGCACTATAAAATCCTGTATCTGGCAATAAATTGTTCCTTGTCTTTTTACAATTATTCCTTTTAATAAGCGAAGACCTTAGAAACACGAACTTACATCAGGTAAATTTTGCAATTGTTTTTTTTTATATTTTTCTTTATGCTAAACCTACGTCTTGTACAATTCGCAAATCGCCGAGCACTTCTGCGATTTTTTAAATAAACCTTACAAATGTTATGTGGACGTCCCAGGTACCAAATATTCATATTTACTGACACAGTACTTCCCCACCAACAGAGCACTAGCATTTAGTGATACTTGGACCGACCGGGTGGTTTGGTATAACTGTGTTTTTGTTCGAGAGGAACCTGATTCTCGGGAACGATGCGCGCCGGAATCTGAGTCCGTTTGATGTTGTATATCTCCATAAGCTGGCGGGATTATCTCTCTAAAATCTGGTATATCGGTGTTTGTGCATTGGCGCTTGTTCTGGCGAATCGGTGTCTTTTAGTAAGGAGTCTGCAGTCGTTGGCTGAGAGCACTCTGATGTAATTGATAAGTCTGTTGGTGCCTGTTTGTGGGAATTATCTGCATAAAAGCTTTGATCAGCGATATTGCTGCTCGATGCCTAGGTTTGTTGGCTGGTCTCACCAAATATGGTTTGAGCCGATTTATGGAAGTGTTGACTTCACGGTTCTCTATTCTAAGCGTGAAGGAAGCTGTAAAGCACTCCGCACTGAATCTGGCGCTACGAAAACGTGAGAATATTTGTCCATCTCTTTAAACTTGAAAAGAGAGTTTTTAGAGTAGTTTGAAGCTGGGATCGGCGAAGTAGTACCGCAAATTGGTGGTATGTTCGTTGTGGGGAAGAAACTCCGAATCTTGGTGAAAAAAAACATTAGGAAGGTGCAAGCCCTCCCCTTAAACTACCTCGGCTGGAGTAGCGAGACATTCCTATCTGAGTAGAGCTCTAAGGCCTAGGAACACAAAAGGTAAGGTTTTTGTCTAAGCTTTTTCTCTATACGGCATTAAAGCAGCGGCATTAAGCGCGGAAAATAGGTTTGACTCGCACTGGTTGCCCTGATCGGTAATGATTCTCCAGGGTACTCCAAAATGGGCTATCCAGACCCTGCAGAGAGCCTCAGGGCATCGCTTGAATCAATCGATGACAGTGAGACAATACCCCTAAGAAAGAGGTAGGGGACCTATGATGTCGACGTGCATGTCCTGGAAGCGTACAGAACAGGGCGGCAATGTGCCTTGATTACTATGGATATATATAGAAACCTTGCTTTGTTGCAATCGTTATTCATAGGCCAAAAATATATTGCTGTGATTTTGTGATTTTTTTAGTGGCTCACATACCTAGGTGTGCCAAATTTTGTACCGACTCGAAAATTTCTTTGCGGAAGCTACGAGGAATGAAAGGCTTGGTCTTGCTTGATCAAATTTTGCAATATAATTGTTTTTCAGTACCGCCAATTAGCAATTTTAAGAATCTAACCTGGAAATTTTGGAGGATGTTATGCAGTTCTGTATCCTTCTCCTGAGCGTCAGCGATAGACGTGAAGAGTATTATACTAGGAAGGTTTAGGTCATTAAGACTAGAATGTCTCTAATATCCTTTGTAAATTGACTGGCGAAGCCCAAATGTCGGAGCTGTCTGAGAGATTTTCTATGATTCCTGCTTGAATACAAAAGTTAATGGTTTATACCTTCCAGAAGGTAGTAAAATAACTACCGCTTTTGTAAGCTGCTAATTGCTCTCTATCGTGCTTTACTTAAAATCTGCGGTATTGAGCTTAACGCCTCGACGAACAATGCTTATTCTGCGAAAGCTTGAGGAAATGCGGGGAATGGGGTTTGCACTAGTTTCTCTTTAGCAAAATGAAAGGTTTCCATGGCTTCCTTTGTCCACTCAATCTTTTCAAACCTTCTCTTTTGGGACCTGTTAGAGAACTGTTTAAGACTGCGTGGTGCTTGACTGCCAACGGTAGAAACCGGCGATAATAGTTTATCATTCCGAGGAAGCATCGCATTTCCCTGACATTTATAGGCAGTTTGAAATTGGAAATAATTTCGACTCGTTCTGAGCCGGTTTAATACCGTGTGCGGTGACTAAATGACCCAACAATGTTACCTCCATTTTCAAAAATATGCATTTGTCGACATTAATTATTAAACCGAATTTCTTCCAACGTTTAAAAACTAATTCCAGATGATTGAGATGTTCAACTTTTGATTTGGCAGCTATTCAGTTCTCATCTAAATGGATGAAGAAAAAAGAAAAGAACCTTGGAAGGCTTGCGCCGCATTATAGTGGCCAAAGTTTATTCGAATGAACTTAAAAAGACCAAACGACGTGCATATAGCCATTTTTGGAATGCCTTTGGGTTCAATAAGAATTTGCTGGAAGCCCGTTTTTAAATGCAGCATCAAAAAAAAGTTACAATCTTGCAAGTGAAAACATGTTTCAGCTGGATTCAGTAGCGATCAGGTATGCTACGCGAATTTGGGGACCTATAATAACCGTTTTCCTTCTTTACTGAGTGTAATGGGGAAGACCAGCTATTGTCCAAAGGTCTGCAAATTGTTGAGGATTATTCGTCCATACTTTATCTAATTCTTTCCAGGCTTATTGTTGCAACGTTGAGATATATGGAGTAGCTGCATAAGCTCAACTCCTACTAATGAGATGGAGTGTCTGTATAAGCTTAACTCCTATGGAGAGAGGAAGTAGCTTTATAAGCTCAACTCCTATGAATAGATGGTATGAGGAAGTGGAGTAGCTGAATAGACTCAACTCCTATTAAAGAATTACCGTCGACTGAACTGAACTGAATTGAATTATTCACTGCTTTTTATTACAAATTTTCTTAGTCTATTTATATAAAAATATTCTTATTTTAACTATTGTCTATACACGGAAAATGTGTACTTATTCCTAGTACGGAAGATGTGTAACTTATTTCCGACTGTGTTTTAATTCTTACTTAACACTTTGTGTACATAATGTTCACCTGTCTTGTCATGCATACTACATTCATCATTTGTTGTTAATTAAATCGCGACACTCGTCGTATTTGTATACATACAAATATTTTGCAAGAACCAGAATCACATACTCTAGTCGAACGGGTGCTGCCTATTATTTATTTATGATGTAATTCTCGGATTACAGTAAGCATTTCCGGCTTACTGCATTAACCGTGAATTAACATCTTGGTACTTACATACATAGTTCTACCTCCGGCGCAATGTCGTCGTGTTGCAACGTGAGACTTCTTGCACGCAGGTGTATTGCGACATCTTTGCTGTTTTACATGAAGAATACTTGACTTCCTACAATTTCTTCCTACTTGATGTAGGTATTATATACATGTGCATTAAATATATTTTCTTCCTATATGATGTAGGTAAGTATATGCATGTGTATTACATTAAGTATACTTTCTTCCCACATGATGTAGGTATGTATATGCATGTATGTAACAAAATGCCCTGTGCCAAAAGTAAATCGAATTCCTTGTACGCTACTGCTAACCTCTCTGGTGCAATGCGTCGCATCTTCAAGTGAGAATGTGGACCTTCAATGAGAATGTGATGCGTGATGGTATGTTTTACTGGATTGATAGCATCTGCTTCTAATGTAATAGCCTGGTATTTATGCAATAAATTTCGAATTTCCGGGAAGTGTGTAGCCACTTCCCACCGCGGGCACTTAACGATGTGAGAGAGTCGGTGATAATTCCCCTTTTAAGGTCCACCAGGAGCCCGTAATGACTAAGGAAGCCTTCGCCTAAAATTGGTCTGGAAATGTCTGCTAAAATAAAATACCAAGTGAAATAACGCTTTGAACCCACGTCTAAAGTTAGCATTATTCGTCCAAATGTGTCGATTGTCGAGGAGTTTTCTGCGGCCAACCGAAAATTTGACTTAGGTCGATAATCCGCTGAGCACGCTGGGAGCACTGACACAGAAATCTGCCCCAGTGTCAATTAAAAAAATTAATCGAAGATTTGTAAAAGATGTATAGCCAAAATTGCCTGCACCTAAGACGGCAAGCGCTGCAACTAAAGAGATTTTAGGATCTTATCTCCCATTTCAAACTATGCAGGGCCCGCAACTCACGTAATAATTGAGAGGGTTTTCCGTCACCCAAGGACAGCCCAGTTAATAATTGCTTGATTTGTTGTTTCTCGCTACTAGACAACCGAGAATTTAACACTTCCTTTAGACTAGAATATTCCTCCCCTTAGGTAGAGAGACACCAAATTGTCGCCAACCTAATAACGCTCACATCGAGAGCACATACGGCATGATAAAACATGGTTGGTTTATCCGAGCGAGCGCAAATTGTGGCACAACCACAACGTTGCCGCATTTTTCCAAAAGGGAACGTTTTTAATCGGCACTAAATAGACACTTATTACCCCATGTTGTCACACCCCTTGCAAGTCCTCGAGAGAAACCCAACGATCTTCCATATTTCAAAATCTGTTTATAGAGGACTCGGCGATTTGCGGAAAGTTTACACCAACGAATATACCTATATAGAGGTATGACCACCGGATTACAAGTGTTTTATATTGATACGCGCAACAAAGTGATATAAGCGACATCTATTGGAAATGGAAACAACTTTATGTTAGTGACATCTTAGTAAACTTTGGGTTCGGAGGACGGAATATTCAGGAAGGTTCTAAGATAATTTTTAGAGTATAAATACGGCGCTACTTACATCCAGGAGGCAGAGTCGTATGTCAGACAGTGAAATGAACGAAGTAAAGTATTTGGATTGTGATAATTAGAAGTATAGTACTAGCGATAACTACTTATAAAGAGTTTATTTTTCAATTATTTGTGAATTTTTGAGAGTAAACCGTAAAGTGAAATAAAGAAAGATCTTTAGAATTATTTCCTAAATATTGTGTTTTAAATAACGAACTAAGGCCACGCTCATAGCAACTGGTGTCAGAAGTAAAATAAACTCGCGAAAAAAAGGATGGCATTTGACTATGAAATTCGAAGAGTGATTTATTTTGTGGAATCGTGTGTAAAAATTCCGAAATATAAGAGTGAATTACAAAAGACGCAAGAATGGGACGCAAACTAGAGGAGCTTCGCATACAGGAATTGAAAGTGGAGTTGGGGAAGCGGTCATTGCAAACGACAGGAATAAAGAATGTTCTAGTCGAGCGACTTAGGCAAGCCTTGATAGCGGAAAAAAGAATACTGAGACATTTGCTTTTGAAGAAGAAGCTAAAGAAGAGCCTGCGATGAACATAGAACAGCTTTTGGGTACCTTAATGACCAAAATGGAGCTTTCAGCCCTGCACATGAAGAATACTCTTGAGGAACAAAAGCAATCTCTCCTGCAGGCACAAAAGAATGCTTTTGAGGAACAAAAGCAATCTGTCTTGGAAGAACAAAAGAATGCGCTTGAGGAATAAAAGCAATCATTGTTGCAGAAACAAAAGAATGCTAATGAGGAGCAGCAAAATAATTCTCTAAAAGCTCGTTTGGATGAGCAGAAGAAAGCTAATGAGGATCAAAAAAATTCTCTGCAAGCATGTTTAGAAGAACAAAAGAATTGTCTGGAAACCCGTTGGGATGAACGAAAGAGTTCTTTGCAGAATTGTCTAGAAACCTAATCGGAGGAACAGAAGAATTTTCTTAAAAATTCATGAGACGAAAAAAATATGAAAATTGAAGGAATCCAGCAGGAAGTGTTGGTAGTTCAACAAGTGTCGGAAGTACAACCAAATGTTACGCAGAAGCTTGACAACTTTAAAGCAGATTTGGAGAAGATGATGAATAGAAATCCACGGCACGAACGAATTGAAATATCCGGTGCAGGCAGAATGAAACCTCAAATATTCGATGGACAAAATTCGTGGCATATTTTAAAGAGACAATTTGAGGTTGCTTCCGAAGTAAATGGATGGAATGACGCAGACAAAGCTAGAGCTCTGGCATTAGCACTTCGCAGTTCTGCATCAGAGCTATTACAAACTATACCGATTGAAGGCAACATGATTATACTGTTATGGTCGCACCGTATTGCATGTAGCAATATGCTACACTGAGCGGACTGTTTCCTATATGGATGGAGAGCTATACGCGCCGAACGCACCCAAAAGAAAGAAAGTTACAGAGAAGAAGAAGAATCCGAGAGGCCAGAAAATGAGGTCTTTCCACGTTGGGCAGCCATTAAGTCCCGTGTAATCGAGAACGGCCCAAGAAAGTTTCAGTTCGATTAGTGGCAAAGTTTGAAAAGATAAGTGTTTAAATTGAGAAATCATTCCTAAAGTGCCCGCGGAGACACTGAGCAATTCATCAAATTTCGGAAGAATTTAAAGAAGGGCGATAGAGAAAAAATCCTTGAGAGCTCGCTGTGGTGAATACTGTCGAGTCTTCAGCAAGAAATTGGAAAAAAATCATTCCTGTAAGATTATATTATAGCATCCCAAGTAAAAGAAAAGGAATTTTATTTAATTATTTAATTAAAGGAAACCGTAACTAGATTGGAAAAGGATTTTTGATCAGCGTGGATTCCGCTGAAGGAAGGTGGTGAATAACGGCATGAACTGTAGCGAGGCATACGCTTCCAAGTATTTATGGTTAATTAAATTATAAACACCGCATCAAGAAAAATCAACCACTCGAAATTGAAAGAAGAAGGCTGATCTAATTTGCCAGAATAGGTTACTCGTTTGAACGCCGTAAATTTTAGTTTTATTGTCAGCAAAATTGCTAAAATTCGAAGCTCCATGATCCCTACAGTCATATATATATATACGTAGCAGGACTCGTATCGTTTTTAAACTTACATCGTAAGTTGTATCGTTTTCACAATTTTCATGATTACGCAACATAGTTTGAAATCCTCAAATTTGTACTTCCCTTGGGTATTAAGATAGTTTTATTAGTATCGGCAAGAGGTTAAGAAGTTTATCGTCTCTTCGATATATATACCTATATAGGTGGAAAATGTCCACGCCTGAGCGACATGATGTGAAATCTTCACATTCAGACCTCAATTGATAGGAGAGAGGATTTTAAACAAAAAATTCAGTAGTGTGTAATTCGGAAACGATAGCAAACTAAATTTTAGCTCAGAAGAAGGTTCACAAGGGCCACCTCCATCAACACGGTAAACGTAGTCAAAAAGAAGATTTCATGAACTAATTTTTCCTTTTGCAACAATTTTTTTTAACTTTTACAGACCTTCGCATACAACAAAAATAAGAAGAAAAATTAACATACCTCCAGGGAGCTGCTTCGAGGGACCGAACTTTACGTAAGTTTGATCATGCCTGCTATATTGTAACTGATATTATATTGTTTTTAAACATAAAGGATTCGTACAAAGTTGTGAGTGTTGCAGTATTGACTTTTTCAACACATAGTTGGTGGTTAACGCCCTGCATACCTTTATTTTATTAGATTTGCAATTATACCCCTAAAGAATCCCAATTTTTGGCGAGGCTGTTTATGATGCCTGATCGAGTCAGGGAGTAGATCCTACCTCTAGGGAGGAGTGTCAATCGTAGATAATGGCATTAACCTTAAATAATATAACAAAAACAAGCAAATGTATGTGTAGGTCAAAGACCATTAGTTTTCTTAAAGTTTTAAATACGTACATATATCACACTTATTTGATAACTCCATAATACCCTAGACAGACGGGCAAAATCAATGATCATTCGTTCGTAATTGAATTTTTCAAAAATCGATATACCATTGAATTTTAATTTTAATTATTAAAAATGTGCTGTCAATTACATACAAAAATTGACAGGACTTTCGTTTTAATCAACAAAACTTTGGGTAACTTGATTTTTGAAAAAATCAATTACGAATAAATGACCATTGATTTTGTCCGTCTGCCTAGGGTACAAGACACCTGTGTAGGTAATAAACTGACAAAGAAAATCAAAATCATTTATACTACTAATTAGATCAAGTTTTTGAAACTTTACGTATATAATCTTCATTAAAAGCAAATCTCTTATATCTTGCAAGCATTGAATTAAAAAGTAACATATTGTTTACGAAATACACTGTCACAGTATCTGTAAATAATTGATAGAGACGAGTATACCATAAGCTTACGACAATTGGTCATAATATATGCCTCCGCCTCGGGAGATGAAATTTTTTTTTATGTGGCTGGTGGCACAGCGACAGGTTTTCGTGAAACCTCCCCGCACTCTCCACCAATAGCCGAGGCGAGCTAGCGTGCCGCCCTGCAGTCAACGGTGTCCGCCGAGTGATCTGTCAGCTCATGCTGACGGCCACGTCAATCGCTCTTCATAGAACCATAACAAAATGGCACCCATCGAGGGGCCACCCCAGGTAGACTTCGGTGGTCTAAATGTAAATTTTACTGGGGACTGGGACTTTGAGTGATACGATCATCTGGTGTTTGCTAGCAGATTGACCTCAAGTTTCATATCCAGTGCAAGTTATATGCGGACCTGAGTTTGGTATTTGAAATTTTTGGTAGAGTAACGTTAGAATTTTTAAAGTTTTGCTATTTTGAGATTTGATGAAAATAAAATTTGTTTTAGTAAAGTTTTTGATTGTGATTAAGTTTTGAGATTGTGATTCTAGTAACGTAAAATTTTTGGTATTGTTTTTCTGCAGTTCGACTTAAGGTTTGAATTTGGTCAAGCCTCAAGTCGGAACTATTGTCGAGTTGTTGAATTTTTTTTTAAATTTTTTTTGAATCGATCTTTCCCGTTGGCCCTCTGCTATGGAAATAGTAGGTGGCCTCAGAAGTTTTTTTATGGTGATCTCACGGGGGAATGTCTTTGTTGGCCAACAACACAGTCATGAGTCTGTGAAATGACTTTTTGTCATTTTGCTAACTAGTTGACCAGATTCATGGCTCTGCCCAACTGGAAGCTTAGGTAGACATGGCGTCGAGCGAAGTGGAAGGGAAGAGTTGTTGGGGAATGGAAGTGGTGCTGGAGACCTTCAATAATCAGGAGTTGGCATGCTTCTATGTGAAGAATCTCTGGTAACATTTTCAGTCTCTGACATCTCCAACCCGACTTTTCCAAGATCTCTGTGAGAATTTCATTCTTTTCATGCACACACTCACACTACTTGTCTTTACCGCACAGTTCTGATCTGATTGGAGAGAGAGTGGGCTCGGAAGGCATTTGTGGTGAGAGTTGGCTCTTGGAGAGTGAAGGAGAGAACTTTCGTAGAACTTTTTTTTTTTTTTTGGAACGCCCGAACGGAATTTTTTGTAGATTTTAATTACAAGATAGCGTTTATTTTTCCTGTGAGATGTTGCTAGTGCAAGCATTGGTCTTGATTTTAAGCGTCTTCTTTTAGTACGGCTACGACGAGTTATTTTGAATTTCACGATGAATTGAATTTCGCTTATGTTGAAATTTTGCGACCTTGCTTATTTGATTATAAAGTTTTTTTTTTCTTGTTTTGACCTGTGGAGCTCTGAATTTTTATACTTGGTGGATAGTCCTGAGGACATCCTTTCGATATTTTTGAGGAATTTTTTTGAATTTTGAGCCGAAACTTTCTCTGACTTTTGTCGAGACCTACAAGTCTCTTGAACAAAATACGACAAACCTCTGTACAAGGTGCAGAAACTAAGTAGATTTAGCTATTGGCTATACGTTCAATTTCGTTAACTTCTTGGAAGACTGTAAATCTTTGAGATGGCTACGAATGCCACCTCCGGCGACTGAAGTCCCAGTACATATGTCAGAACAGTGCTCCATCTGCCTAGATGGAGACTGGTCCGCTAGACGAAAACCTGTGACTGCGATCCCGAAGAGGGGAGATGGAACCTGTCGTATAATGGGAATAATTCCGAGCTCTCTGTGGACGAATTTATTTTTCGAGTCGAAGCGCTCACGCACTCCTCTCTAGTAGAAGATTTTGACCTCCTTGTAATGAACCTGCTCACGTTATTGACAGGAGCAGCGAAGGATTGGTACTGGTCTCTATTAAGGCACAACCTTTTTCCAACTTGGGAATTTGTCAAGCCTGGATTGTTTGTTGAATGGGGAGTGCCCAAGGATGACGTGAAAATCCGAGTGCAGCTGATTTCAAAAAGCAAAAGTGCGAAGAATCATTCTCTATGTACCAGCATCACTTAGTACTGCTGCGAGACCAATTACAGAACGCCATGCGAGACCTCGAATTCGTGGAATTCGTCCAGTCCAATCTACTGCCTGAGATTCAGGAGAAGATCTGTCTGCACTTCACCAATAATATCGGTCAATTAAGATCACTCGTCACTCAAATTCAAGCTACGCGATTGCGCATTGCGACTGCTAGTAGCTTGAAACCGTATCGACATCAGCGAGTGATTGAAATTGAGGAAGCAGCAGATTTCTGCCTAGATGTGCCCCTGTTACCTAGATGTGAAAATAGCTTACAAGATCTATCAGCTGTTACAAACGGATCCACGGTGATTTGCTGGAATTGCGATCAGCAGGGCCACTATTACCAGGACTGTTTGTAGGAGAGACAACAAGCGTTCTGCTATGGGTGCGGACGCAAAAATGTCTTTAAAGCAAATTGTAGGCACTGCTTGGCGAAAAACGAGAGACGGATCGGGAATCCCACCATCTTTTCTCGACCAGTTTCGATGCCTCGAATGACAACACCAGACTGTCCGATAATATCCCTCAGTGACTCTGGTGATTTCGACCATCCATCTGACAGTCACACGGCTGTTAAAAATCCTTTAGTAAAAGCAGGAACCTGATTGACTTCTCTGCAGATCTCCAAGTTCCCGATTCCACCTGCAGGGAGCCCACGACACTACTAAACACTTCTTTGGAAGAATCTTTAATTTTCGACGTTCCGATAAAATCGACAGCAGTTTTTGCTGGCAATGTTACTGAGCAGGAGATTCGGCCTCCTGTCGTTTCTGTATTAAAACGGCCACCAAGCTCTATTATGCCGAGTGGGAGTGAGCCTCTTTTAAACCCGCTTACGCCTTATCATACGCGTCTGCAGAATTATAATGCAGTAAGGGACCGTATCTTCTCCTCATTAGCGGAGTTAGCTGACATCATGTACCATGACCTGGATTTTAGACCAAGAAGGAAACGTTCTACCGTTCGTTGGCGGGAATACTGCCGACGGATGAGACAGGAAAGAGAAAAACTGGCACACATTTCCGTGCCGATGCCAGACGACATTCGACCGTATGTCGAAGTAAGACTACTCGGGCGAACTGATTCTGGATTACTTGATTACTGTCAGTATTCCAGGCCAGGGAGCTCTAGAGAAGCTTGCAGAAGCAGAGGTTGAATGGGAGAGGTATCGGACACAGGTACAGGTAGCTAACGGTGCCATGACGACTGTACATGGACATCACTTTCCGTGCTAAGATCCAAAACGTGCGTTTTTACGTGGTTTCTGGGCTCACACAGGCACTATATCTAGGAATAGACTTCTGGCGTCTATTTGGGTTGGCTCCAGATGTCCTGAGTATAGTTGCAGAAGTGACCACAAGTCTAATAGCAACCCCTGACACCGACTGCCATGTTCTTTCTGTTCTAGAGCACCAAAGTATAAAACCGACTAAACAGCTCTTTACTTCTTGCACCTCGTTGGGCTTAGGAAAAACATCTCTTGTCAGTCATAAGATTGAAACGAATGACGCGACTCCGATAAAACGGAGGTTCTATCCGATTTCACCGGCAGTACATAATTTGATGGATGCTGTATTGCGACGAATGCTATCGTTGGGTGTGATAGAGGAGAGCGGGAGTCCTTGGAGCTCTCCAGTTGTACTAGTGCGGAAGCCTGGAAAGGTCCGGATTTGCTTTGACTCCAGGAAAGTCAACTCTGCTACTAAGAAGGACGCCTATCCGCTGCCGCAGATAGATGCGTTTCTGAGTCGACCTCCTCCGGCAAACTACATCACAAGCCTGGACCTAGAAGACGCTTTCTAGCAGATCCCACTAGACACTGAGTCCAGAGAGAAGACCGCTTACAGGATCTGGTCATCCGCTCTGTCAGTACACCGTGATGCCATTCGGCCTTTGCAATGCTCCACAAACTATGTTCCGCCTCATGGATAAGGTCAGTCCTTTCGAAATTCGTGAGAATGTCCTCGTCTACTTGGACGATTTATTGATTCTGTCGTCAGACTTTGACTCTCATCTCACATTGCTAGCCCGTGTAGCAGATTGTTTGAAGAAAGCTGGTCTCACTATCAACGTTGAGAAGTGTAAGACTAAATACTTGGGTTTCATTGTCGGGAATGGAGGAATCAGTACTGACCCAGATAAGATCTCAGCCAAGTTGACAACCGTCACCTAAAACTGTTCGGTAAGCCCGACGCCTATTAGGTATTTGGGGATGGTACCTACGATTCATTCCGAACTATGCTAATTTAACTGCCTCCCTAACTGACACTTTGGAGAATTCTAGGCAGTTCCATTTGGCACCTGAAGCCCAGACGTCTCTGGAATTGCTAAAACATAAACTTACCTCTGCCCCGTTGTCAGTGAGCCCAGATTTCACCAGACCGTTTATTATACAGTGCGATGCGAGCCAACATGGTATTGGTGGAGTGCTGCTTCAACTAAATGACGATGGCAACGAGAAGCCAATACCCCACGTCTCGAAGAAGTTGATCTCAGCACAACGAAATTATACAGTCACAGAGCAGGAATGTCTAGCTGCAATCTTGAGTGTACAGAAGTTCCGGTCGTACATAGAATTTATACCATTTAAGATACTGACTGATCATGCGAGTTTGAAATGGCTGACGTCTCAAAAGGACCTCAGCGATAGACTTGCTCGGTGGAGTTTGAAGCTTCAAGGTTTCGACTTCACCATTGAGCACTGAAAAGTAAGCCTGAACGTTGTTCCTGATGCGCTGTCACGGATTCATTCTGACAGCTTAACAACACCTAAGGAACCTGGCCCGGAAGTTGACCTTAGCTCTCCAAATTTCAACTCGTTGGAATATGAGGAGCTGGGGCATCATGTTAAAACAGCTTCTGGCAAACTACCAGATCTGGACTGTTCCGAGAACAGGCGATCCGATCCAGGAAGAAGAAGCTTAGAAGCTTTGGATTCCACGAGGGCTTGTCTCCGACGATATATCAGGAGCGCATGATCCGCCACTAGCTTCTCACGGAGATATAGGGAAAACACTGTAACGTTTAAGAAGACACTTGTACTGGCCGCGAATGACAGTTGACGTCAGAAACTGCGTACGCGCCTGTGACGTGTGCAAAGGGACCAAAGCCCCCAATACTATTCTTCGAACACCTATGGGAGTCCAGTCTGTGACAGAAAGACCATAGCAAAAGCTGTACTTCGACTTTCGAGGTCCATATCCGTCAGTGAAAGGAAATGTCTACATATTAACGTGGGTCAGTTCATCGAGACTGAAATATTTCATGTGTACGGTGTTCCGGAAACTATATTCTCTGACAATGGAGTCCAGTTTTGCTCGGCTCAGTTCGCCAGATTACTCGCCGCAAGCAAACGCCTCAGAGCGAGTGAACAGGCCTCTATTGTCAGGGATTAGGGCATATGTCCAGGAGGAACTTACTAAGTGTGATGAAAAGCTAAGCCGGATAGCTAGCTCCCTCAGGAGCTCTTTCCACCAAGCAACTGATTTCTCTCCCTACCGAACACTCTTCGGTCAACAGATGATTGACCATGCAAGCTCCTATTCCATGTTAAGAAGCCTTGGAACTCTTAATGATCTTCAGAGTAGATGCTGAGTTACAATCTCAGAGCGAAGCCTGTTAATTTCAAAGTGGATCAACAGGTATTCAGACTGAATTTTGCCCAAAGCAATTTGCAACAGCAGACTAATGCTAAACTAGGACGTAAATTTGTAAAGTTTCGGGTAAAGTCAAAGAAGGTATACTCCTTAAACGAGCTTGAGGATCTGCAGGGAAGAACATTAGGAGTCTATCACGCCAAAGACATCAGGCCGTGTTATCTATATTCTCGGACACGTCATCCGGCTATTGTCACTTTCAATCCTGGTCGCCCTAATAAGGCATCCAGGCAGCTTCACTGGCAAACTACAGGATGCCAATGAGTTGCTTAGGACATGCCTCGGCATACCTTTTTTGGACAATAGAGATTTTTTTTCCAAATCACTAGCCCGATAATGTTTCAGAACCCATCCTATATGTTAACCCTACGGCAGATAGTTTGCCGTAGGAATTCCACGTGTTTAATGCCTGCAAATTTAAGGAAGAAGTCCGGTACTCCCACGACGCCTCAGAGACACACCTTTGAACAAGCGTCTGTCTGAGATCAGAGTGAGATTCCCTCGGCTCATCTCGGTGAAGGAAGGCAGAGGGGTACTGGCCGACTGGAATTTTTAGGTTACTGGTTTGTCAGGGCACTTCTGGCTTCTGACACGGAGGACGATATCGAGATCTGGTCAAGGACTGGCGGGACTTCAGGGATGTGCCTTCGATTAGTCAGCTGTCGAGTACATCAGACTGTCAATCCTCAAAATACGTAGCAGCCGCCTAGCCTGAGTAATGAGAAATGCTTTCATGGGTCATGGGTCGAGCCACACATTGGGCGCCAGCAGCGATGAGTTCTATGTTTAAGACCGGCTAGCTCAGTAGACCATTTTTCAACGTTGTCTGAACCACGGGTAGTCTAGACCACTCTGCCCTGTTATGGTCGTAGCGTATTGCATGTTGCAATATACTACATTGAGCTAAGTACACGTGTGCGTTGACCCGTAGTAGTATGAGGTGGGCGCGGATTGTTTTCGATATGGATAGAGAGCTATACGCGCTGAACGCACCCAAAAGAAAGAAAGTGGCAGAGAAGACGAAGAAGCCGAGAGGCCAGAAAATCATGTTTTTCCACGTCAGGCAGCCATTAAGTCGGTGTAATCGAGAACGGCTCAAGCAAGTTTCAGTTCGATTAGTGCAAAGTTTGAAAAGAAAAGTGTTTAAATTGAGAAATCATTCCAAAAGTGAGTAGTGTCCGCGGAGATACTGAGGAATTCATCAAATTTCGGAAGAACTTAAAGAAGGGCGATAGAGAAAAATCCTTGAGAGCCCGCTGTGGTGAATACTGTCAGTCTTGAGAAAGAAATTGAAAAAGAAATTATTCCTGTAAGATTATATTATAGCATCCCAAGTAAAAGAAAAGGAATTTTATTTAATTATTTAATTAAAGGAAACCATAACTAGATCGGAAAATGTTTTTGATCAGCGTGGATTCCGCTGAAGGAAGGTGGTTAATAACGGCATGAACTATAGCGAGGCATTTGCTTCCAAGTATTTATAGTTAATTAAATTAGAAAGACCGCATCAGAAGAAAAAGCCACCACTCGAAATTGAAGGAAGAAGACTGATCTAATTAAGGCACTTCAACTAATTAGAATTTGCCAAAATTGGTTACTCGCTTGAACGCCATAAATTTTACGCACCATAGTTTGAAATCCTCAAATTTGTACTTCCCTTGGATTTTAAGATAGTTTTATTATAAAACGCAAACTGAGTTTGAGCAGCTAATTTATTTATTTACTTAAATTTCACAAAAAAAAAATAATTGTTTGTCTAACAATTGTTTCGGTCTTATTCGACCATCTTCAGAGGATTTTAACAAGCTTGTTAAATAAATAAATTAGCTGCTCAAACTCAGTTTGCTTTTGATAAACAATTTTCACAAACCAAAGTCATTAAACAGCTTAAAATATATAGTTTTATTAGTATCGGCAAGAGGTTACGAAGTTTATTGTTCCTTCGATATATATACCTATATAGGTGGAAAATGTCCACGCCTGAGCGACATGATGTGAAATCTTCACATTCAGACCTCAATTGATAGGAGAGAGATTTTTAAACAAATAAATTCAGTAGTGTGTAATTCGGAAACCATAGCAAACTAAATTTGAACTCAGAAGAAGGTTCACAAGGGCCACCTCCATCAACACGGTAAACGTAGTCAAAACGAAGATTTCATGAACAAATTTTTCCTTTTGCAACAATTTTTTTTAACCTTTACACACCTTCGCATGCAACAAAAATAAGAAGAAAAATTAACGTACCTTCAGGGAGCTCCTTCGAGGGACCGAACTTTCCGTAAGTTTGATCATGCATGCTATATTGTAACTAATTTTATATTGTTTTTAAACATAAAGGATTCGTACAAAGTCGTGAGTGTTGCAGTATTGACTTTTTTGAACACATGGTTGGTGGTTAACGTCCTGCATACCTTTATTTTGTTAGATTTGCAATTAAACCTCTAAAGTCTCCCAATTTGTGAAAAGGCTGTTTATGACACATGTTCGAGTCAGGGAGTAGATCCTACCTCTAGGGAGGAGTGCCAATCGTAGATAATGGCATTAACCTTAAATAATATAACAAAAACAAGCAAATGTATGTGTAGGTCAAAGACCATTAGTTTTCTTAAAGTTTTAAATACGTACATATATCACTCCTATTTGATAACTCCATAACACACCTGTGTAGGTAATAAACTGACAAAGAAAATCAAAATCATTTATACTACTAATTAGATCAAGTTTTTGAAACTTTACCTATATAATCTTCGTTAAAAGCAAATCTCTTATATCTTGCAAGCATTGAATTAAAAAGTAACATATTGTTTACGAAATACACTGTCACAGTATCAATAAATAATTGATAGAGACGAGTATACCATAAGCTTATGACAATTGGTTATAATATATGCCTCCGCCTCGGGAGATGAAATTTTTTTTTATGTGGCTGGTGGCACAGCGACAGGTTTTCGTGAAACCTCCCCACACTCTCTCGGACACGTCATCCGGCTATTGTCACTTTCAATCCTGGTAGCCCTAATAAAGCATCCAGGCAGCTTCACTGGCAAACTACAGGATGCCAATGCTCGCTTAGGACATTCCCAGCCTAGCGGTCGGCATACCTTTTTTGGACAATAGAGATTTTTTTTCCAAATCACTAGCCTGATAATGTTTCAGAACCCATCCTATATGTTAACCCTACGGCAGATAGTTTGCCGTAGGCATTCCACTTGTTTAATGCCTGCAAATTTAAGGAAGAAGACCGGTTCTCCCACGATGCCTCGTAGACACACCTTTGAACAAGCGTCTGTCTGAGATCAGAGCGAGATATTAGAGCAGGGAAAGCTTTGCGATCAGTTGGTTAGGTGACTGACCGCAGGGTTCCCTCGGCTCATCTCGGTGAAGGAAGGCAGAGCGGTACTGGCCGACTGGATTTTTTAGGTTACTGGTTTGTCAGGGCACCTCCGGCTTCTGACACGGAGGACCATATCGAGATCTGGTCAAGGACTGGCGGGACTTCAGGGATGTGCCTTCGATTAGTCAGCTGTCGAGTACATCAGACTGTCAATCCTCAAAATACTTAGCAGCCGCCTAGCCTGAGTAATGAGAAATGCTTTCATGGGTCATGGGTCGAGCCACACATTGGGCGCCAGCAGCGATGAGTCCTATGTTTAAGACCGCCTAGCTCAGTAGACCATTTTTCAACGTTGTCTGAACCACGGGTAGCCTAGACCACTCTGCCCTGTTATGGTCGTAGCGTATTGCATGTTGCAATATGCTACACTGAGCTAAGTACACGTCTGCGTTGACCCGTAGTAGTATGAGGTGGGCGCGGATTGTTTCCGATATGGATAGAGAGCTATACGCGCTGAACGCACCCAAAAGAAAGAAAGTGGCAGAGAAGACGAAGAAGCCGAGAGGCCAGAAAATCATGTTTTCCACGTCAGGCAGCCATTAAGTCCGGTGTAATCGAGAACGGCTCAAGCAAGTTTCAGTTCGATTAGTGGCAAAGTTTGAAAAGAAAAGTGTTTAAATTGAGAAATCATTCCAAAAGTGAGTAGTGTCCGCGGAGATACTGAGGAATTCATCAAATTTCGGAAGAACTTAAAGAAGGGCGATAAAGAAAAAATCCTTGAGAGCCCGCTGTGGTGAATACTGTCAGTCTTGAGAAAGAAATTGAAAAAGAAATTATTCCTGTAAGATTATATTATAGCATCCCAAGTAAAAGAAAAGGAATTTTATTTAATTATTTAATTAAAGGAAACCATAACTAGATCGGAAAATGTTTTTGATCAGCGTGGATTCCGCTGAAGGAAGGTGGTGAATAACGGCATGAACTATAGCGAGGCATTTGCTTCCAAGTATTTATAGTTAATTAAATTAGAAAGACCGCATCAGAAGAAAAAGCCACCACTCGAAATTGAAGGAAGAAGACTGATCTAATTAAGGCACTTCAACTAATTAGAATTTGCCAAAATTGGTTACTCGCTTGAACGCCATAAATTTTACGCACCATAGTTTGAAATCCTCAAATTTGTACTTCCCTTGGATTTTAAGATAGTTTTATTATAAAACGCAAACTGAGTTTGAGCAGCTAATTTATTTATTTACTTAAATTTCACAAAAAAAAAATAATTGTTTGTCTAACAATTGTTTCGGTCTTATTCGACCATCTTCAGAGGATTTTAACAAGCTTGTTAAATAAATAAATTAGCTGCTCAAACTCAGTTTGCGTTTGATAAACAATTTTCACAAACCAAAGTCATTAAACAGCTTAAAATATATAGTTTTATTAGTATCGGCAAGAGGTTACGAAGTTTATTGTTCCTTCGATATATATACCTATATAGGTGGAAAATGTCCACGCCTGAGCGACATGATGTGAAATCTTCACATTCAGACCTCAATTGATAGGAGAGAGATTTTTAAACAAATAAATTCAGTAGTGTGTAATTCGGAAACCATAGCAAACTAAATTTGAACTCAGAAGAAGGTTCACAAGGGCCACCTCCATCAACACGGTAAACGTAGTCAAAACGAAGATTTCATGAACAAATTTTTCCTTTTGCAACAATTTTTTTTAACCTTTACACACCTTCGCATGCAACAAAAATAAGAAGAAAAATTAACGTACCTTCAGGGAGCTCCTTCGAGGGACCGAACTTTCCGTAAGTTTGATCATGCATGCTATATTGTAACTAATTTTATATTGTTTTTAAACATAAAGGATTCGTACAAAGTCGTGAGTGTTGCAGTATTGACTTTTTTGAACACATGGTTGGTGGTTAACGTCCTGCATACCTTTATTTTGTTAGATTTGCAATTAAACCTCTAAAGTCTCCCAATTTGTGAAAAGGCTGTTTATGACACATGTTCGAGTCAGGGAGTAGATCCTACCTCTAGGGAGGTGTGTCAATCGTAGATAATGGCATTAACCTTAAATAATATAACAAAAACAAGCAAATGTATGTGTAGGTCAAAGACCATTAGTTTTCTTAAAGTTTTAAATACGTACATATATCACTCCTATTTGATAACTCCATAACACACCTGTGTAGGTAATAAACTGACAAAGAAAATCAAAATCATTTATACTACTAATTAGATCAAGTTTTTGAAACTTTACCTATATAATCTTCGTTAAAAGCAAATCTCTTATATCTTGCAAGCATTGAATTAAAAAGTAACATATTGTTTACGAAATACACTGTCACAGTATCAATAAATAATTGATAGAGACGAGTATACCATAAGCTTATGACAATTGGTCATAATATATGCCTCCGCCTCGGGAGATGAAATTTTTTTTTATGTGGCTGGTGGCACAGCGACAGGTTTTCGTGAAACCTCCCCACACTCTCTCGGACACGTCATCCGGCTATTGTCACTTTCAATCCTGGTAGCCCTAATAAAGCATCCAGGCAGCTTCACTGGCAAACTACAGGATGCCAATGCTCGCTTAGGACATTCCCAGCCTAGCGGTCGGCATACCTTTTTTGGACAATAGAGATTTTTTTTCCAAATCACTAGCCTGATAATGTTTCAGAACCCATCCTATATGTTAACCCTACGGCAGATAGTTTGCCGTAGGCATTCCACTTGTTTAATGCCTGCAAATTTAAGGAAGAAGACCGGTTCTCCCACGATGCCTCGTAGACACACCTTTGAACAAGCGTCTGTCTGAGATCAGAGCGAGATATTAGAGCAGGGAAAGCTTTGCGATCAGTTGGTTAGGTGACTGACCGCAGGGTTCCCTCGGCTCATCTCGGTGAAGGAAGGCAGAGCGGTACTGGCCGACTGGATTTTTTAGGTTACTGGTTTGTCAGGGCACCTCCGGCTTCTGACACGGAGGACCATATCGAGATCTGGTCAAGGACTGGCGGGACTTCAGGGATGTGCCTTCGATTAGTCAGCTGTCGAGTACATCAGACTGTCAATCCTCAAAATACTTAGCAGCCGCCTAGCCTGAGTAATGAGAAATGCTTTCATGGGTCATGGGTCGAGCCACACATTGGGCGCCAGCAGCGATGAGTCCTATGTTTAAGACCGCCTAGCTCAGTAGACCATTTTTCAACGTTGTCTGAACCACGGGTAGCCTAGACCACTCTGCCCTGTTATGGTCGTAGCGTATTGCATGTTGCAATATGCTACACTGAGCTAAGTACACGTCTGCGTTGACCCGTAGTAGTATGAGGTGGGCGCGGATTGTTTCCGATATGGATAGAGAGCTATACGCGCTGAACGCACCCAAAAGAAAGAAAGTGGCAGAGAAGACGAAGAAGCCGAGAGGCCAGAAAATCATGTTTTTCCACGTCAGGCAGCCATTAAGTCCGGTGTAATCGAGAACGGCTCAAGCAAGTTTCAGTTCGATTAGTGGCAAAGTTTGAAAAGAAAAGTGTTTAAATTGAGAAATCATTCCAAAAGTGAGTAGTGTCCGCGGAGATACTGAGGAATTCATCAAATTTCGGAAGAACTTAAAGAAGGGCGATAAAGAAAAAATCCTTGAGAGCCCGCTGTGGTGAATACTGTCAGTCTTGAGAAAGAAATTGAAAAAGAAATTATTCCTGTAAGATTATATTATAGCATCCCAAGTAAAAGAAAAGGAATTTTATTTAATTATTTAATTAAAGGAAACCATAACTAGATCGGAAAATGTTTTTGATCAGCGTGGATTCCGCTGAAGGAAGGTGGTGAATAACGGCATGAACTATAGCGAGGCATTTGCTTCCAAGTATTTATAGTTAATTAAATTAGAAAGACCGCATCAGAAGAAAAAGCCACCACTCGAAATTGAAGGAAGAAGACTGATCTAATTAAGGCACTTCAACTAATTAGAATTTGCCAAAATTGGTTACTCGCTTGAACGCCATAAATTTTACGCACCATAGTTTGAAATCCTCAAATTTGTACTTCCCTTGGATTTTAAGATAGTTTTATTATAAAACGCAAACTGAGTTTGAGCAGCTAATTTATTTATTTACTTAAATTTCACACAAAAAAAAATAATTGTTTGTCTAACAATTGTTTCGGTCTTATTCGACCATCTTCAGAGGATTTTAACAAGCTTGTTAAATAAATAAATTAGCTGCTCAAACTCAGTTTGCGTTTGATAAACAATTTTCACAAACCAAAGTCATTAAACAGCTTAAAATATATAGTTTTATTAGTATCGGCAAGAGGTTACGAAGTTTATTGTTCCTTCGATATATATACCTATATAGGTGGAAAATGTCCACGCCTGAGCGACATGATGTGAAATCTTCACATTCAGACCTCAATTGATAGGAGAGAGATTTTTAAACAAATAAATTCAGCAGTGTGCAATTTAGAAACCATAGCAAACTAAATTTTAACTCAGGAGAAGGTTCACAAGGGCCACCTCCATCAACATGGTGAACGTAGTCAAACGATTTCATGAACTAATATTTCCTAACAATTTCTTTAAGCTTAACAGAATTTCGCTTCGTATCTCCAGGGAGCTCCTTCGAGGGACCGAACTTTCCGTAAGTTTGATCATGCATGCTATATTGTAACTTATATTATATTGTTTTTAAACGTAAAGCATTTATACAAAGTCGCGAGTGTTGCATTATTGACTTTTCTGAAGACATATTTGGTGGTTAACGTCCTGTATACCTTTATTTTATTAGATTTGCAATTATACCTCTAAAGTCTCCCAATTTTTGGCGAGGCAGTTTATGATGCCTGTTCGAGTCAGGGCGTAGATCCTACCCCTAGGGAGGAGTGTCAATCGTAGATAATGGCATTAACTTTAAATAATATAACAAAAAGACCATTACTTTTCTTAAAGTTTTAAATACGTACATATATCACTCTTATTTGATAACTCCATAAGACACCTGTGTAGGTAATAAACTGACAAGGAAAATCAAAATCATTTATACTACTAATTAGATCACGTTTTTGAAACTTTACGTATATAATCTTCGCTAAAAGTAAATCTCTTATATCTTGCAAGCAAAAGACGCTGTCACAGTATCTGTAAATAATTGATAGAGACTAGTTTACCATAAGCTTATTACAATTGGTCATAATATATGCCTCCGCCTCGGGAGATGAGATAACAATCGGGTGCGAGGGAACGATAAGTTTCATATCTATCATGTGTATATAAATATCTGATAGAATCCTTTTTTTTATAAGATAGGTAAATTAAGTGCCTATGCGCCCTGTCATGCCATAGGAAAAGAGACAAGTATAGAAAGCCTGAAGATATTGCCTGTTGAGAGCGATGTCGAAATCACATGAATAAATTGCCTTATAACGTAAATCAAAGTTGAGTTTTTTGTAATTTTCTCCACTGACTCTCCCGGAACCATATCGTGATAGTGGTTGAATAGGTCCGCTACGCCTCTCTTTTCAGGTCATCATAGGGACACTGAAGATTATCTGCTCTCAGT
This sequence comes from Dioctria linearis, assembly GCA_963930735.1. NCBI lineage: Eukaryota > Metazoa > Arthropoda > Insecta > Diptera > Asilidae > Dioctria > Dioctria linearis. Next base: position 79,936,590 of record OZ005744.1, on the reverse strand, counting down.
GCCTATAGGGTGGTTGGGGCGAGCAGAGGAGGCATAACATCTGCGCCCTTCACCAAGGTAACAGTAAGTGTTGGGAAAGTCCCATCTAGACCGGGTGTGTAGGGATAGCTCGTTGTATAGGCACGAAATTTCCTTTGTATATGGCTGGTGGCACAGCGGCAGGTTTTCGTGAAACCTCCACACACTCTCGCAAATAGCCGAGGCGAGCTAGCGTTCCCGCCCTGCAGTCAACGCTGTCCACCGAGTGATCTGTCAGCTCATGCTGATAGTCTGGACTTCACGTCCAAGTCAATCGCTCTTCATAGAACCATAACAATACTGATTTGTACAGGCGATAGAGCTGCGTTATGGAGATGAACACATGCCGCAAGTATATTGCCTCCAGTTACGAAACAGGTTTCAAAAGCATGGCGAATCACTACAAAAAATGCAGGCTGATGTGGAAAATTAGCTTATCTCTCATACCTCGAGCGTCAATGCAGAATTCCTTAACGAAAGTGGCAACAGAAGCATTTGTGAACGCTATTGCAGATCAATGTATACAACAAACACTAAGGCTAGCAGGAAAGAAGTCAACCGCAGAAGCGGTAGCCTATGCATTAGCACACGAATCTGGTAGATAAGCTTCTCAGAGTGCAGTACGAGTGAGAGAAATTTCGGTGGATGAATGTACGTGCAACGGAGTGCAGTCATCAGAGAGCACTCCTTCACGCGGTATTCCTAGATGCTGGAATTGTAATAGACTGGGACACCTCTAAAGGGACGGCAGAAAACCCCGACGGATGGAAGCGCCAGAAGAAGGACAAAGATATCGACCTGGGCAGCAGACTCGTACCAGAATGCCGTCATCACAGTCCACTCCTTTCGCGTGGTCTCCTTCGACGCTGGAAATGTAGTAGACTGGGACAACTTCGAAGCAGCTGCAGGAAACGCGGAGGAATGCAATCCACAGGAGAAATAGGAAGAAGATGGCGAGTTACAGAGCAAGCTATTCGTGGAGAGACTAGACTGCAACCTCATGACTTTGAAATACACATCGCAAAGGACGTATGAATGGAAATGCAGGGTCCAATTTTATAATGCCCGTGCAATCCTGAATGGAAATATTGTGGACGGATGGAAGAAAAAATAAGATGATGACGAAAGTCGAAAGAAGAAAGGAAAGAAATCCAAAGCATATAATGACTACGATGATAACAGTAAAAAGGACAAAGGAAAGAAATCGAAAGACGAGGACAATGAAAGAAAGAAAAAGACGAAGAGAAAAGAGTTAAGGATGCTTATAATGACGATGGTTAGGGTATAAATGAAGATTGAAAAAGGTAAAGACAAAGGTTCTGGCGCTGATAAGAAACGCAATGGCAGCGATGATAAGAAGCGCAAAGGCGGCGATGACAAGGATGACAACGGCGATAAAAAAGGGCAAGCAAATAGTTGACAAGGGAATCAAAGACAATGATGATGAAGATGATAAGAAACCAAAGAAAAATAAAAGCATGGAAGAGTGATTCGACAGAACGTTGATCGAACATCTCAGAACGGTAGTCAACTATAATCAGCGCGATTGGGATCGACATATTCCTATATTTCTAATGGCTTATATATCAGCTGTTTACAATACGACTCGACAAAGCTTAGCTAAGGCATTATCGGAAAGGAAATGCGCTTACCTACGGACCTAAGGTTTGGTATATCCAGAGTCGAAAAAAAGTTACCAGAAGACTACCTAACGAAGCTCAGACATCGATTAACTGCTGTGTACGCGGCCACGAGACGTCCTCCAAAATTACCACAATACTGGGAGGGACCGTATGCAGTTGAAACTAGATTTAATAACATGGTGTTACGATATTCAGCGCGGTACAAGATGTAAAACAAAAATCGTTTATCCGGATCGTTCTGTGTCAATACTGCGACCATCAAGACAGTGGACCACCTGTTGTTCGGGACGAATAATTTTAAGAAGGGGCAGTGTTACACGCCACAAAGTGATATAAGCGATATCTATTGGAAATCCGGATCGTCTGTGTCAATACTGCGACCATCAAGACAGTGGACCACCTGTTGTTCGGGACGAATAATTTTAAGAAGGGGCAGTGTTACACGCCACAAAGTGATATAAGCGAATATTCTATTGGAAATGGCCACAACTTTAATTTAGTAACATCTTAGTAAACTTTGGGTTCGGAGAATAGAATATTCAGGAAGGTTAAGGATAATTTTTATAGTATAAATACGGCGCTACTCACATCCAGGAGCTGGAGTCTTATTTTAGACAGTGAAGTGAATGAAGTAAACTAATTGGATTGCGATAATTAGAAGTACAGTACAAGCGATAACTATAAAGAGTTGATTTGATAATTAATTGTGAATTTGTGAGAGTAAACAATAAAGTAAATAAAGAAAGAACTTTGAATTATATCCTAAATATTGTGTTTTAAATAACGATCTAAGGCCACGCTCGTAACAATATATTAATAAACGAAACAATAAAAAAATATCTAAAAAACAACAATAAGTGAACATATGCTGACTAAGTAACACAAAAACAATGATCATTCTTTTTTTCAACACTCTTTCAGGAAGCTATGAGTTTGCGATAGTTGTTGTTAATGCCAAACTCGACGGGTGTGGTGGGCGCCAAAATTACGCAACCGCAACTTCGTTGCTGTTGGGGTTGCCGTCGGCAGTCTTGATTTTTTCTGAAAATCTTAGCGTGAAATCTTATTGTCATCTCATAGTTAGCTGCGAAAATTAAATCGGACCAGAATATTCAACGTGTGGGTGACAGATTAAAGCATTCGCTCTTATTGTTTGACGAAAACCATCCGATCATCGGACCTAAAACCAGTCATATAACACATCTGGTAATAGATCATGCTCATACGACATCTCTGCATGGAGATATACAAATCACAACTTCATTATCTTCGCAACAAATACTGAATTCTACATCTAAGAATCAAGATTCGACAGTTTATACGTCAGTGTGTTGTATGCTATCGATACCAAGAAAAAGCCAAAATTCCAATCATCAGCGATTTTCCAGCAGACACGATTCGACCATCTAAGCCGTTTGTAAAGAGTGGGGTGGAGTTTGCTGGGCCTCTTTTAGTAAAACCTATAAAAGGGGCGAGGAAAACAACAGTGAAAATATATGTTGCTGTTTTTGTTTGTCTATCTACTCGTTTTATTTACTTGGAGCTTGTAATATACCTCTCATCGATTTATCTCACGTAGAGGTCGCTGCTCGAAACTCTGTAAGTAAGAACGCGACTAATTTCGTGACGCAGATAAAGAGCTAAAAACCACTTCCATATAACAGAAATAATGACATTATTATCGCAAGTGGGAGCTTGTCTAAACTCCAGACCGCTGCATGCCAACGATGATCCATACGATTTCTCAGCGCTAACTCCAGGACACTTTCTGGTTGGAGAAAGCCTTATTTCAGTTCCTGTAGGCCTGGATTAAATCCTTGTAAACCACTGAACACGAATTGCGAGGAATCATGTCCTTTCCATTGAAGAAATTTTGACTTTATTATCGCAAGTGGAAGCTTGTCTAAACTCCAGACCATTGCATGCAAACAATGATCCATACGATTTCTCAGCGTTAACTCCGGAACACTTTCTGGCGGAGAAAGCCTTATTTCAGTTCCCGATCCTATTCTCACTGATGTACCTACGAATCGAAACATCGTATCGAATCGAAAACATATGCAATATATGCAAAAGGAAATACCTACATAATTTGCAATTGTTAAACGAATGATGCTAGACCAGAAGATCCTATCAAAATCAATGATTTACAGCTTATACGAGATGCTACCTCCTATCAAATGGTTGCCAGAGAGAGTAGTAGGAGTCTATCCTGGATCTGATGGCCAAATTCGGGTTGCGACCACAAAACAAAAAATGGGCTGTCCTTGAGACCTATTGCTAAACTTTGCGTTTTACCTATTAATAATCAAAACTAATGTAATTTTATACTTAATTCTAGTTGCAATATCTACATTATGGCTCCGAAGTATCTAAAACTTCGGCATGGCGGGGGGTTAGAACTACAATTTCGTTTCAACACGAGGCCTGAGGAATGTTTAGAATGAGCGACAATTCTCATCAATGTTATGATTCTTCAAGATTAATTACTATGTATTTGTAGACTATTGCAATTTTCACCTGTTTTTGCTTGTAATGTACCGTCTAATTTTTTTGTAGCTATTGTTAGTAAAACCGGTCCAGCTGTGGAATCAATCTTGTACTAATAAAGAAATAATAAAAATATCTGAGTTTTTATTATAAACGTCCTTCGACAGTTCAATCTTATACAAGTGTCTTTTAATGATGGACTACGGATACCAGGCGACACCCGATTTCAACATTACCTTTATTTCGGAAAGTTAGCTCTGCTGAAGGCATACTCGTTGGAACAAAATTCAAAATCCCAGTAAGAACATTGAAGTGGTGTGCGCCTATAAATGTATCAAAAACCGATTCCGTGGCTCATAACGTCGCCTACAATACCCCGGACAGTAAAAGACTAGGGAACCTTATCAGGACACCGGAGCACAGCTAGCCTGATAGTGTGAATATTGAGATTTGCAAAGCCATAACCACAAGTCCGAATCCTCCTAGCGCGACCAAAAAAGTTTAAAGGGCTTTCAAACCAAGGTCACACGGAGATAGAGGCTAGAAGGATTGCTACGCTTCCAACGGAACAACGGAACGAGGAAAGTCGCAAGAAGCCGAACTATTCAGTGAAACTGTGACAACTCAATGCTAAACGCAGTATGAAACGGAGAATCCTCCAATGAAGATCGACTCCTGCCTTAGAGTATGCAGTCAATGTATCAGGAGAGCATTCGACTGAGTATCGTTCCCGTCGATTATCCCGAGGTAGAATTCAGCACGGATCAGTTATAGTCCGTACAGGATGCTATCCCTAAAATTAAGATTTCTAGGCTGCAAATTTAGACCAGGGAGGATGGTACTCAACTATGCCACTCTGGACACCGTGACGTGACTGACATGTATAGTTAGGGAGCTAAAACCCTGAAAAGGAGCCAACCTTGTGCTGTCCGAGGAAAATAAGTATTTTATGTCATACAAAGGGTTTTATAATACATATAGGGTTAAAGTTCGACGTTGAAAGTACCTGAAGAGATAGTATTACATAAGGTGAAAAAAAACTGTCACCGAGCTGACTTTCCCCGTGGATCACACGTCCATGGAGGATCCAAAGGCAGCTCAATTCATTACCGTGTACAAGGTCGGCTCAATCCAATTACGATCTAAGTGTGAAACACTTAAGACTAGATAAGGGACTGGGGATCACTCCATAAAGTACACTAACACACTGATTGACGATATCCAGTCTTCGGCATCGGCTATCAATAAGTTTAAACTATCAGCCAATGCAACGGTGAGCCGGAGACCTCTCGAAGGAAGGTTACTGGAACCAAGAAGCTACTCCTGTCCATGTCAAACCGGTAAGAGCAAGAGTCCAAAATGATCCACCACCAATACGGATAACTGCCACAAAATACCATCATTGTCATGACCAGACACCATCTAAGTTGCCTCCAGATAAATCTCCATCATGCTAAAGCGGTATTAGGCATGCTTAGCAGCAGATTTTACTCAGAGAAACTCAGCCTTATTGTCATCAAGGCCGCAGCAAAGGGCTTCTCACATAATCATGTAATTTAAGTTATAGTAATAAACATAAACATCCAAGGGCGGTTTTGCTGCTCAACACTAATCTGAATTTTATTTCATTTTCATAGTTCATCTCAAGGGACGCAGTTGCAGTAGCTCTTGAGGTACCTTCTTCGGAAAGTAGCCATGAGCTCGCAGTTACTTGATTTAAAAGCATTTTATTATTTGTAATAAAAATATTGCTTAAAAAATTAATGATAAATGGTATTTTATTAGTATAATTTTTTGGGAGGACTGAAGTTTTTTTTTCAGATTTAGAGAGCCGCAATATAAAAAAGTTTGAGAAAGACTGGTCCAAGGAAAATTTATCCAATACAAAACATTTACCCAATAGCAGTAGGACCATAAAGTCATTTATCCATCTATCCACTTATAATATACAATTATTTATTCAAAACAATTAATCTAATGTCGGCCTATAACATAATTATAAACAAAAAAAGCAGTTTATGACAAAATATTTTAAAGGACAACAATAATTTAAAATAATTTTGTGAAGCAGATATTTTAATAGCAAGTTTTATAATTTTTGTCAAAGTGATGATGATTACACAGAGTCAAAAACGAAATTTATGATATAAACTGAATCGTCTTATATTTTTTATAAAAAGGTAAGGTGTTTTTGATGTAATCGTTATTTTACTTTCTATATATTTATTTAATGAAATAAGACTTTTTTATTTACAAAAGTACGTAGTTTGCAAGGATCGTAACGTATAATAAATTATTTTCAGAGATTTGCATATTATTCTGTTCGACCCATCTATGTACTTCTATTTTTTCGTGGGGGCTGGCCTATGTGAGAAATTTTTCGATATAACTAATAATATTTATTTTATTGCCTTATCTTATTAACATTGGACGAATTATGTGCTATTATATAAATTCTCGCCATTAGACCTATTAACCTGAGGGCAAATTATTTACTGGTTGTTAGATGTATTTCATGTATGCATTTTCTTTGGATGAATTGTCAGTAGACATATTTTCCAGGTATGATAAAAATGATCTAAAGTTCAAATAAGAGCACACGAATACCTGCATAAATTCACGAATTTAAATTACAACTATAAAAAATTGAACTTCTATGGTAGACGATGAGAGATAACCATACCGATAGACCTCTCTGATCGCTGGGTCTCGAAAAGTTCAGTCATTTTTTTTTCACTTAAATGCATTTTGTAAATTTATTGAAATTATTTTCAATAAATTTCAGTCTGTTAGACAAGAAATCTTCTTCGTATTACAACCTATAGCCCAAATTAAAGTAGCAAGTTAATAAAAATATAGAGCAGGTAAATCGAAATAGAGAAACTGCTAGTAAATGTAGAAATGGTACGGTAAATGTGCTGGATTTCTCTCACATTGTGATTGAAAACGCAAATTTTAAAGATAAATAAAACTTTTAATAAATTCAATCAATACAATGGCGACCGTTGTTTCGGTTGGTGATCGTTTTATTTATAATTTCAAAACTTTTTTACTTCTATGCAGTGAACTGCAGGGAAGCAAAAAGAACACAACTAATTTAAGGACAAAAAAATGGAAATAAGAATTGATGGGAGAGTCAGGACTGTTCCCAATGAAACTGAGAAAACCATACTGTTGAGTTGAAAGTTCTCAGTTGTTCGACGTCAAACTCTGTATTAATTTTTTTAAACTTCCTAATTTACAACAAAATTGTATTAGTTGAACTAAAAATCTCCACGTTAAATTTTTACGTACTAATAAATTTCAGAATTTAGGTGATTTATTTAACAATTCACACGAAAACTGTCAACATTAGCATAAAGATACTTAAAACTTACTTGAAACCGCGATAACGAAAACTCACTCTTCATGGGAACAGTCTCAAGGAAGGGATTATGGTTGGGAGAAGGATTAGTTTTATGTAAGTACACATCTCAGCACCAGTCTGCAAATGTATTGTTCCAATACCAAACGCTGTTAGATTGCAAAGTGGTGTTCGTTCCATCGACAGTGTAACAGGCAAAATGGCTGTAATAAACTTAGAATATATATCAAACAGGAATTTTTATAAGCCAGATTTTGCGTAATGAATTTCTGGTTGTGTTGGTAGTCCATTTTACATGTATTTACACGCCAACCCTATGCTAAGCAACTTGTCCATTTGCAAAGAGTAAACAAAGGCTTTGAGCGGAGCATCTGTGGTAAAAAATGATCTTTTTCTACTTTATTTTGAAACAATTCACATAATTAATTTATATAAATCTTTGCATCTATTAACAAAAAAGATAATTTAGATAGTGCGGTTGTCTCAAACAGGATTCCCAAGTTTATAATCCAATTTATATTTGCAAGCACTGACCCAGCACTTCATTTCTGTTTTTCTAATTGATATGAAAATTTTAATAGGCACTAGTGGTTACTATAAAACTTTGCACTAAATAAACTTGAAAGATAAATAGTTTGAAAAGACTTGATTACGTACTTTTGTTAAATTTCACAAAAGAATTTTAAATTGACTAAATCTGCTCACAAAACAAAAAGCACATTTGACAATCATGCACGCAGCTTTGACAAATTAACGCTCATGAACACGAATTATACACGATTCAACCATTCCTATTTGCTACATATTCTAAGGTAATAATGTTTGTGACAGTTTGATATTTCTACCAAGCCGAATGGCATGGAAAGTGGAACAAATTGTTTTTAGCTTTTGTTTTTCTTGCAGAAATAAGTTTTTGATTGCCATTTTGTCCCTCTTCCTCCAGTACAAGTTTGTGCATGCTGTAAGTTCTGTTTCTTCCACTTTAGATTTACATAGGAACCATTGCATTAGAAATTGAGTATGTGTTAGTTAAAACTCATGAAAGAGAAAGTATAGCCTCTTTATAGAAGCATCCTACTCGCTTGATAGTTCTGACAGAGCTGGGCTACTGTATGGTATGACTGTGCTTCTGCTTTCAATGTGGTTGGCAAAGCAGAAATGTTGGATTTCTTCTGTCGCTGCTTTCTGCTTTAATGTTGTCACGCCTTTAACATGGACTTTCTGAAAGAATCAGGCTATCAGACGGATAGCTTCAAATGGATATAGCGCCAGAAGTTGCTGCTATAAACATTCATTCACCGAATTTTTTGATTACACCTCGTATACTACTTGGCTACAGGTTACATTAGCACATTGTTAGTATTATTATATCATACATAGAGTGGTGAAATAACTGAGTGAAGGCTGAGTTACAATGTGACGCTGTCGCTAGTCGCGGACGCTGTCGCTAAATCTGTCAAAAGTTTAAAATGTATGAAAGTACTCAAGCGCAGGTACAGTGTGTCGCTAAGGATGTTTCTGACGCTGGACCCGTTGCTTAAATATGAAATATTTCAACTTGAGACGCGCAATACCTTGACAGCTGCAGTTTAGGCAATTTATTTTGCAGAACATTGAAATCGTGAGTTAAAATTGTAAGTTTTAAGTAATGCCACAGTATTTAATAACTAGTTAATTTATTTATATACGATATAATGATTTAATTTAATAATGAGAACGAAAATTCAACATATGTTAGAACGTCATCATTGAAACAGCATAAGCAACATGCACTGCGTCAGAATCAGCAACATCATTCGCGACCGCTTCTCGCGACAGCGTCACATTGTAACTCAGGCTTGAATTTGAAATAATACAAAAGTTTGATACACCTGTACAAAATTATAAACAATAATATAATAAAGTGAATTAACAAAGCTGTCGTAAGTTCTCGATTTGAAAGATTTTTTCAGTATTGGACAAAATCACTTAAAATCTTTAGATTTTTGTAGGATTTATAACGCATTTTAGCACACATATTTTAAAAAATTTATAAAGGCTCTTCGTAAAAAAGGAACGCACGTACGTTTACGATTGTCGAAGCTTGCTTCATAGTTTTTACGAAATATAAATTTCTTTTGATAATATGAGATTTTAAAATTGCGAATATTTCGAACATATTCTTTAGAGAGAGATTGTGTAGTATTACATGCACTTTTGTAAACTTATGGAAAATATCGCAAAATTAATAAAAATACTTGTATACCCAAACAATGAAGTACAGCTACTATCTGTATCAATCAGTTTGTTAAGTATTGGGTGCATTTCAAAGTAAATCTTGATCGAAAAAACTTCATTTTGTACGTCGGCGTAATTACGGAAACTGGTAAAGTATTTATATCGCTAACAAATTATCTTCGTTCCACAAATCTTGTTAATAACTTCATAGTTAAGAATACGCGCAATTTGACTATGAAGATTTATTCATGGTGAAAGATGAGTGTGGAAAGTGTTATTTTTAATTTAGGTAGAATAAAGAAAGCAGAGTAAGTACAATCAGTGGAAATTGTTACAAAGCATAAAGCATGTGTTCGACTTAATGGAGTTAATTCGATTAATAGAATTTTGAGGAATTCAACTCGATTTTCAATTTAATTTATTCGTTCTAAGGCATTGTACAATTAAGATATAATCTTTTTTACTTGTACAAGTTAAATCTGTCATAAGCAAAAAAAAAATATATATATATCTGTTATATATGTACTGTTGTTCACCTCTTTTTTCCGATTATTTTATTTTGTGGTGGCTTCTTGAGTGCTTCAGTCCTTGAGCCTTGCGATGTTGGGGGGTGATTCTGCTTATTCTTCGTGGAACGGAGTTCGAACCCTTCTGAGAAATATTTTGTAACCAGAGCAGTGGATTTAACATCTGTACACTGAATGCTCGTAGCATCCGTACTAAGATTGATGAGCTCTGTGACTTGTTTAGGTGGCACAAAATTGCCATGCGATTTTCATTAGTGAGACATGGCTAAGGCATGATATCCCGTCTTCAACAATTTCAATCCCTGGTTTCACTGTTTTACGTAACGACCGTGATTCTCCGCGTTGGAGGAGGTGTAGCAATTTATGTTGTTGATACTTTGAAAACCAGAGTGATTGCGCTTTCTAATGGTGGCCCCCTTGAGTTCATTTGTGTGGAGGTTGATCTGGGATTAGACAAATGTGTTCTGTGTTCAGTATATTGTCCTCCCCAATTCTTTAATGACAGTACAGCTCAGGAATTTGCTAATCAAATGGCGATAATCACTGTGAAGTATTCGCATGTTATCATTGGAGGCGATTTTAATGTGAATGTTTTGAACAGTAGTAGTGCCTCGAGCTCCTTTTTATTTTTAATGCAATCCCTGCATATGAATTTGGTTAATGAACATCCTACCTATCATAATTCGATGAACCCATCGCAATTATATCTTTTGTTTGCATCTGACCCCGACATTAGTTCTGTTCCAGAATCAACTCACCCCGCCAAGCATACTCGACCATGATGTCTTATTCCTTACGTACGATATTAAAATGCAGCATAACATCGCGACCATTCTTTATCGTGACTATTCTAGGGTAAATATAGAAGCATTACATGATGAATGTAACTCATTGCCTGGCAGAATATCCAATCATTCGCTGATGTAAATGACAAAGTGGAATTTCTAAATTACTTTACTTCTTGGGCTTTTTGATAAGTTCATTCCCCCTCCGTAGGAAGAAAGTCACGAGTAAAAGCCGTCCTTGGTTCACTTCAGAAATAAGATCACTGATTGCTGAACGTGATTATCTTTTTCAGCAATTTCGGAGTCTCAGGACGGCCGCTAGCCAACGTGCATATAAAGCTGTTAGAAATCGTGTGAACAGCAAAATACGATTTGCTAAGCGGTCTTTCTATGCACATAGATTTAATCCTAACTTAAATGCCAAGAAATTATGGTTTAACCTACGCAAAGCGGGAGTATATGGTTCTGTACAACCTATATGCGATTTTCATCCTGACGATCTCAATAAGCACTTTGCGCTTACTCGATTACCGGACCCTTGTTTAAGAGTAGATGCACTGCTATCTTCCTCTGATAATTCAATCGATGGGTTCAGTTTTCGCTGCGTGGATGGTGATGAAGTTTTTAAGGCTTTTCTATCCATCAAATCTGTGGCCTCTGGTGCTGATAATATCTCGCCGAAATTTCTCAAACTCATCTTGCCCTGGATCATTTGGCCAATGCAGCACATATTCAATATGTGCCTCACAATGTCTATTTTTCCAGTTTCTTGGAAGATTGCTAATGTAGTACCAATTCCAAAAATACCTTCTCCCAAAGACTTGTCAGACTTTCGGCCCATTAGTTTGTTGTGCTTCCTTTCAAAAGTATTTGAAAAATTAATCTATAATCAAATAAATGAATATCTGACTGCATTTAATTTGTTGAGTGCTTGGCAATCTGGTTTTCGGGCTGGCCATAGCTGTGAGACTGCACTTCTTAAGGTGACCACCGATATCCGCCACGCAATGGATATTGACGAAGTCAGTGTATTAACTCTTTTAGATTTCTCAAAGGCGTTTGACAGTGTAAACCATACTATGTTATTACAGAAGCTTTCGTCTCACTTTAGATTCTCTAAATCAGCTCTTCTTTTTATCCAAAACTTTCTTGTTGGAAGATCCCAAACGGTCACAATAAATCAGCAGGTATCGTCGAATGTTCTACATCTCATGTCGGGTGTTCCTCAGGGATCGATACTGGGTCCCTTATTGTTCAGTCTGTTCATCAATGACTTACCCACTCGTTGTGAAAGATGTCAGCATTCATCTGTACGCGGATGACGTTCAAATCTACCTGAGCCGTCCAATCGGTCTAATTGAAGACTGCATTGAACGAATCAACTGTGACCTAAAGAGAATCCCATGATTGGTCTCTTAAGAATTGTCTTTGCCTAAATGCAGGGAAGTCTCAAGTCATAGCGTTCCATTCTCGTATTAATGACTTTACCTCATTCCCCAATATTACGTTGAATGGTATGTCCCTGCCGTATATGGACAGGGTACGTGATTTAGGTATACTTCTCAGTTCAAGGATGAAATGCTGTGACAATATTAGTACCAACATATCTAAAAATATGCTGGACTTCGGCGACTGTGGCTATCTTCTAGTATTCTTCCGACTAGTTTACGTCTGAGACTTGTGAAAACTCTATTACTTCCGTACTTTACTATTGGCAGCCTGGTCTTTGGGTCACTCGACTGCTGCTGTAGGCGGAAAATAAATATAGCTTTTAATGACTGTCTCAGATTTGTCTTCGGTCTCAGAAGGTATGACCATGTCTCCCATTTACAGGATTCGCTTCTCAGCTGCTCTCTTGAAGTCTTCTTGAAACGTAGATTGCTTCTATTTCTTTTTAAAGTTCTTCATACAAACTCAGCCGACTTATCTGTATGAACATGTCACATTTTTTAATTCTGATAGAGGTCTGAAAATATTGTTGCCGCGTTATCGCTACACTTGTTTTTGAGCGTTCTTACTTCGTTCTAGCTATAAGATTGTGGAACGCCCTTCCGGCTCGCATTCAGCGGGAGGGTTCTTTTGGAGCTTTTAAGAGGCTACTTATTCAACACCTAGTATAAGGTTGAATGGATATGGTGTTGTACTGCATCGGAATGTTTTGCGCTTAACGTCTTTTTTTTTTTATATATAACATCTTTTTCTTTTATACAATGCAACTGTAATTATATATGTAAGTTATATATATATATTTGTTTTTTATTTTTTTCTTCTTCTTCATTTGTAATGTAAGCTAATATAGTTTTCTACTTTATTTTTCTCTTATCATAGCTTATTTGTAGTGTTAGTGTATTTCCTAGTTTTAATCTAAAATCCTGATTATCTAGTGGTACAGTTTTATAAGATCGGATTAAGCATCTTAATGTACCCTTAAATTGAGTAAATAAAAATAAAAATTGAATTGAATTGAAATTGAATATATGTATATGTATATAGGTATATGTATAAAAGGAAAAAAAAAGCCATGAGAAAAAAACTAATAAAATAAAATCAAAAAAATAAGTAAGATACTAGAATAAGCCCCAAATTTACTGCTAAAAACTAAATCAAAATCACAAGAAAAAAAACATAAAAATGAAAAAAAAACAAAATTAATCACTACTAACTTAACTTGCTACATCTGCTGTACTATAAAGCAACCTCAATATATTTATCTCCTAATTATTCAAGTACTACTGTTTGCGCACATGATTTCAAAAAATCTTTCCTTGGTGCTAGCAAAAGAACTCGACACAACCGATAACTTAATACTGGGTGGTAGGGAATTATAAACTTTGATGGCATGACTGAAAAACAGGTGTTTAGTAATTAAGTATTCAGATCTGGGCAGAATGCAATTAACTGTTCAAGAAGATCTCGCGAATTGAAGAATGCTCTATAGGTAGGTTGGACTGTGGTATTTGATGATTTTAACTAGAAGACTTACCGATCGAAAATTCAAAAATGTTAAAAGATCACAACCCAAAAAGGATTAAGCATAAGCTGACACGTGATCGTATCTTCTGAGGTAATATATATGTATATCTAATAATGGAGTTAAGCGCGATCTGCACTTTGGTAAAATTAAGATAATCAAGTTTTCCAAATACTTCACAACCGTACATTAAGATAGGAATAAGCAGAGAACGAGCAAGAAACGTGCGCGTAGAAAGTGATGTAAAATAGCTCGAAGTCCACAGGGAGCGAAGACCAGCGTATATTTTACGTATCATTGATTTGATGTGATCACCCCAAGTGAGAGTGTTATTGATAACAGTATAACAGTATCGTTAAATATAACGGTAGAATAAGTCGACGTATCAAGTTTATTACGAGACACAGCTAAACAACATGATTTTCTGGGATTAAGCATCAAGCCATTGTCAATCGTCCATAGATATATTGAATTTAGGTCGTTCATTGATACAACTAATTCCATCTTCGACAAGTCCTAAGGGTCGAGATAAGAAAAGTTGAGCATCATCAGCATAGAGATGCATTTCACTGTGAGTAAGACAGTCAAACAAATCATTAATAAGCATGCAAAAAAGCAGCGGGCCAAGAACCGAGCCTTGCGGAACACCAGAGTTAATTCTAAGAAAGGTAGAGTAATTACCATTTGAAAACACTGTTTGATAACGACCTGTTAGATAACTAAAAATAAGTTTCGTTAAGCCTAAGGGAAAATTAAATTTAGTAATGAGTTTTCTACACAGGATAACGTGAGCTACAGTATCGAATGCTTTGGAGAAGTCGAGCAGCACCAGTAGAATTAATTTATCCAAATCTATTGCTTCTCGAATTACGTTGACTACCTTCAAAAGGGCAGTGGTACAACTATGCCGAGGACGAAACCCAGATTGGGAGTCATGACGGAGACTATAGATGCGCAAATAATGAGAAACTTGCAAGAACATTAATTTTTCAAAAACCTTAGATAAGAACGGTAAGATGCTGATAGGGCGAATGTCGGAGCAATTACGCCCAGATTCCTTAGGTACAGGTATCACTTTAGAGAACTTTCAGCTAAGCGGAAAGGTTGAGATGGTAAAACGGGTGTTAAAAATGTGAGCAAGTGGCAACACTATATATGGCGCAACAATTTTAGCAAACCTTGGGGAAATCCCATCCACACCTAAAGAATTAGACTTGGGATAACACAAAGCCGTATAAACTTCATCCGTAGAATCTTTGATGAAATGGAAAGGAGATAAGGTACCTGTAGATTGTAATGACTTAATAAAATCACTGCCATGAGCAGGGTTAGAACTATGAGACAAAAATTTGATATTCAGCACATCAGGATCCACAGAGCATCCGGAATTACTAGCGGCAACTACGCTCGCTTTTTTGAGATTACTCCAGAGAACTTTAGGAGGCAGCCCAGTGTGAAGATACCTTGAAAAATGTCGTCTTTTTGCTTCCCGAATAGCATGAGTATACGGTTTCTTAGCATTCTGTATTCCTCTTTGAAACTAGTAGTTTTATATCGGTTCCAGCTTTCGTATGCCATATTGCGATCAGATATCAGACCTTGGAGGTGAATATTAAACCACGCGCAACTCTGATTAAGTAATCTTTTGCGAATGAGAGGAACGTATTTCTCATGTAAGTAGTTCAAAACATTATTTAAGAACTCAACTTGATCATCAACATCAGGCATAAGCTGTACCGAGCTCCAATCTATGGACTCCGCTTCATTGAAAATAGCATTAGTATTTATGAGATTATAGCTATAGAACGTGACTGCGTTGGGTTGATTTTCCGAAAGTACGCTAAAATTGTAAATAATCATAATTAAATCATGATCAGAGACGCCCGATAAAGATACTTGATTCAAAAATAAGGGGTTAGAAGTATCAGCTGTTAAGAAAATATCTAATAGAGCCGAAGAATGGTTAGAGAAATGTGTAGGTTCATGATTCACTCGGTGAATATCTAAAGCATCGATCATGTGCTGAAAGGAATTGGTCAGGTAGCACGGGTTAAGAAATTGAGATTGAAGTCTCCACCGATAACTATATGCTGATAATTTGGCACAAAATTAATAAGTTCGTTTTGCAGTAATTGAACTGTCCGGCAATTAGGTGGCTTGTAAACATAGCCAACCAAACACCTATCGCTATTTGAAAAGATTTCACAAAATATATAATCCTCCCCACCTTTACTAGTGCTGGCTAGTACAAACCTGCATCGAAGATTTTGTTTGGAGTAGATGGCGACACCTCCTCTGCGATTATGGCGGTCGTTACGAAAGACTTTATAGCCAGGAATGCCGGCGACATTGTCATGAATATCAGGTTTTAGCCAGGTTTCCGACACACAAATTACATCAAAAGTTAAGTTAGAGAAGTTAGAGAAAATGTCACGCACTTCATCAATTTTAGGAATCACACTTCTAGCATTAAAATGACGAATTTTTAGCCCAGATCTATGTTTGCATAGAACGCCAAGGAGTGCCCGAGTATTGCCCGTTCCAGTCATGTAGGTAAGATCACTCATATCCCAGCACGATCGTACCGAGCACGTTAAGCATCAGTAACACAGAAGAATATGAACTTTTTCGTAGAATAAACTTTTTAAGCAAGCAGCAATAACTTGAAGAGTGAGGAGAAATATCCTTAGTACAAAAGGCATTAACGGTTATAAACAAATTCATTTGAACACAGAAGCAGAAAGCAATTGGAACCAAATTACTAAGAATTATAACACTAAAAAATATTAAAGAATATGTAGCAGTAACACATAGGATAAGCTTATAGACTAAGAGAAGTTCATCAAAACTAAGGCTTAAAAAAAATAACGAAAAACTAACATATAATAGAAAAAATGAAAAATTAATTCTAGAAATAAAGTGAGGCGAACTTCATCTGTAGTAGCTGGATGTAAGAACACTGAAGACATTACACGGTAGACAATGCCAATTATCGTATGCCGACGAGTTCCGCCAAGACATTAAGGCACGAAATCAAGGCAGCACTTTCATCTATAGTCTTACGCACAAAAACACGTCCAGAGGAAGTAAATACAGCAAATAGGTGACCTTTCTTCATCAACATTAATGCTTTCTCTTAATTCTGTAGTTAGCAGCCGTTAAGCTTTCGTTTATGAATATTGCCAATATTTTAAAGGCATGTAGGTGTCTATAATAAAAAATAACATGAGTGCATATAAAAGAATTTTTCATAGCATATACAATGTAAAACAGGCATCGATATTTTAACGTCAAAGAACGCACATCATTTGGATTTGTTATTTCCTGCTATTAAGCAAGTTGGGACTCGAATTAAATTCAAACAGAAATTACGGGAATAGCAGTAGGCTAATATTACTGATTACCTCCTCAGCAATTTTTTTAAATTTTGAAATGTATTGTGAACATTTTATTTATATTCAGGATAACCTCGCAGAAATTGATAATTACTCTTGTGCCAATAGTACATTATCAATAACCCGAACAATGGATGAAAGATAAAGAATCGAACCCATCTTCACATTGTTGTGTTTGTTGAATATGTACTTGAACACTTATATATTTGTAGTGTTTAAGATGCATAATACTTCATTAAGATTTTACTAAAAAGTGGAAGAAAAGTTGATGGAACGAACACTAACCCCAATACTATTGTTATATGATACGATTTGCAGATTGTCCTCAATTTACCAAAGGTATTTGCTTCGATGTTTTATTATAACCGAAAATTGAACGTATAATCTAACTGCTGCAATAGTTTGCCAAATTAAAAAAACAAACATAACATATTGCGCCGTGTGGACAGAAGTACTTAACGGCCGTTCAGGTAATGATTTAGTATCAGTTCTTAAAAAGTTATTGACAAAAATTGTACTGAATGGCTCACGTGGCGAACATATATTTCTGTGGAATGATTCATGTATCTCTCAAAACCAAAACAGAATAACTACGACAGCTATATTGCAACTTTTTAATGACAACAAACGAAACAAGTCTGTTACTCAAAAGTTTTCAGAACCGGGCCATTCGCAAATCTAGGAAGTGAATAGCGTTCACAATGTTACAGTGTTAGACAAATATTTGAAGCATACAGAAATCACAGCCCACTATCATTGCTCAGGATTTTAAGCAACATGAAATATTTAAATGTGATTTTACGAATAATCGAAATAAACTCAACTGGTTTCAAATGTGTTGCTAAAAGAACAACTAAACTTAATTTTCAGAGCGTTCCGTTTTCAAAACTGACGATTTTACTTTATGGAACAAGTGATCTCTTTAAGCTGAAATATAAAACTTCAGCCTGGAAATTGATCGTATCTTTAAAGCGAACTTCTTTATTAGACCAGAAAAAGATTTTCTTCGAACTCCAAAAATACTATCTTCGAGCCACCGAAGAAAAAAATAGAGAACATAATAGATTTGCCGCCTTTTTTGTCTAAGCAGGATAAAACATATTTATTTAGACTAAAATAAATTAATAAATTTTGGAAGAAGTTTCTATAATTGATTGAAGCACAGTAGTAGTATATGCAGTATGATTCTATTAAGAATTTCTATAGCCCATTGGAAGGCATTGAGCTATTGGTATCAGATAAAATAACATTAATATTTATTTATTGGATCTCCTTCAGAAAATTGTACGTGGTAGTAATTAATTTTAACAAAACTTATTTTGGCATATACGTTTTTCCTTCCGGTTTATATTAGTTAACGATAATTATTATACAATACCTAGTAATATAAATTCCTTATCATTTAATTCGGACATCAATGAAACAAAGCAAAGCGAAAACTTCTATCTACAGTTTTTATTTTTGAAGGCTTAAAATTTAAAAGTTGATTTACCAAAATCATAAAATATGCACTTACGACTTTCCAATATACAGATGATATATTCCATTAAATACAAATATACAAATTTTTTGAAAACATCAGATTGCTCAGACTATGCTTTCTTTTTGTACCTTGAATTTTTTTAATTTTATACACAAATAAATATTAAAATAATTTCAATATTTAATTAAAATATAAAATGAAGAGAAACTCTAAGAACTTTTGTGACGGAAGAAATTATTTTATATTTTTTAATATGGATTTAGAAGCAGTCTTTTTTAAAAAGAATTTTTTTTATAAGGTAAAAGAAGCAAAGAGAACACCACCGGTGAGGGGCGGATCGTTAACAAGCCGAGCGCAAAGTTGACTTAATAACAAGTTAAGAAGCAGTAGAGCAAAATTGGAAATTTTTTTGTATTTTTTAGAATGAAACGCGTAATTTCATATACTTTCGTCTTTCTCATGAATGGTGGAATGAATTTGGCTATGCATTATTGTCTTGCGACTGAGACAAAGAGTTGAAACAAAAATCGACAGAACGTAGAATTACCCGAACGACAAAATCTTATTGAATTCCTCAAAATTCTATCAAACTATTCATAATAATGTACTTTGGGTTACACTACCTCCTATTTTTAAGAAAAAGATAAATTTCGCTTTGACCCGAATGCTAAAAGGAGATGTAAAGTTCCTCTCAAATAGAATTCTCATTTTTCCCGAAAATATCAGAGAATCCAGCATGAGTTCTCCCACTTCATCTCGTCATAGCAGAACGAATGTGAACAGAAACACGTGCTGTTCAAAAATCATAGGATTACAGCAACAACATGTGTCTATCTACAGCAACAACATGTGACCAAATATTGTCAATATTTCATGAAAACATGAAAACCGGTTTTCACAAAAGCGCAGGAACATTGTATCATACAATTTGTATGAGAGTAAAACGTGCAAACGCCCCCCCCCCCCCCCCCCTTATACTTATTTTCGAAAATGAAACATTTGCCATTCTGTTTCGATGCGCTTTCACATTTTTTATTTTTATTCATAAAAGTTTTAAAGAGAGTTT
Organism: Dioctria linearis; assembly: GCA_963930735.1. Lineage (NCBI taxonomy): Eukaryota > Metazoa > Arthropoda > Insecta > Diptera > Asilidae > Dioctria > Dioctria linearis. The sequence continues at coordinate 79,916,631 of OZ005744.1, read as the reverse complement.
GATTTTTTTTATTTCTTTCTTCCTTTTCTTGCCATGTGCATTTTAAATGTAAAACACTCGGAAATCTCGTCTGCTTCTTAACTTATTGCTAAGTTAACTTTGCCGAGAGTTTTAATACAATTTATGATAGCGGGTCGTAATGGAACGGCCTGCTATATAAAACTTTTCAATATACGAGATGCGTATTTTTCTGTTAGATGTTCTTTGGTATTAGTTAAGCAAAATAGCTTCAATACAATTCAAATTCGAAACGCCTTCCCGATATATTTTGCAATATTTATGGATTTCATTTCATTTCATAATAACATTAACATTTCCTCTGCATTTCAAGGATTTAACCCGCGTTCGCTCTATATACATAAAAGTAATAATAATAATGTCAATTAGCTCATTAGTGGAACAGGCACTATTCACTTTGCATGCACTGGCTGGAATTGGTCTCATGCTGAGGGGTTTGTTTTTGTTCATAGTACGGTTTATTGCCACAAATATGTTGAGATAGCAATAAACTTGAAGAACTTAATGGCTCTGGAAAAACACAACAGAGGAAGTTGTTTAAAAATATGAATTGGTTAGCCATAGGGAAGATTAATTTGAGGTGCATGGCGTTTCGTCATGCTATTCTTTATTTCGTAATTAAGTAATATTTAATTTCAAAATTTTAATTTCTAAATTAAACCCTTGTGTATGGAGCTATATAGTGCTTGCAAAACGAAGTTTGACATATTGTCTGTACCTTGTTGTGTTGTGGAGGCGCTGTTATCTTTACTCAGGGCCAATTTTTGTACGTACCTTGATGAAACTGGCGGTTATTTTATCCAAAACTCAACTCTTGTATCCTCGATTCGGTGAAACTAACACCACCAATTTTTCTTGCAGGAATTTAACACAACCTCTTCTTTATTTTCCGAATTTCTATTGCTTTACTATTAATTTTACAAAAACTTTTAGGACACATACGCCCAAGGTGATCGCAGTCGATTTCAAAAACCAACTCTTTTTCTCTACTGCTCGAAAAATCCAACTCTCCCCTTGATCACATTCATCGTGATCAAGAGCCGTTGTTTAGGGTATAAAACTCTTAATTGCATTTTCTTACCCTGAGAAAATTTTACCATAAATTCTGGACTTGTTCAAACTTGTCCAGAATTATTCCCGTTGGACGATGGCTTCAAAAATGTAATCTTGCACTTTTAAAAACGTCAGTCTCTTGAAATCGCGGCGCGCATATACATACAATGCATTTATGCGGCGCGCGTTTTTTATCGTGAAAGCTTTTTACGTAATATGTATGTACGTACATATGTACATACATATTGTATTTTTCGCGGCAAATCGTACTGAAGGTACGATTTACCTTTTGATTAATTTTTTGATTAAATTGTTTGAATGACAAAATTTTTAAACAAAACGACTTGGGTTGTAAACTGAAACTTTTGTTTTTCCCAAGTCGTTTTAAACTACACTGGCTGAGCTCTTATCTAAATTGATCGAGCGCGAAAATCCGGCAAATTCGATAAGCTCCTTTTTGAACTTTCCTGTTTCTCTCTTAAATTTTTCTATTTGTGTCAGCCTCTGCTCTCTGCTTTGACTTAATCTATGGTCCATAGCGTCGCAGTGCGTGACAGTGAGCTTATCGAATTCATGCGCTTTCTCTAATATCTTATCTAAAAAACTTTTTAAACTTACTTTGCGCTTAACTATTGGTCCACTTAGAATGCTGCCATATCGAAGGAGAGCTCCGTCGGCTTCTTGTGGTTGGTCTAATGCTGTGTTGTCCTGGCTACCTGATACTGGTTGAGTGATCTCTGTGGTGTTGCCTGTAGCTTCCCGGAGGTGATGAAGATTTTTACCTGGGGATTTCTACGCGTCGAATGAAGGTTCGATACGTGATCCTGCCTCAGGTGCCGGAATAGAGTCTTCCTGGTGCATAAGGGTCCCGCGTTGTCCAAAATGGGGGGTTTTAGCCTTCTTAGAGTACTCCCTTCTGGATTGGTTTTCGCTACTAGGGGGGCTCCTGCCGTCTTAATTCCCTTGGCTGCGATTGAAAGGGGAGGCTTTTGTCGACTTCGAGATCCCTTTCGATCATGGAACGAAGTTTTTCTTTTAGATCTTCTGTTTGCTGCCGGGGAGCCTTAGGCCGACATATTTTCCCCTGGATATGGTTGAAAGAAGACTTGAAGCCTTCTCCGAAACCCCTTCAACCCAGGAACGATGGTATCTTCCTACTGGAGCTGGTTTTCCGTGGTCGCTTGGACCTTGTGTAGATGTGTAGATACCGGTCATTCCTGGGCGGGACAAGAAGCCTCACGGGGAAGGTCCCAATCTTCCTGGGTGGGACCAGAAGCCTCACCGGGAAGGTCCCAATCCACCTGGGCAGGACCAGATCCCTCACCTGGGAGATCCTAATCCTCCTGAGCGGGGTTAGATGATAAGTCTCAGTTCTCTTCGCTCGAAATTAAGCTCGGCGGAGGATTGCTGGCCCAGGTGGTCACATCATGCACCAGGTAGTTAGGGTGCATCGAACAATTCGTGCAGGCGCACCAGCCTACCACCCCAGATAGCGCTAAAGTCGCTCCTAGAAAAAAAGAGATAAGAAATTAATAAGGGAATTAATTATTGAAATCTAAAAACTCACCCATAACAACCCAGGAACTCCCAACATGGGGCCACAGGCATAGCTCCACCCGACGAAAAATATCCGCCTCGGCCGGAGCACCCCAGATACATACATCTGGGCGTCTATTTCTTCTCAGCAGCAGCCTGATGAGCCCACGCCACCGAGGGGCCACACTTTGGGCGGAAATGCCCAGCACCTTCATACAATTGGGCACGGGGCTGGTATACGGAGCACGCGGACTAATCACCTCACAGAATTCCATTTTGAAACAAACTATGAGCAAAACTGGAATAATCGCCCAATATAAAGGGCAAAACTCCAAACGTTAGCCAAAATTTATCAACATCCAGTTAGAATGCATCGTGTACTTATCTTGTTTAAAGACACAAATTCCTTCATTTTTTCCACGCCTGTAAAAGATGCATTGCAATATCTCATACCGACTCTATGTGCACCAAGATTTTTTTTATTTTTATTTTACTGCGGCTGATAACAAATTCATTTTAATTCAATTCAAAACCCCATACAAAATATACACCCACGTAATCCCTTTGAGAATTATTCGTCTTCAAAGAATAATTCTCTTTTTCGCGGGGGGAAGGAATGTTATATATATAAAACCTAGATTAGTATCATTCCCTAAGGTTCCCATAAGCTTGGGTTCAAAAAAAAAAAATCAAAACCTAAAATTGGCGATTTTTAAAAATAAATCATACAAATTCAATAAGCTAATCATGCTTAAAACATGGTTAGCTTATCTCTTAAATGGGCGAAGGAAATTGCATCAGAAATTTTCCTCACATACCATACATTTTACTCCCATAAAACGACTTGGGAAAAACAAAAGTTTCAGTTTACAACCCAAGTCGTTTTGCTTAAAAATAATATCATGCAAACAATAACCACGACAAATTTTGCCTTCAGCAAAATTTGTCATTAGAAATAATAAAATTAAGAACGAAATCAAAAGGCAAATCGTACCTTCAGTACAATTTGCCGCGAAAAATTTCAATATGTATGTACATACTTACATATGTACGATAAAACATGCGCGCCGCATAAATACATTGCATGTATATGCGCGTAAGATTACATTTTCTGAAGCCACCGTCCGAAGCAAATAATTCTGGACATGCTTGAACAAGTCCAGAATTAATCGTACAATTTTCTCAGGGTAAGAAAAGCAATTAAGCATTTTCTACCCTGAACAAGGGCTCTTGATCACGATGAAGGTGATCAAGAGTTGAGTTGGTTTTTTGGCATGTTGGCGGCGGCCTCGAATTTTTAGTTTTTGAACGGAAAATTGTAAAAGGAAGAGTTTTAAGTTTTTGAACGGAAAATTGTAAAAGGAAAAGTTTGTAGTTTTGAACGGAAAATTGTAAAAGGAAGAGATTTTAGTTTTGAACGGAAAATTGTAACAAGAGGAGTTTTTAGTTTTGAACGGAAAATTGTAAAAGGAAGCGTTTTTAGTTTTGAACGGAAAATTGTAAAAGGAAGAGTTTTTAGTTTTGTACGGAAAATTGCAAAGAAGATTGTTTAGTTTTAAAAGGAAAAGAGTAGCAATAAAGTGTAATTAAATAGCACAAAAAGGGGAGTGTTTGCTTTAGAGAGAAACAAAAATCACAAAAGGATTAGATCCAGGTGGGAGCTTAACAGTGAGTTATACATATATATACAGAAAAATTGATCGTTGTACATAACAGCATTCCTATTGCAAAGTAGACGTTACCAAAGGGTAAGCCAGCAATTCTTCGCTCCAATATAAAATCAGAGATGTCTGGAACTGATGTTGGAAAAGCAACAATTTTTTCTTAGAAATTTACTGGAAATTTTTTCCTTAGAATTGTTCTGCATTGGAGGCCGACAACGGTACACATTGATTGTATCTGAAAATAACTCCAGTCGGCCACCAGACTGAATAGAAGTTTTCCCGAAACATTGTCTGTTAATTTCTAAGAAGAAATGAATGCTTTTTGCTCATCTACGAGTCTATGCTCATATTTGGTCTGTCAATTTTACTGACAAAAATCTATTTGCGTTCGATCAATTGACTAGTCAGTTCATAATAAAATATAGTCAAGCGGTGCAGACTATATGCATATCTAACGATTTCTTCTTTAATCCGTCATTTTTCTCTACAAAATAAAGATTAAAATGTATATTAAAAAAGAGAGAAGATTAGAAATATAAAACAAATATCCACTAGCATCTACCTCTTATTTTCAATTTCCGCCATCTTAATTTTGCATTTAACATTTTATTGACTAGTCTGTACTGCCTGGTGAGAAATCTTGTCAGTACAGACTAGAGTAGTCAGTAGGACCTTACAGGAGCCCGTGTAAGTGTCATCCGGGTTCAGTGTCCGTTATATTGACTTGTGTAATCCCTCAGGCAACCGTTGTCGGCCTCCAATAATGCAGATTGATTGTACGAAAAAAATGTCTAGTAAATTTCAAAGAAAAAATTGCGGCCTTCCATACATCAGGCCCAGCCATCGTGGAATTTATATTCTATCAAGGCGTTGTCTAATCCCAGCTTTTCTATGCTTTTAGTGTGGCCCTAACTACGCTCTTACGGGTTATCCCTTGAACCGCTTGTCCATACTTCAGTTCCACAACTTTGCACTTCGCGAAGCGTGAGCAAAACTGTTCCAAGTGGTACAGGTGGAGCCATCTGTCAAGGAAAATTTTCGCATCCACTAGATATTTCTGTACACAAGGGTTAAACCTTAATTTCGAAAATTTCGCTAACGTATATTGTATATTGCTAAATCACTTAACTTTGTTTATGCAGGGTGCCCCGTAAGTCGACGTCAAGCCGAAATCGGGTGATAGACCAAATCATAATAGTTACCAGAAAAATTAAAAAAAAATCTAAGTCATGTATTTTTTAAATTATAGAAATTTCTTTTGTATTCGAGAAAATGCATACGCTGTGATAGTTTTTTAGCTCCTCTTGCTACAAATCTTCACTTTTATTCAATTTTATTTTTCTTATGTAATCCCGAACAGTACTTATGTAACCTAAGCGTACGAAAGCTACACCCGGTGATAATTCATGCACGAGAATGACCGCGATAATAAAGAATACCACTAGTAAACTAGATTTAGACGAAAAATGCGAGAATTTCCAATTGCTCGTACAAATTGCAAAGGTGCAAGCACTTCAGGTAGGCCAAGAAATCCTAGTCAGGTTAGATATCCCACAACCCCAACGAGTTGCATTTGACTTACATAAGGTATACACAATCCCGATAGCTATAGATGAATTTGGGTATCATGTATATGATCTGGACGCTAAATTTGTGGCAGTCAACAATCATGAACGACAGAATGTCTTGCTGAGTTACCAACAGTACCAAAAGTGCTAGAGGTTGCTAACCATATCAGACCACCCGCAAATCTTATGTCCACAATTAGCCCCAACTATTACTGCTATTGGAGAAAACTGTGTGCTGAACCTTTTCCGGAGCTTCAACGTAAATGCGAAGGCTTGTAAGGAAAATGTTACAGCAAAGTGGAGCAGCTTAGTGAGAATGGTAACGAGAAACAACTGGTTATTTGTGATGTCCGAGAAGACCAAGCTGGAAGTAAACTGCCAACATTCACCAACTTCCATCGGTGAGCTTGAGCACACAGGGGTATTATTCATCGAAGAACATTGTCACCTGCAAATTGGTGACCTACGAATACTAGCTGAAGATGCCGCACAGCGCAATATATCTCTATGCCAGCGCAGGCGAATGGAGTTACCAGTCTGGAACAGCATCGCAACACAGACAGACAGGCAGAGAGGGGAGGTAGTAGAAGGCAAAAAGGACGAAATACGATTGCTGGCTAGTGACAACTTTAATCAAGCATGGAGAGAGCAGGATGCCGCTATAAAGAGGGTTGAAGACAAAATCAGCCAGGAAGAGGCAATCAGACGTGCCATTCCACATCCAGTTCATTTATATAGAAGCGACAACTACTACCATTGCCCACGACAGCGAACTTGCCAGCCACTAATCTGCCAACTATTGTGGAGAAACAACTTGTGCACTTAGAATAGACGCCATAGGTTTAGTTAAGTATATATTTTTTTTGTTGCACTTGTATAACGTAAAAGTAATTTAAGGGCAGCCTATAGTTAGAGATTAGCGTGTAAATTTATATAGAAATGAAACTATGTATATATGGTTTATGATATTCACTCATGTTCAATGGAAAGGAATAGAATAATCATTATAAGGTTCACATATAGGAAATTATTATTACTATGATAAGGTATTTCAGAGAAAATCTATATTGTATAGGAACTGAATAAATTTTTGATGATAAAATGTACATTTATTAGCAAGAAACATACGTATATATTATATATTATGGAGTGTTCTATATAGAAGGTAAGGATAATACCTTTTTTTCTTACTTGTAGATGTAAAAAGAGTACTTGCAGAATTTAAAAAAAAAAACGTATAAAGAAAGAATTTGTAAAATGTTTGTAAATGCGCTTGTCTAAATAATTGGATTGAACTATAAGAAGGTAAAACTTTTGTTAAATATAAAATTAAAGTTGGGAATGTGAAGATAAAACGAAAGTTGTAAATGTGAAGATAATTTGATAATGGTAAGAATTAAATAAAACTCTTTGATGACTATATAGCTGAAGGCACCAGCTCTAGACCCTCGGGGGACTAGTTTGTCACATGGGGGAGGGATGTCGTGACCCGAAATTGTATGCGGAAGCGGAACTGCATTGACCCAATACTGGCAGGTGCATTGTGTGGACTAGCAGTAGTTAATCGCAGAGCGTATTGCTTCATAATAGGAAAATGCTGGGCTATTGCGTGCTGCTTACCACTGGCTGCCTAATTACTTCACGGCACAGCGGTGTGCCCAATTACTTCACTGGCACAGCTGTGTGATTGTTTACACACGAAGCAACAAATACCAAGCATGCTATTTCGCACAATAATCTGCTTGACGGTTGCCGGTTTGTTTCCTATAGCCTGCTGACTAGAATGATAGTGACCGGCAGTTTCGTCAATCAAGTGATCGCTGGACGCCAGATAGATTTGGAAATTGTAATTAGGCGGTAAGAGGATATGTTTAGGTTGTATTAAATAAAGAAGTGATGTACTTTAAAATAGATTCGAGAGAGTTTTTCTTAAAATATCCCAATAATATTAAGTTCGCAGATGATACAAATCGGCTAACTCCTTCTTGGGGTTGCCATACAACAATTTCGTTTTCTACTATATATTTGGACGCTGCTTGAGAACGCGTCGACATAGATAGCTTAAATTTGGTACATGGTGTTATTACTATAAAATAACAAATAACATTTCAAAAATGGAATAAATCGGGTGTTTCGTACACCCCTTATCAAAAGAAATTACATGCGTACATACCCAATTTGATTAGACAATTGAGATTTCTTATATATATACATGCGTACATACGTACATACCCACATCTAAATTATCAAAGAAATGTAGCAAGCATGAATATTACATATAGGTAGTATCTACCTATGTACATTTAAATTATCAGAGAAAACTAGCAAGCAATGAATATACATACATACATTTCAATTGCCAAAGAAATGCTAACAAGCATGAACGAACATATCTACATAGTTTAAGTTCATCATAATTTCCCTCATCACCGACCTACCCCACTTATTTAATCGTTTGAGGAAATAAGTGAAGGTAGATCGAGTGACGCAATACCCCTGCGCGCAAGAATTCACACCTGCCTTGCGCCAGCGGTAAAGCACAGGTGACCAAATTCTCCTATCGAGCTTAACAATATTCCTAGAAATTTACAATTCTCCCTGTCTTTGACAAACTAATAACACAAAGTCTATACACGTAGAACAAAAATATGCAACGCTTTTCTAAAATATAAAATTAACGATGCCTCGACTCGGCACTTGATGACGTCACTAACTCGCTCCATACAAAATCACCATTACCACAATTTTTTTTAGAAATTTACTGGAAATTTCGTCCTACAAATTTTCATGCATTGGCCGAGGTGGAGAGCTCTAATATAAAATCAATGAAGCCTTCCATCAGGAAAGGCCGCAATTTTTTCTTTGAAATTTAATGCAAAATTTTTCCCTAGAATTTATACGCTCTTTTGGAGGGCGACAACAACAGCTTGAGCATAGACGCGTAGCCAAGCATTAAGCAAAAAATTTCTAGTAAATTTCTAAGAAAAAATTACGGCCTTCCTGATCATTGGTTTTGCCCGTCCTATCATGGGTATATAAAAAAAAATTCCAAATAAAATTTGACAAGAACTTAATAAGTGCACTTACAATTAAATAAGCATTTATAAAACAGGACAACATTTGTCAGTAAATAGTTACGTCAACCTAAACACTTCTTGCTCACCATACCTGTATTTGATGTTGTGCAGTCATGAAAATATATAATAATCGTTTTATAATAACTTCAAATTTACATTTTATTACTTTTTCACAAATTCCAAGTTGAACTGTTTCTGTTATTTTCTTTTTTAGTTCCGATGGATGCATTTTTTCGTGCTATTTTGTCAAAAACATCATCAAAATTAAAATTTAAAATTAATTGTGTAATATAATTTTTGATATAAAAAAAAATGAGAAGCTGTTTATAAGTACCTACAAACAAAATTATCAGAAGTACTTTGAAATATTTTGCAATCGTTTCCACAAAATATACAAAAAATCACTTAACTAACAGGTGGCGCAAAGTACTGGGAGCTGGGACTATAGAAATTACTTATATTTTATTATTATATTGAAAATTGTGTAGTAAGCATATGTAAAATTACTAAAAATAAACATGGACCGTTATACTCCCCAAGATCGTGGAATAATCGTGCCAATGTTTTTACGGAATAATTCATCAAGAAATAAGGAACATATCGCAGGAAGTGTTACGGCAAGTTATGGAAATTGTCATAAATAGGGCTGAAATGTGCATCAACTCTGGAGGTCAAGATTTAAGAGACATCATCTTCAAATCCTAATACGACGAAATTTCATGGCACAAATATACATATATAAAAAACTAATTCTAGTTTTCTAATTTAGAAAGAAGTTGTAGCTGAACCAAATAGGGTCATTACTTTTGCGCCACCCGTTACTTATTGCTTACAGCAAGCGGATGATAGATAAATTCCAGGAATAATTCAGTGAGTGCAAAGATAGTCACCATACATTTCTAAAAAAATATGGTCAAGCTTTCGGGAATTCCATTAATTGGCAAACAATCAAAAAATCGCTTCCCAATATTTCTCTGCATAATCTGGCATAAAACGTATGCTCGAAACAACAAACTTTGGTTTCCAAGAGAATATGGCGACGCAATTGGTTTCCGAAATTCCGCCGCGCATTAAAGCTATGCTACGGTTTCAAGAGATTACACGAAAAAAAAATGAATATGTTAAATTAAACGAAATCATTGTTTAAACCAAACGATTTCGAGTTTAAAACGGCGCCAATGGCGCTTAACGTTTGTTTTAACAATTAGCAAACGTTCGTATTGAACGCATATATCCTGGTTGGAAAAATATTCACATCAAACAATCTTGTGTTCATTTCAAACATATAAAATGTTCAAGAAATGGAACAATTTTCTCATGCAAATTGAATTTCATTTACGTTCAAAATTGAAACGTTTGAAAATATTCACATCAAACAACTCTGCGTTCATTTCAACAATATAAACTTTTAAAAAAATTGAAAATTTTCGAGTTCTAAATGAAAACTTGTTTATTTATGATAAAAATTTCACTTATCAAACTTATGTACAAGTGTTTCACTAAAAATATGTTAATGATGAGAAGTTGATGGTAACTGATTAAATCAACTAATGGCAGAGGCACATCAGTTCGAAGATCTGGTTGTAATTTTTTTGACGAAGAAATACGCAATATTATTTTATATCTAAGTTCCAAAAAATCACATACATACTCTCAACTGAACCAAATTTTGATTCTGCCACAATTTCAATTTTGCCTGAAATTTTGCTAAATTTTTATGATAACTGGGAAAAATTTCGACAGTGTGCGCTTTGGTAATGTAATCAATTCCAAATTCAGCTTCGAGAAAGATATGTATTCAAATGAGTAAACATAAGCGAAATACCAAAATTAAAAGAAAACCTTTAAGTTGCGAACAGCAGACTCCTGACTCGAAATGTGAACGAACTGAAGTAAAGCTACAAAAATAATACTAAATTTAACTCTATTGACGATCAAAGTGAAGGCGTTTTGCTTTCAAAACAAACAACAGACAGGTTAATGAAAATCCAAATGCATTTAGCTATCACACTGAACGTCAACGTATTCAGTACGAATTATTTTCTCATTTCATAGTGAATTGTTAAATTGAAAGCCTTTTTTAAACGCGCAACGTTTACGCGTTTTAGGAAAATCTTTCAGTTTCAATATGTTTTCGTTTAATTTGATAGAAAAGTAGTTGAATGAAACGAATTCAATCGAATACGCAGTTTAAACACGACGTGCGTTTGTTATACATTTTTATTTTTCTCTCCTCACCACTGACTGGACGAGCGATTTATTTTTGATTTATTCATATCATTACGGGCTTTCATTCGATATATTTTAGCTTTAGAAAAGTTCACGCATAATGAACAAATTGGCGATGCTTTTGCCGAACCATCCCATCGTCAAAAATTAATCTATATTGAAAGTCAAAAATGTCTAAAAGACTACACCAATAGACGATCAAGGTCTCATGAAAAATATCCTTCATTTTTCACCTTTTAAAAAGTTCAACATCGTCAGTCTACCTTAAGTGTCGCCAGAGTTGCAGCAACATACCTCTTACTACCTTTAGCAAAATTAATTCGAGATGCAAGAAATCTTTTAATGATGGAAGAAATATTGTACCTAAGTCAAAAATTCGCATTTAATAAAGAAAATTTATTGCTGAGACTATTGGCAACTTCTTTTTTATCATTAACCCTAAACGACATTTACTAAACCAATGTTGATCTCACCGGTGAGTAGGTCTATAGTCGGCGCCACGAAAAGTGATCTATCAGGGGAAATTTCAGCTTGGGGTTGTGGCTTTACCAATTTAACCTGAGAAAAATTTTGTAATTTGTTCATTTCAATTAAGTTATTTGATTTATTGAAATTTCATCACGCAAACATGTTCTATGTCATGTTTCTTAAGTTAGGGAGATAATTAACAAATAAATTTGCTTGTTTTAATCAGCTATTAACAGATATTCGTACTGTTCATCTGCAAATTTCATGCTCTGTTCTGTGCTTACAAAAGCTTATAACAAATCCCTGTAGAAAGTTTAACTTATGTTAAATAAAAAATAAAAAAATATTATGAAATTATAAATATTTATTTATTAAAATTACAAGAAAATACAAAATCAATTTAAAAATATCAAAATATAATTTGTTTTGCTGGCAATGTCCTTCGAAAGCTCCTTTACCATTTAAAATATACACAATGGTATAAACACAGAAATGTTAGTTTTCGTAGTGCGGATTATAATAACACCATCGACTCAATGTGAAATTTGATGAAGGTCAGATGCTCCAATTCATTTCGAGAAATCCAAGTAATACATTGGAAATAGAAAAATTAAAAATCCATATAGCCGAAAAAAACCAAAACAAATAATATTTTATAGTTGCAATATTTATTTATTTTAAAAACTGTGCAAATAGTTACATAGATGATACACATTTATATGAGCAATGAAATTTACTCAAGACCAGTGAATACAAGGGAGGAACTATTGTTGTATAGTCGATGATCGGAGATGCTGGGAATAAACTTAAGCCGACGAATATCAAAAGGGAATTTGAACGAAGGGCAGTGTCGTGCATTAGTAATAATGGAAGACATATTGAATATTTTTGAACTTAGTAGTTATATTCAAAAAAAGTAGTTAAACAAAGCTGTTGTTTTTGTAGGCTTATCACCTTTCATTTACATAACGATGCTCAGTTTTATTGAGTTGCTACCATAAAAGAAAAAGATTGTCGAGACCCACCTCAGAGCTAATAATAATAGATCGAGCGTTAAGTTTACAAGTTCATCAATATTGATCTGTCTTCATATAAGGTATATGTATATTTCAGACTTTGAAAACGTAATATAATCCAAAAGCTTTCCAAGGTCTCAAATTGTTGTTTTCTCTCCTTTCGTTCATTTTTAAGCTAGTGCTTGACAAAAACCAAATTTCGAAATATCACCTCAGTTTTCTACAATTTAAACACATTTAAACCAAAAATTAAACCCTTTTTGCACCTTTTCCTCATCTAAATGCAACAAAAAACCCTCAATAAATTCCTAAGTGCAGGGATGTAAAGGACTCAAATTTTGACTCAACTGATCGCTTAACTCAAGCGAAGAGTCCGTTCAATCATTGAGTACGTTCAACAGTTGAGCGGTAGTTCACCGCTCGATATTTGAGCGGTCTCAATCTTGAGCGGGTCAATCTTGAGCGGGTCAATCTTGAGCGGACTCACTGCCTGAATGGACTTGGGCGGTCTTAAGTCTTGAGCGGACTCATAATTTGAGTTGAGCGGACTCAATTCATGTTTTAAATAACATAAGAAGAATCTGATTTAATTAAAATTGGAACTGAAACTGCAAGTTCAATCAAATAAGAAAATCTCACAAGAAAGTCATTCATTATATTATATTATATGAGTTAATTTAGCTTTTTCTAATTTTCTTAGCCAACATTTGAGTCCACTCAACTCAAATGATGAGTCCGCTCAAGTAGTGGGCTCAAAATTGGAGTCCTCTCAAGCGGCTAAAGCAGTGAGTGAGCTCATCTCAAATGATGAGTCCGCTCAAGTAGTGAGCTCAAAGTTTGAGTCCCCTCAAATAGTGAGCTCAAAGTGTGAGTCCGCTCAAGTAATGAGCTCAAAGTTTGAGTCCGCTCAAGCGAGGCATTGTTTATTTTATATTGGAGCGCGAGGCACTGCTCTGTATGTATTAGTTTGTCTATAGCCCTGTCCTTTGCCAACGGCTTGTATACATTTGCACACAGCATCTATTAAATGAAGATCGCTGTGAGTACGTTTACGCCCCACCCACCTCACCGAATATGTTGTGCTGTTCATTATTCCTTTAGTTTGATCAGTACAGCAACATGAAAAGAGACATGATGATAGATACGTCGAGTGATTCATATTTTCCCGCATCCATCATGCTCTTAAACTGCTGTTAAAGGAACATTTGTTCTCAGCACCTCTGAAACATGTTGTGGTCTATTCCGGAATGGACCAGCGATTTAAAATCTGTATACTTTTCTCTGGTACTCTATGCGATATCTAGTTCTTATGCCATCTATGATAGTAGTCAAGTTGCGATAAGTATTTCATCTAGGTCAAGAGCATTTTGTCAAACTAGCTGAACAATGCCTTGATAAGGACAAAACAAATTTGTGTGATTGATAACCGCCTGTTAATATATGGAAAACTATTATAACATAATGAATATTTTTTTCTCCTATTCAGGAGCCCTCTTCTCTTGGCATTGTTGACTATGTCCGCTCCACCACTCATTTCAGGTCATCTCTATGGACATTACTCAATTTTGTCCGCAATGTCAAAGGGTGGACTGGGGCAATGATTTGAAGGCAATTCATCTGCACCTTGATCACAATGTAAGGTAAGTGGTACAGGGGCCCCTTCAAGGCTGGATGTGGCAGGCTTTCGTAAAACCACCCCCACACTTTCCGCTCCGCCACAAGTCGAGTCGAACTACCTTGCCGCCCTGTACCAACGTTGCCACTGATTGATCTGTCAGCTTATGCTGGCAGTCTGGACCTCCTAACCAATCGTTCTATAATAGTTAGACTTCGGTGGTCTAAATGTAAATTTTACTGGGAACTGGGTTTTCTGTGAGAAGTTACATGCGGACCTGGGTCTGATTGAGTTTGAGCTGAATAACATTTTTTTGTAAAGTAGAGTTATTGATTTTTATCTTAGAGTTTTCGCGAGTTTAACATTTTGAACTTTTAAAGTTTTTGCCATTTTAATTTTAGTTTTTGGAGCTTCGATTTTAATGATTTGTTTGAAAGGTCGGCTTCACGTTTAACCTCGGTTAAGCTTAAAGTCTTCCGTATTTTTCGAGTTTTTGAATTGCTTATAATTCTCGCTGGCCTTCAGCCATGGAAATGGCAGGTGGCCTCACGAATAATTTTTCGTATGTGTACTCATGGAGGCATGTCTCTTTTGGTGCTCTGGCTGGACATAGTCATGAATCCGTGGGATTACTTTTTGGCTTGTAGTTAACTAGTTCACCAGATTCATGGCTTTGCCCAACTGGGAGATTAGTTACGTATTGCGATCGACCGAAAAGGAAGGAAAGAGTTGTTAGAGGGTGAAAGTGATGCTGTAGACGTTCAGTAGTCAGGAGCTGCCTACTACCAACTGCCTAGCTGAAGAATCTCTAGGAAGGTTCTTATTCTTTGATATCTCTAATCCGACTTTTCTAAGATTCCGGTGAGAATTCGGTTTTTCATGCACACATCCACACCGCTTGCTTGTGCTTACCTTTGACTTATGACCTGATTTTTGAGAGTGGACCTGGAAGACTGTTTTCTTGAGATTGGCTCTTGGAGAGAGAAGGAGAAATCTCATGAATTTTTGATTATTTGGTCTTTGAGAAATTTTGAGTTTAGCTCATCGCTTGGATTTTTATAATAGTTGGAGTTGACTCTTCGTATGTTTTGCATAGTATTGTATTATTGTACTTTTGAACAGATGCCTGGAACTTTAATCTTTCTAGGTTACACTCATCCTTTTATCGGCTCAGCTATAATTTTTTTAAATAAAATCTTTCGCGTTGACCTTTGTCTGGCCTGTATAGTTATCTTGATTTTGAGCGTCGACCATCAATAAGGCGACGAAAGTTTTTGATCATAGAACAATTTGCGTTTAGTTTAAAATTTTACTTTTAAACTGCTCCTCGTGGAATAGATCGTTGGAGTCCCTTGATATTGTTTACTACTCCACGTTAGCTACTAACTTTTTTAGGGTCTGCCTATACTATTAAGCATCAATCGTCAGTTGAGAATTTTGTTGACTCTTTGAAGCATTAATTTGTGTGGTTCCGATTCTAATTTTAATAATATCTGCTCGTGTTGTCGAAAATTTTGTCATCTTGCTATATCCGCGTCAACTTGTCTAGTTCTTTTTACAGAAAGAAAAAAAAAGTCACACACTTGTTGCTCCTGTTGAGACGGTCGAAATCTTATCATGGCTACCATACAAACAGCACCCCCTGTGACTGAAGTGCTAGTACAGATGCCAGACCAGCCAAGACGGAAATTGGTCTGACAAGAAGAAAGCTGTTGCTACCATGGTTGGACACGTATTCCATAGGGCATGCCTGCGAACATGGAGAGTTGAACAAGCAAACTGTTCAAACTGCAGGAGTCTTCTTACCCAGCAAGACTTCGTGGCTTATACTGATGCAATTCCGAAGAGGTATCCCACGCGGCAGAGTAATCCAGATCTTCCTCAACAACTATTACAGATCAACGTGCCTCACATACCAGTTCGAGAAGAAATACTAGACACTTCTTTGGAAGAATCCTTAATTTTTGATGTCCTATTGGAACCAAACGTAACTTCAACGGGCAATGTTGCTGGGCAGAAGCTTAGGTCTCCCATTTATTCGATACTAAGACGGCTACCAAACTCGGGGATGATGAGTGGGCGGGAGCCTGTTTTATATTTTTGACGCCGTATCATACGCGCCCACAAAATTACAATGAAGTGCGAACCCGTATCTTCTCCTATTTGGCAGAGCTGGTGGGAATTAGGTATCCTGATTTGGACCTCAATAGAAAAAAGAAACGACCAACCGTTCATTGGCCGTATGCCTCTCGTTTTCTTCCCGTTCTTACTGGGGCTTCTCAAGGATCAATTTTAGGCCAATTGCTGTTTAACCTTTGTAGTCAAACATTGTAAACTACATGTGTATGCTGACGACTTTCAACAGCCATTGAAATCAATTGATTATGCAGTACGCTGCGCCAATACCGATCTTATGTTGACTTTAACTCTTCCATTCGTTAAATTATTTGGTTTGAAGCGCTATGGCCATGTCTGTCCATATGTAAAGTCGATATTTGGATGTAATGTACACTTAAGTCGTTTTGGAAGTAAGAAAACTGCTGTTTCTGCGGAACATAATTTATATCCAGAAGCCTATTTACTTATTTAATTTTGTACAATCAGCAAAAACACTCAATTTAATTCACTCGAGTTTTAAATATCGAACTACTGAACATCAATTTTTGGTACAATCTGTAAAATTTCGGAATTCTCTCCCAAATAACGTTTTTGCTGAAATATTCTGAGAAATATCCAATGTTATTTATAGCATAACCAGTGTTTGTTAGTGTAATTCCTATGATGTTTAAACAGTACGTGCATCCGTTTACATTCGTGTTGCTCTGAAGAGATTAAGCGGGAGAAACTCATGCTGGATTCTCTGATATGTTCAGGAAAAATGAGAATTTTATTTGAGAAGAATTTTGCATCTCCTTTTAGCACCTTGACCAAAGATAAATTTACCTTTTTCTTAAAAAAGTGAGGTAGTGTGACCCGAAGTTTGAGCGATTCAATAAGATTTTGTAGTTCGAGTAATCCTACGTTCTATCGATTTTTGTTTTTAGCTCGTTGTCTCAATGGCACTACGATAATGCATAGCCAAGCTCTTTTCCCCCATTCATGCAAAACACGAAAGTATATAACATTACTTGTTTCATTCTAAAAAAACACGAAAAATTTCCAATTTTCTTTGGCTGATTCCTATCTTTTTATTAGGTTATCTTTGGTTGTTCTCTCAAAAAATGAATATGTATAATATTAAAATTCATTTTGATTTTTGCATGTCCGTCTGTCCGTTCGTCCACCTGGCTGTCCATCTATCTGCCCGTCTATGTGCGTCTCACTCTCCGTCCTCACAATAACTCGAAAACGTGTGCTTAGAGAGCTGAACTTTTGAACATGAGCTTTAAAAAACTAAGTTTTAGTTCAGAAATGGTCCCAATCGGGCAACTCCATCGAAGGTTTTTACTGTGCATTTGGGCACTGTCTGAGAACTCGTCGACGTATAGAGCTGAAATTTGGTATATGGTGTTTACATAACAACAGTAAATCAATCAAAAAGGAAATAAATCGGGCAACCCCTTCTTGGTCTTGCCATACAGAACTTTGCTTTTGAATTAATTGAACATTTATTTTCATCTAGGGTATCATATTGTTGGTCTTAGACCGATTCTTTCTTTTTCTCTTCTTTTATGTAAATTTAATCATGTTTGAAATTCTCTAAGAAACTGCAGTAAATGGTATGTATGCTATCTGTCTCTGTTAGTCTGTTCATTGTCTTGCTTGTGTTTTGAAGGTCAGGTGTCTTGCTCTTAAGAAGTTTATTGTAATTATGTTCGTCACCTAAAATTTCAATATTATGGTCATCTGGTTGATGGTCATTGAACAAGCAGTAGTTTGATAAAGCTGTTTTTCATTGTTAAGGATGTAATATTATAACTGGAGTAGTGAAATATAAGATTCAATGAATTTGAGATTATACAAAATTTAATACACCTGTACATAATTTTGAACAATGTGGAACATAATTATGTGTTGCATATAAAATATATATGTACGTATGTATGCAATACGTATGTATGATATTGAGTGTCGTTATTTAATTTATTGTGCATATTGATGGATAATCGATGTGCATATTAATTAATATGCATGCATATATGTAGGTTGGTAATGAATGGCGCTTCATGCCATCAGTCATGCCTCGACCAGAAAGCCATGATTAAAAGCGACAAAAGTACAAACGGAGATATCACCATGGAATTCCAGCTCATCAGCAGAACGATTCGAAGTCTTCACCAGCCTAGCACCTTTAAAAGTGCACTCGCCGTAATTGGAACCACCAATACCATGTCAACAACCGAACATAACTGCTCTAGCCCAGTGTTATCAATAATAATTTTAGAATTCCGTTGTAGTTATAGTAAAATTCCGTTAAAAATCCCCTAGACTTTCCGCCTTTAAAGATTTCTTTTTGTTTTCATTAAAATATGTATTCTGAAAGTTTTTTTAATTGTGTAAAAAGAAAAAGTAGTAAATGAATTCTTTCATGAACAAAATTTGCTACGAACTGGAGGGGGTTGGGGGGGGGGGGGAGATATCACGAGACTGAATATAGTGAGACCTTTGTAGAACTGTTTGTGAGGCTTTACCACGTGAAATTCTGCGTCGCTTATAATTCATAGTTAGTTTTTGAATTAATCTCCTAAATAATACAATAGAGATTCACTAGGTACCTTCAACCTTCCACCTGAACATCCTACTCAAACATTCTAGAAGTTGAACTGGCTTGCCCGGGAAGCCTAGAGTGTACGCCTCTGCCTATAAATCCGCCAGTACGTTAACAACGGAAACCACCAGTTTGTACATGTACAACGGAAAGTTATGACGGGAGATAACTCTCAACTAGATTTAGGCAGTCTAAACATTTACACTAAAATTTAAACATTTTACATTTATAATAGGTACGTGAACAATAAAAGCAAGAGATTGAAATTAAACCAGCTCTTGTCATTTGGACTCCTTACTACTATGAAAGCTGCTCAAAGACGAAATTCGATGTCATGCTACCGACCAAAACTATGGCGCCCGACAAATCCTCCGAGCGAACAAACGACGTCACACATTATTTATCGTCAAACTTGAATTTTCAGCATTTTTTTGTCGCTACAGTCGGGTTTTCGATTCACACGGGCTCAATCTCACAAGACTGACTTCACAATAATAATAATAGTTTTTTTTATATAAACATGACTTGAAATAGACGGTAAAGGTGTCACAAATCGGGAAATATACACGAACTAAACTACAAGCCAATAGGGATAGTTGAAATAATTAAAACAAACAAATGGCACAAAATAAAAACAAAATCACACAAACATGAAAAGATGTGACACAAAATTCTGAAAGGAGACTAAAAATGGAAACTAGAGTTTTAATAAAGATCTAAAAAATAGGGAAAAAATTAAAATTTTAGGTCAGATCCAATTTTAAGTGGCAGTTCCAAGAATTTGTAAACGTTCAAATGTATTTAAAAGCAAAATTTCTGAATGATGCAAACTAGTTCATATCGCGGACGAGCTCCATTAGATATTGCAAAGCCGGGAAAGTAAAGAACCTGTGAAATAGGGTGCCTTCACTAGCACAAACTGAGCAGATCCTCTGAACTCGCTGGTCGATATGTGACAACTGATTAGGATGCATAATACTGCGATACTACAATTTGCTTGTCATATCAGCATCCTTGTAAATAGATGGATAAGTATAGATTACTCTGCAAGATATCGCTTCCCATTAGTATGTTCATTATCTGTTGTATCCAGAAAAGTCCAGAGGTCTTACGGATATAAGCACGTCAAGGAGTAATCTTCCAACTCAGTGACAGGGCCACTGGTCTCAAGTTGGCAAAATCTCTTCCGCGCAGAAGCAGCCAAGTTATGTAGTTGTTGGGTATTCGTATATATTCGAGAGTTTTCGGAGAAATCAATAATTACTCCAAGAAACGTCAGTTTATGTGTGTCAGCTTCTTTTCATAATTACACACGATGCCATTGCATTTATTATCATTCTCTACCCATAATATAAGAGAAGAACCAAAGCCTGGAGATACACTATCATAGAATCGCATCATCCCAGAGCATTCTCCCGCATCACAATGAGCGGCGTCCAGTTATTAGCTCAGAATTCAACGAAACCTGCAAGCGGCAACATCGGAACAAGATGAGTAGTTACACTATGGAAGTTCTGCGACACTTGTTCCATACAAAAAGTAGCAACTTTTTCCCACACTTTTTTGGGAGTTCTGGATCACTGTGGGTTCTTGGGAGGAGGGGGAGGGGGTCTGTCGCTTTTGTACTGAAATTTTGACATTATCTAGAAGTTTTCTTCTAGCAGGATACTGATACCAACAACAACAACAACCAATGCAGGTAGATATGTTGACTTGGAAATGTCCGTCGTCGATAAGCGAATTCCAAATAATGTAAACAAAATCGCAGTCGAGTAAAGTAAACAAATTGAGCGATATTTACACGCACATCACACACACACACACACACACACACACACACACACACACACACACGCACACACACACACACACACACACACACACACACACACACACACACACACACACACACACACACGCGCACACACACACACACACACACACACACACACACACACACACACACACACACACACACACACACACACACACACACACACACACACACACACACACACACACACACACACACACACACACACACACACACACACACACACACACATACACACATACACACATACACGCGCACACACACACACACACACACGCACTCACACACACACACACACACACACACACACACACACACACACACACACACACACACACACACACACACACACACACACACACACACACACACACACACACACACACACACACACACACACACACACACACACACACACACACACACACACACACACACACACACACACACACACACACACACACACACACACACACACACACACACACACACACACACACAACGTCATACTAAAAGATTTCCTACCAGGTGATATTCAGTACCATGTTATTAAATTAACAACAACATCTAACGTAGATGATGACTTAGATATGAAATAGCCTAATTTTTCAGGTGTAATGCTTCTAATTTTATTCATTGCATAAACAATTCGTACAGCCGAATAATGTAAACAAAATTCTCACAGAGCCGAGTAAAGTAAACAAATTTATGAAAGATTCTCATTAGCTGAAAAAATCAACAACTGATATGTTGTCTTAGATGAGCAGTTATAATTGAAAATTTCTTTTGCTGAAAAAAACAACTGCGGATTAAAAAGCCGAGAGTGATCATGATATCTAAAAATAGATCACGGCTGCTTGTAGTAGTGGAAATTAAAGCCGCGGTGGACAGGTGGATGGTAATTTGATGCCGCCAAGTAAAGTAAACAATGGTTTTTGTATCTAGGAGTGTATTGAAAAGTCATAAGTTTTATGAAAAATTGTTTTTTATTTATTCACATCATTAAATCTTAAATTATAAACTTTTTCTCTGTGCTTCATATCCAAAATTGGCAACGATATATCTGAAGTTCTATTAATCCTATCTTGGAAGCGAAAACGATCCAGAGTATATGTCTCCCATTGTCCTTTTCTGGGTTCATAATCAATCATATAAACTTGTGGAACAGCAGTACTAAACTTGACCTTCATTATCACGACTAATTAAAAAAACTATTTTCACATTATTCCCTTTTTATTATTCAACGGTTATAAAAAATAATTGGATACAGATTAATATCATTCTGAATAAATGCAATTTTATATGATCGCCCGACTAGTCCTGTGTTAATCACCGAGAAATCTCCCTGGGCATTTATTTTTCTCAAAGTATCTTCCGAAATTGTGTTGTGTCGTGAAGGAAGAAATAGTTGATAATTCTCCAAATCCAGAACCACACGTGCTCCAAATGTAGTTGTACACCTTCTCGCTACAAGAATCTTGTACTCTTTATCCAACTCCATTTGGCACGTCTTCAGGGACGGTTGGTACTGCTCCAACTTCTTTAGTTCATCCATTGCGTTTGGTATTATTATTATTTTCTCCTTGCTTCCTATTTGTTTGAACTCCGGAATGAAACTGATTGTGATTCTGATTCAGCTCCTTAATTTATATGCAATCTTCCAAAACAAGTTTAATCCTATTGTAATCAATCCGCGCAGCTGAATATAGTCATCCTCATGTAATTTGATATCACCCCACTTCCTGTTTACAAATTCGCATTTAAGCTGAATGAATTATGTACCCCTGTGTAAACAAATTTAATCGAATGAGCCATTCTTACGTAATTTGATATCACTTCACTTCCTGTAAACAAATTCGCTGAATGAGTCATGCACACATGTGTAAACAAATTTAATCGAATGAGCCATCCTCACGTAATTTGATACCATTTCACTTCCTGTAAACAAATTCGTATAAAGTAAACAGCGAGGTGTTCCTATAAAAGCGCAAGCAAACCGCTAGGAGCCATCATTCAATTTCAGTAAGTCTCAGTGTTAGTTTAAAATATAAAAAAAATTAAAAATGTCTTCGGTGTTCGTAAATAAAGGTTTTTCAATAATTGAAAATTTGCGAAAAGATGTGATGGAGTGTCTAAAAAATTCAGTGAATAAAAACAATATTGTTAAAAAGTGCAATAGAATCATGCATGAATTTCAAGTTCCATTTCGAGAGTGTAAAAAGAATGCTAGGAAACGACATTTCGAGAGCTGCATCGAGCAAATTAAAGCATTCAGAGCGCTACTGAGAGCTCCCCGTCGAGGTGCAGGAATTACTCGCGTAAGAAGAAGTGATTTTATAAAGTGGGAGGAAATAAAGACAGCGTTCGCAGACAGAATTCGACAAGGTGTTATTGAAAATTTAAAACATATCGATCCGAAACTATTTATGAAAGACGCTACCAAATTATTTACGCGTCGTGTAAAAATACCTTAAAACATTATTTTAATATTAAAGTTTCTACAACGTTTTGCGGTGAATTTATTAAAGAAACTGGTGACAATGAAATGATAAAAGACGTTAAATATTTCCAAGCGAGAACTGCTCCAATTAGTGCAGATGATAGTTTAGAGGAGTGGTTTAAATAAAACATTTTGGATCCAATACACACTCAGCTGGAAGAATTCCAGGAAAAAGACAGCGGCTGGGCACTGCGCTCAATAACACATCTAGCAGTACACATCAACAAGTTTGGGTAGCTTCGAGGATCTTCGTATATACCCCTACCAAAGGAAATTGCATCAAAGAAAGCTTGCATCAATGTACAAAATAATGATGAAGCATGCTTCGCGTGGGCAGTAACATCAGCGCTATATCCTGCAGCACCAAATAGTAACTCAGCTAGGACCTCATCATACCCACATTATTCAACTGTACTTAATTTAACTGGATTAAAATTTCCCATGACACTTAAGCAAATTACGCAATTTGAAGACCAGAACGAGATATCAGTAAACGTATTCATCCTAGAGAAAGAGCGTTTCTTCACCACAGTTCCAGTTAGACTTACGAAAAACAGGATGGAGCGAAATGTAAATCTCCTTATGATACAAGATGACTATGATACAAAGGATGAAGCTCATATGGATAGCGATGATGACGATGATGGCGGTAAATATCGTTTCTGCTGGATTAAAGATCTTTCCCGACTCATATCGACACAAACTTCAAAACATAAGTGCAGAAAGTATATATGCGACAGATGTTTGCTCTACTTTTACTCTGAAGAAAATTAGCATCAAACACTCCCGAATCCGAGAATCAAAATGATTGCAGAATTATGTTTCCATCAGGAGAAAAGAAATGGCTGGAATATAAGAATTATAACCATAAGAATCCAATCCCGTTTTGTGTGTATGCCGATCTTGAGTCAATATTGAAGCCGATTCAGGGAAACGATCAAAATACACAGCGAATCCAGGAACATGAAGTTCACAGCATAGGATTCTATTTCCACTGCAAACATGATGCTAAGCTCTCATATTACAGAGCATATCGAGGCAAGAATTGTCAACAATGGTTTGCATTAGAATTGCAAAAAATTGCATCCATAGCTGTACAGGAAAAGCTGAACATCAGGCCAATGCAACCCCTGACTAAAGAGGAACGGCGATCACATATGGAAACTGCTTGCTGTCATATATGTGAAAAACGTTTGCAGCCGATGAGGAACGATTTCGGGACCATTGTCACTTAACAGGAAAATATCGAGGACCAGCCCACAATGCATGTAACCTCATCTATCAGGATTGCCCCTTAGTTCCAGTAATTTTTCATAATTTATCCGGATATGATGCCCACTTCCTTATTAAGGA
Organism: Dioctria linearis; assembly: GCA_963930735.1. Taxonomy (NCBI): domain Eukaryota; kingdom Metazoa; phylum Arthropoda; class Insecta; order Diptera; family Asilidae; genus Dioctria; species Dioctria linearis. Next base: position 79,891,992 of record OZ005744.1, on the reverse strand, counting down.
TATAGCTACATCTTTCCCAGGAAAAGTTGATCTCTTACCAATAAACAAGGAAAGATATATCTCGTAAACCAAGCACATGGAAGGCATCCACATAAAATTCAGATTCGTCGATTCCTTCCGTTTTATGGCTGAATCTTTAGATAAGCTATCATCATTGCTGCCAATGGATAAATTAAACACTACAAGATCAGTATGGCAGTGATTGGATGATGACACTATCAAACTTCTTACACGCAAAGGTGTCTTCCCATATGATTTTATTGATGACTGGGATAAATTGGATTTCCGGAACTTGCCAACACAGGAAGCGTTCTACAATAAACTGACTGACAGTGCTATATCTCCTGAGGACTACATTCATGCTGAAGAAGTCTGGCAAAAATTTGAAATACAAACACTTGGTGAATATTCAGATCTATAAATTAAGACTGATGTTCTCCTATTGACTGATGTGTTTGAGAACTTTCGAGAAGCGTGCATGAAGACATACAATTTAGATCCAGTACATTATTACACCATGCCAGGCCTAACATGGGATGCTATGCTCAAATACACCAAAGTGAAACTACAGCTGATAACCGACGTAGATATACTGCTATTTATAGAGAGAGGCATTCGAGGTGGTATAAGTCAATGTTCGAACAGATATAGTAAAGCAAATAAAAAATATATGGATGTTTTCAAGCCTGAGGAGAGAGAGAAATACCTGATGTATTATGATGTTAACAACCTTTATGGATGGACGATGTCACAGCATTTACCAACCGGAGGATTCAAATGTGATGATGCTCCCAATACAGACGTTTTCGAAATTCCTGATGATTCACTCAATTGGATACATATTCGAAGTCGATTTGGACTATCCTCAACACACACACACGCACACACGCACACACACACACACACACACACACACACACACACACACACACACACACGCACACACACACACACACACACACACACACACACACACACACACACACACACACACACACACATACATACATACACACACACATACACATACACACACACACACACACACACACACACACACACACACACACACACACACACACACACACACACACACACACACACACACACACACACACACACACACACACACACACACGCGCACACACACACACACACACACACACACACACACACACACACACACACACACACACACACACACACACACACACACACACACACACACACACACACACACACACACACACACACACACACACACACACACACACACACACACACACACACACACACACACACACACACACACACACACACACACACACACACACACACACACACACACACACACACACACACACACACACACACACACACACACACACACACACACACACACACACACACACACCCACACACACACACACACACACACACACACACACACACACACACACACACACACACACACACACCACACACACACACACACACACACACACACACACACACACACACACACACACACACACACACACACACACACACACACACACACACACACACACACACACACACACACACACACACACACACACACACACACACACACACACACACACACACACACACACACACACACACACACACACACACACACACTACGTCATACTAAAAGATTTCCTACCAGGTGATATTCAGTACCATGTTATTAAATTAACAACAACAACTAACGTAGGTAGATATGATGACTTAGATATGAAATAGCCTAATTTTTCAGGTGTAATGCTTCTAATTTTATTCATTGCATAAACAATTCGTACAGCCGAATAATGTAAACAAATCTCTCACAGAGCCGAGTAAAGTAAACAAATTTATGAAAGATTCTCATTAGCTGAAAAAATCAACAACTGATATGTTGTCTTAGATGAGCAGTTATAATTGAAAATTTCTTTTGCTGAAAAAAACAACTGCGGATTAAAAAGCCGAGAGTGATCATGATATCTAAAAATAGATCACGGCTGCTTGTAGTAGTGGAAATTAAAGCCGCGGTGGACAGGTGGCTGGTAATTTGATGCCGCCAAGTAAAGTAAACAATGGTTTTTGTATCTAGGAGTGTATTAAAAAGTCATAAGTTTTATGAAAAATTGTTTTTTATTTATTCACATCATTAAATCTTAAATTATAAACTTATCTCTGTGCTTCATATCCAAAATTGGCAACAATATATCTGAAGTTCTATTAATCCTATCTTGGAAGCGAAAACGATCCAGAGTATATGTCTCCCATTGTCCTTTTCTGGGTTCATAATCAATCATATAAACTTGTGGAACAGCAGTACTAAACTTGACCTTCATTATCACGACTAATTAAAAAAACTATTTTCACATTATTCCCTTTTTATTATTCAACGGTTATAAAAAATAATTGGATACAGATTAATATCATTCTGAATAAATGCAAGTTTATATGATCGCCCGACTAGTCCTGTGTTAATCACCGAGAAATCTCCCTGGGCATTTATTTTTCTCAAAGTATCTTCCGAAATTGTGTTGTATCGTGAAGGAAGAAATAGTTGATAATTCTCCAAATCCAGAACCACACGTGCTCCAAATGTAGTTGTACACCTTCTCGCTACAAGAATCTTGTACTCTTTATCCAACTCCATTTGGCACGTTTCAGGGACGGTTGGTACTGCTCCAACTTCTTTAGTTCATCCATTGCGTTTGGTATTATTATTATTTTCTCCTTGCTTCCTATTTGTTTGAACTCCGGAATGAAACTGATTGTGATTCTGATTCAGCTCCTTAATTTATATGCAATCTTCCAAAACAAGTTTAATCCTATTGTAATCAATCCGCGCAGCTGAATATAGTCATCCTCATGTAATTTGATATCACCCCACTTCCTGTTTACAATTTCGCATTTAAGCTGAATGAATTATGTACCCCTGTGTAAACAAATTTAATGGAATGAGCCATTCTTACGTAATTTGATATCACTTCACTTCCTGTAAACAAATTCGCTGAATGAGTCATGCACACCTGTGTAAACAAATTTAATCGAATGAGCCATCCTCACGTAATTTGATACCATTTCACTTCCTGTAAACAAATTCGTATAAAGTAAACAGCGAGGTGTTCCTATAAAAGCGCAAGCAAACCGCTAGGAGCCATCATTCAATTTCAGTAAGTCTCAGTGTTAGTTTAAAATATAAAAAAAATTAAAAATGTCTTCGGTGTTCGTAAATAAAGGTTTTTCAATAATTGAAAATTTGCGAAAAGATGTGATGGAGTGTCTAAAAAATTCAGTGAATAAAAACAATATTGTTAAAAAGTGCAATAGAATCATGCATGAATTTCAAGTTCCATTTCGAGAGTGTAAAAAGAATGCTAGGAAACGACATTTCGAGAGCTGCATCGAGCAAATTAAAGCATTCAGAGCGCTACTGAGAGCTCCCCGTCGAGGTGCAGGAATTACTCGCGTAAGAAGAAGTGATTTTATAAAGTGGAAGGAAATAAAGACAGCGTTCGCAGACAAAATTCGACAAGGTGTTATTGAAAATTTAAAACATATCGATCCGAAACTATTTATGAAAGACGCTACCAAATTATTTACGCGTCGTGTTAAAAATACCTTAAAACATTATTTTAATATTAAAGTTTCTACAACGTTTTGCGGGTGAATTTATTAAAGAAACTGGTGACAATGAAATGATAAAAGACGTTAAATATTTCCAAGCGAGAACTGCTCCAATTAGTGCAGATGATAGTTTAGAGGAGTGGTTTAAATAAAACATTTTGGATCCAATACACACTCAGCTGGAAGAATTCCAGGAAAAAGACAGCGGCTGGGCACTGCGCTCAATAACACATCTAGCAGTACACATCAACAAGTTTGGGTAGCTTCGAGGATCTTCGTATATACCCCTACCAAAGGAAATTGCATCAAAGAAAGCTTGCATCAATGTACAAAATAATGATGAAGCATGCTTCGCGTGGGCAGTAACATCAGCGCTATATCCTGCAGCACCAAATAGTAACTCAGCTAGGACCTCATCATACCCACATTATTCAACTGTACTTAATTTAACTGGATTAAAATTTCACATGACACTTAAGCAAATTACGCAATTTGAAGACCAGAACGAGATATCAGTAAACGTATTCATCCTAGAGAAAGAGCGTTTCTTCACCACAGTTCCAGTTAGACTTACGAAAAACAGGATGGAGCGAAATGTAAATCTCCTTATGATACAAGATGACTATGATACAAAGGATGAAGCTCATATGGATAGCGATGATGACGATGATGGCAGTAAATATCATTTCTGCTGGATTAAAGATCTTTCCCGACTCATATCGACACAAACTTCAAAACATAAGTGCAGAAAGTATATATGCGACAGATGTTTGCTCTACTTTTACTCTGAAGAAAAATTAGCATCAAACACTCCCGAATCCGAGAATCAAAATGATTGCAGAATTATGTTTCCATCAGGAGAAAAGAAATGGCTGGAATATAAGAATTATAACCATAAGAATCCAATCCCGTTTTGTGTGTATGCCCATCTTGAGTCAATATTGAAGCCGATTCAGGGAAACGATCAAAATACACAGCGAATCCAGGAACATGAAGTTCACAGCATAGGATTCTATTTCCACTGCAAACATGATGCTAAGCTCTCATATTACAGAGCATATCGAGGCAAGAATTGTCAACAATGGTTTGCATTAGAATTGCAAAAAATTGCATCCATAGCTGTACAGGAAAAGCTGAACATCAGGCCATTGCAACCCCTGACTAAAGAGGAACGGCGATCACATATGGAAACTGCTTGCTGTCATATATGTGAAAAACGTTTGCAGCCGATGAGGAACGATTTCGGGACCATTGTCACTTAACAGGAAAATATCGAGGACCAGCCCACAATGCATGTAACCTCATCTATCAGGATTGCTCCTTAGTTCCAGTAATTTTTCATAATTTATCCGGATATGATGCCCACTTCCTTATTAAGGATATAGCTACATCTTTCCCAGGAAAAGTTGATCTCTTACCAATAAACAAGGAAAGATATATCTCGTAAACCAAGCACATGGAAGGCATCCACATAAAATTCAGATTCGTCGATTCCTTCCGTTTTATGGCTGAATCTTTAGATAAGCTATCATCATTGCTGCCAATGGATAAATTAAACACTACAAGATCAGTATGGCAGTGATTGGATGATGACACTATCAAACTTCTTACACGCAAAGGTGTCTTCCCATATGATTTTATTGATGACTGGGATAAATTGGATTTCCGGAACTTGCCAACACAGGAAGCGTTCTACAATAAACTGACTGACAGTGCTATATCTCCTGAGGACTACATTCATGCTGAAGAAGTCTGGAAAAAATTTGAAATACAAACACTTGGTGAATATTCAGATCTATAAATTAAGACTGATGTTCTCCTATTGGCTGATGTGTTTGAGAACATTCGAGAAGCGTGCATGAAGACATACAATTTAGATCCAGTACATTATTACACCATGCCAGGCCTAACATGGGATGCTATGCTCAAATACACCAAAGTGAAACTACAGCTGATAACCGACGTAGATATACTGCTATTTATAGAGAGAGGCATTCGAGGTGGTATAAGTCAATGTTCGAACAAATATAGTAAAGCAAATAAAAAATATATGGTTGTTTTCAAGCCTGAGAGAGAGAAATACCTGATGTATTATGATGTTAACAACCTTTATGGATGGGCGATGTCACAGCATTTACCAACCGGAGGATTCAAATGTGATGATGCTCCCAATACAGACGTTTTCGAAATTCCTGATGATTCACTCAATTGGATACATATTCGAAGTCGATTTGGACTATCCTCAACATCTACATGATAAGCATAAGGATTTACCGTTTTGCTCTGAGCATGCAGCACCACCTGGAGCAAAATTAGAAAAGCTTTTGACAACATTACACCCTAAAATTAAATATGTTATACACTACCGAAATTTGAAGCAATGCTTATCACATGGCCTCATCCTGAAAAAAGTGCACCGGGTTTTCAATTCAACCAATCAGCTTGGCTTAAACCATATATTGACTTAAATACCACCAAACGGAAGCAGGCTACCAGCGATCATGAAAAGGACAGCTATAAGAAGATGAATAATGCAGCTTTTGGTAAGACCATGGAAAATGTTCGCAAATATAGTGATATAAAACTTTGCGTAAAGTGGGAAGGTCGCTATGGTGAAGATGCTGGGATTGCGGCACCCAACTTTCACAGTGCAACGATATTTGATGAGAATTTAGTTGCTGTGGAATTAAGGCGACTCAAAGTCTTATTCGATTAGCCTCTCTATATTGGAATGGCAGTTATGGAAATTTCTAAGTACGATTTCCACTACAGCTTTATGCAGCGTGAATTTGGAGATAAATGTAAAGTCATGTATACAGATACAGATTCTCTAATATATGAACTTGAAGATAAAAATGCATATGAGTTCATGGCTGAAAATATCAACAAATTTGATAAGTGATTACCGAGAAGATAACCAGTTCGATTTACCGCTGAATGGGAAAATCATGAGCGAATTTGTTGGCTTGCGCTCGAAAATGTACAGTCTGCGTATAAACGAGGGTAAAACTGTAAAGAAAGCAAAAGGAGTAAAGGCTAATGTAGTACAGAGGCATATCAATTTCGAAGACTACATCGAATGTTTGAATAACAAGCGAATATTAACTGCTAATCAGAACTCCATACGATCCCATAACCATAGCGTGTACACTCTCAGCCAAAAGAAGATCGCACTGAGTCCTTATGGTAATAAGCGACATAGTATGAGCGGAACGACGGATACTCTACCATGGGGGCATTACTCCATTTCATCAGATCAACAAGTGACAACCGCAGAAATAATCTAAGTCTAGTGTAAATAATAAATGTATTATAGTTTTGGTTTTATTTATTAAAGTAATTTGCATTATAACTACATGTATATAGTATTATAATTATTAAATTATTAAATTGTTAAATGCTTTTTCAAGAAATTATAAATATCTTTCTTATTAATCCAAGAATTGTGTTTTGATGAAAATCCGAGCCATTTAGCGTAAGCTTTATCTCCACTGTTCTTTAAGATTTTCTCTACGAGATATAGGTTTGGGTGTTTAACTTTCAGCAGCTCCAATTCATAAAAGCCTCCTGTGATTGGATTTCCTTGATAATCTTCCAGCCGATATGTGAAGGGGTTTGTGTTTTGAACTTTAATAATTTTTAAAAATCTCAGCTGTTCAGTTTGTTGTATAACCTTTCTCAAATATATGCTTGTATTTGCTGATGCTTACAAAATCCCCAACTTTATACTTTGCAGGAACAACAATTTTTAAATGATTGTATACAGTTGAAAGCAGTTGTTTCTCATTGGAGGCGTTGATATCACGTGGCCTCATTTTTGTAGTTCGATGTATTCTTGAGTTGTATTCAGTGAGCAGTTTCTTTACCATACCAATCAACTGATAAGTTCGATTAAAGCTGAATTCCTTCCACATCATATCCTTCAAAGTTCGGTTAAATCGTTCCACTATTGATGCTTTGAGGAAACTATACGTAGAGTAATGATTAATTGCATGCTTCATCATCAGATTTTTATAGAGGGTGTTGTAGAATTCCTTTCCATCATCAGTCTGCAGGTTTTTAGGTATTCGTCCCTCGCTTAATATAGACTGCATGGCATCTCTTACTTCTACACCAGTTTTTCTTTTAATTGGAATTCCCCATGCGTATTTGGAGAAGGTATTAATTACTGCCAGCAGATAGCGGTAACCCTTGTTCACATACTTGTAGGGACCCATTTCAACCAAGTCTGCCTGCCACAAGTCATCTAGTCCTTTGATAATCACACGACGTCGTTTAAAATTTTTTCTCGCTGGTTTTATGCAGCTCATTTACCACTTGCCTCCTCATCGTAATTATAAATGAAACAGATTTCTCAAGAGTTTTTACTCATAGACACCATCTTTTGGTGTCAAGTCTTTCTTATTTATTACTGAAGTATACAGATAGTTTTCAATCTTCGCGATTTCATCATTGATATATAGAGTTAAATTTGTCACCTCTATATTAATAGTTTTTTTTATTTCTCCAACACTTATTTTAATTTTCTTGTCAACATAGTCTTTGGTAGTAGCATCATCATTTTCAAAGGGGTTCACCAAGTGGTTTTATGCACTTTGAGTTTAGATCGTAGTCGCCGTTTATCGTTAAATTAAATCCAATACCCCGCCTTGTTCACCAGCTGGACCCTGAGCTCCTTGTTTACCATCTGGTCCTTGAATTCCTTGTTTACCGGCTGGCCCATGAGCTCCTGTCCACGTTTACCTGCTTGTGATGAAGTATGGTAATGAAGCAGTATTTAAACTATTATAGCTGCTTCCCGCAACTCCTCCAAGATAGATACAATTTCATTGTTGTGACTGGTGTTTCCAGCCTGCTTTGATGTCATTAGAAGGCGCAGTCTATCCACTAATTCATTTGGATCATCCCAGTGAATGCGATCAATGTTTTCCTTAGGCAGACGCATTAGTCCCATGCCTTTATGCTGTATAAGTTTACTGATTATAGGTTTATACTTAGCGGCTCTAGTACCTTTTATTTGTCCATCTTCAGCATAGTCACGTTTATATGATTTCGTATCTCTCAAAATAGATCCAAAATTAGTTAAATCCTCTTTAGTATATAGACTTTTTACAGGATCTTTCATAAATAGCAGCTCACATAACCCCAAAGTTATTTTATAGCTCTTCCCCTTGATAACAATATTTCCTACATCATCAACATCAAACGTTGAATTACCGATTCTCCACGCGATGTCATCATAGTAAACTCCATAGGTTGGATCAATTTTAGGGCTATTATCAGTGAATAGCTTTAAATAGTTTGAAACTATGTATCCAGACGTATCGGAGGAGATGACAGGAGACCTTCCTGTCAATGTTTAGGTGTTGCGAATTCTTCTTCAGATGTTAAGGAATAATCTCCATAATTTATAGGTGTGCTACTAGCCTCCATTTTCACATATTTTCGTTTTGGAGGAGTAAAAGGTTCCACAATTTCGTTGTCTTCTTCTTCTTTTTCTTTTGGCTCCAATTTGACTACTGGCTCGTTTTGACTCAGGTAACAAACTCTTTTAAGGGTTTGGTGATTGGCTTGAAAGTTTCTTCAAGATGAGCTTCTGCTTCAAACCTTCCCGTCTTTAGAGCTTTAAATTTCCTTCGCACTGCATTCCTTGTCTTGATGATTTCTTTTAATAGATTTTCATTCATCTTCGATATTAACTGAATAACGGCTTTTCAAACAACTCTGATAACAGGTAAACAGTTTTTCCAAACAGCTCTGATAACAGCTTAACAGCTTTTCAAACAGCTCTGATAACAGCTTAACATCTTTTCAAACAGCTCTGATAATAGCTTAACAGCTTTCCAAACAGCTCTGATAACAGCTTAACAGCTTTCCAAACAGCTCTGATAACAGCTTAACAACTTTTCAAACAGCTCTGATAACAGGTGAACAGCTTTTCCAACAGGTCTGATAATAGGTGAACAGCTTTAATCTACTCAGCAGTTCCACATGATTCGGTGTGCTTTCGGCTGAGTTACATCTTCGACTTATGAATATTTCGCATGTTTCATCCTTTTAATGAAGGTATCAAATCCATTACGGTTGCGCCCCTTGTTTAATGAGCTATCCTTATCAATCATCAAGAATCTATATTCATCCTTCCAACATGTAGCACAGGCTCTTCGAAATTTATCAAACTTCATGATCATTATAGATATGTTTCAAATTCAAGTCCTCTTGCTTGAATAAGATGATTAAATTAGCATTGTCACGTATTAAGTGCTTTGGTATATGCGTATATGTTTGACAGAGATAGAAGCTGTCTATATCTTCGTGGCGACCAATGCAAAAATAGGATCGCAGATTATCTTGCTTTTCACATGCTACATCATCGAAAATAAACACTGAATGTGATTTGGCTTCCTCTGGAGGTAGAACGTCGCAGTTGTTTGAGAATGTATAATACCCCAATCCTGATATGGGAGTCATCACTCGCTTCAAGTATTCTTACTTTGGCTGATGTAAAGATTTGGAATATATGTAAATATTTTCATATCTCAGACCATTGGGATGTTCCAGCAAACTTATCATAACATTAGTTTTTAAACAATTGGATGGTCCAACAATGATGCTCCTTATACTATTAGGCAATAGGGGACCATGCTTCTTTTTCACCTTCATAACAGCTACATCAGCATTTCGAACAGGTAAAGCTTGTTGTTCTTTAATGAACCGCATATTGAACACTAACGGGATTCCTATAAGTACACCTGTTTATATTACATTTCAACAGTATCATCGGAACCTTATACGATGTCGGATCACAAAT